>OY720430.1:82612217-82613442 GCA_963082735.1 Pocota personata
TTAGCATCTTCTCCAGGAGTTTTCCCGTTGTATCCAGCATACACAAAGGTCGGTAGGCTGATGGGGATTCCGGGTCTCCCTTTCCCTTGCTGATTAAGACCAACCGTTGTTTCTTCCAGCTCTTGTAGAAAATCCCGTCCACGAGACAACTGTTGAACATATTTAGCAGTAGCTGTGGGCACGTTCCTGCAATGACTTTCAGCACTTCTCCTGGGATGCCATCGGGTCCGGGGGCTTTCTTATTTTTTATATCCGACGCTGCCAAGATCAGTTCCTCACATGTGAACAATGAGACCTCCTCAGGTTGTATGGAGATGGTGTCAGCTGGTCTGACCGGGTGGGTCGGGAAAAGTGTGTCCACAATCTCCTTCATTTTTTCAGGACTCATTTTTGGGCTGACGGCCTGTGCACCGAGTTTGCGCATCACAACCTTATAGCCAAGCCCCCAGGGGTCACTGTTTACATCTTGTCGGAGTTCCTCCCATTTTTGCCTCTTTCTCGTGTTTATGGCCCTCTTGAGCTCCGTCCTCGCGTTTCTGAATTCCGCCAGCACACTTTCAGTGGCTTCCACGTGACGCCTCCTTCCCCTAGTAACCTTCCGTCTAAGGTGTAGACATCTTCTTCTGAGCGCAGCTATCTCGTCGGTCCACCAATATACCGGTTTCCTGTTTCTGTTGGATCTACGGGGCATCGAGGCGTCACATGCCCGCCGTATGAGCTGCATCGTGGCTTCAACCTTTGTTTCAGCTGCTCCCGCTATTTCTAGAACAGCGCTTTCTCCTTCCTGGATCACAGACGTGAGGAGCTCTACGTTGAGTCTGCTAACGTTCCACCTTAGTGTTCGGCTTTCGTTTCGGCAAGAAACGCGTTGTTCACTTTGTAGATCGAATATGATGTACTGGTGATCGCTGCCCGTGTAATCTTCGATTACTCTCCAGTTTTCAATTCTTGCGGAAGTCAATTCCGAAGCGAGGGTTATATCCGGAATTGTTTCTCCGTATCTAGGTCTCCTGAAAGTGGGAGTGTTGCCCACGTTCGCTATGTTGAGTCCTCGTCTTGCAGCCATCTCGAGTATTTGCCTTCCTCGTGGGTTTGTGGTGGGCATTCCCCACTCCTGTGCTCTGCCGTTAAAGTCTCCGGCGACCAGTATCTCACCCTCCGTCTCTTGTATGAAGTCCTCCAAGCCGACCAACTTTTCCCGGAACTCACTTATGCTTTCGTTTGG
>OY720430.1:82613642-82616142 GCA_963082735.1 Pocota personata
TGCCGTTTATTATTTGCCCTTGTGTGTTAGGGTGTTGGTTTTGTTCTCTCTTCTTTTTCTTCTTGAGCACTTCTTCAATGTATATTCGGACCGGGTTCAACTGTTTCCCGATCGTTTTCTTCTTCTCTTTTTTTGCGTCTGAGGATATGTTCTGTGTAGCTACAGATTTTTTGCCAGTTCTCATAACTCTGTAGCATCTTCTCTACAATGTTCTCCGGTGTGATTTCGCCAGCACTTATCTGCAGGTCTTGGCGAAGGCTTTCCCATCTACTGCAGGCGAAGAAGGTATGGTTCGCGTCATCTTCTAGCGAGTCTCCGTACTGGCAAGCTGGACTGTTTGTTTTGCCGATTTTGTGGAGGAAGGCATTGAAGTATCCGTGTCCGGTGAGTAACTGGGTGACGTAGTAGTTGACCTCACCGTGTTTCCGGTCATTCCACTCAGCCACGTTCCTAATCAGCCTCGCTGTCCATCGTCCTCTGTTTTCCGAGCTCCAGCGCTCTTGCCACTTATGTTTCGTGAGCTGCTTAGCCTCCTCGGATGCCGCTTCCATTCCCATTTCCGCCTTTTTGTCGTAGACGTACTTCCTTTCTGCTGCTAGGAGATCAATGGGAGTCACTCCTGCAACTACAAGGACGGCTGGTTCCGAAACCGTTCGGTATGAGCTAGCTACACGTAGAGCTCCGCATCTTTGCACTGCCGCCATTTGTTTCCGGTACTTCTCTTGCTTAAGTGCGTCTGCCCAAATTTCGCTGCCGTACAGAAGGATGGAGTGCGTTGTCGCCATCAGTAACCTTCGCTTACTGGCCGTTGGGCCACCTACGTTTGCCATCAGTCTGCTCAGTGATGCAGTTGTTTTTGAGGCTCTTTCCGCTGCTGCCTTTATTTGTTGCCAGTAGGTTAGTTTTGTGTCGAGCCTCAAACCCAAGTACTTCACTGCGGCGCTGCTTCTTATTACTTCTTCCCCGATTTGGAAGTCGATTTGTGTGGGGATCCTTTTCTTCGTGAGAAGGACTACCTCAGTTTTCTCCGTTGCTATGCTGAGTCCGTGCTCTTCCATCCACGAATTTGCTCGTCGCATGACCTGGTTCAACTTTCTTTGAGCGCTATCGGTGTCTCGTGCCATAATCACCGCGGCGATGTCGTCTGCGTACCCGACCAAAAAGGCATCCTCGGGCATCTCCATGCGAAGGATGCCGTCGTAGGAGATGTTCCAGAGGTCTGGTCCTAAGATCGATCCCTGCGCTGCGCCTGATGTCACTTGCTTTCTTCGCGGGCCTTCTGTGGTCTCGTAAAGCAGCTCTCGATCCCTGAGATAGTCCTTCACCATCCACAGGAGATATGCTGGAATGTGGAACCTCCGTTCGAGAGCGTCCAGTATATCGCTCCACCTGGCTGAGTTGAAGGCATTCCGTACGTCCAGGGTTGCCAGCAAGACGATCTTCCTAGAGTAGTGGTTTCCCTGATGGGCAATTTGGGCGGCGTTCACTACTTCCTTTACGGCTCCAATCGTAGAACGGCCTTTCCGGAAACCGTACTGCCTCTCTGACAGATCGCCTGACGTTTGTAGTGCCGCTATAAGCCGTGGCTTAAGTAGCTTTTCCAAGAGTTTCCCCGCGGTGTCTAGCATGCACAGAGGCCTGTATGCCGATGGGGAATCCGGATCTCCCTTGCTTTTGCTGATAAGCACCAAGCGTTGTTTCTTCCAGCTCTTGGGAAAGATACCTTCCTCGAGGAGGCTGTTAAACATGTTCAGCAGCAAGTGCGGGCATGTTTGGGCGGTCACTTTGATTACTTCTGTGGGAATTCCGTCGGGGCCGGGGGCTCTTCTATTTTGCAGGGACTGCACCGCTATGCTCAACTCTTCTTCGCTAAAAGCTGGAATTTCCTGTCGTTGGGCCGGTGTGATGTCAGGTGGCCTGACCGGATGAGTTGGGAAGAGTGTGTCCACGATGCGCTCCATCTTTCCTTCACTGAGGACAGGGGGTGCCATCTGAGCTCCGAGGGGCATTGAGGAGTCGCAAGCGAGCCGAATTAGTTGCATCGTGGCTTCAGCTTTCATTTCAGCAGGTCCTTGCACTTGGATCACGGCGTCTGCACCTTCCTCGATCACGCCCTTAAAAAGGTCTGCATTAAGCCTGTTCAAGTTCCACCTCGGAGCCCGTGGTTGATGATGATGGTTCGGAACTCGTTGGTTACCCTCCAGATCAAAGACAATGTACTGATGGTCGCTTCCTGTGTAATCCTCGATTACTCTCCAGTTTTTGATTCTTGCGAATATGGTGTCCGTCGCGAAGGTTACGTCTGGGATAGTTCCTCTGTGTCCAGGTCTCCTGAAAGTGTGGGTGTTTCCTGCGTTGGCTACGTTAAGCCCACGTCTCGCGGCCATCTCGAGTATTTGCCTTCCTCGAGAGTCAGTAGTTGGCATTCCCCACTCCTGTGCTCTGGCGTTGAAGTCACCTGCGACCAAGATCTCCCCTGTGGTGTCGACCAGGAAGTCCT
>OY720430.1:82628642-82633642 GCA_963082735.1 Pocota personata
TCTGTCAGTCCTTTCTCAACGGCGTTGTTGTAACCCTCGATTATTTTGTTAATTTTTCCTGTGATTTCTCGAGTCGTGTCAAACAGTTTTTCGTTAATTAAGTATTGTTGGTTGCTATTCTCTATAATGTCTGCCTGCTTTCCTAAAAGGTTGTCCCAGTCAGTTGCGTCAGGGGATCCACCTACCCACTTCCAAGCCGTTCCTATCCAATTTATTGACCTAGCTTTCCTCGTTCTTGCGTCCCGAAGTTCGTTAAGGCGATCCTTGATTTGATCTAAATGATAACTCAAAATAGGTTGCATTTCTCTGTCGTTTACGTGTTTGAACAACAGTCGCTCAGTATCTTGGATGAGTGCGTCATATTTTGTCAAGTCAATAACGTGTATTAATTTAAAAACCCCATTTGTCACCCAAGCGTTTCCCTCCTTAACCGTCACAACTGGAGATTCATAGGCAAAAATATGTAGAGTCTGCATGGGAGTGAAAAGAACTACTAATCTGCAATATAATCAAAGTTTATTTAATATAAGTTCACAATCTTATCTTAAAATCTAAATCATAATGTATGTATGTATGGCATATATAGCCTTGATTTCTTTATGTTCCGTTCGTTTTCATATTAGTTTACATTTGTTTCTTTTATTCAATTTCCAATTAATCGTAATCAATTTTTTATTTGATATTTATGACATTTTTCGTCTTTATCGCATTAAGTTCTTTAGAACCGATAATTTTGTCCCTAGATGCCCGATGAGGTAGCTCTCCATTAAATTTTCGGGGTAGTCACTCCGGGTCGGAAGGTTCGTATTAGTCCGATTTAGTTGTAAGGTTAATATTTCAAACAACCTACTAGGGTACGAAGATCAACACCACCGCAATTATGTTTAGATAATTATGTAAGTGAACCGGCCCCTTGTTTCGTGAGAGCTAAACTCCAGGGCATATTTTGGTAAGCTAATTTGTTTGCTATTAGTTGCTATTTTTTTTTTTTTTTTTTTTTTTTTTTTGAAAAGGAATAAATGATTATTTTCAAGTTATTTCAAATTTTTTAAATGAGCCTTGTGGATTTTTTTCCCGCTTACTGTTGTTATAGTTACGCGATTATCTTTGGCAACAATTTCTCTTCGGTATAAAGGCTTGTTTTTGCTTTTTATGCCCTTTACAGCAGTATATACAACATCCCCTTGACAGTACTTCCTCGGGACCACTTTTTTCAGATTTTGTCTTGTATTTCTGGCTTCCATGTTTTTCCTAATTAACCCCCTAAGATCTTTATAAATTTTTGAACGAATATTCAAAAGATTTTGAAAATTAACCCTTTGCGATCTATTGAAAAATACGTCTGTAGATTTTCTGTTGGTGACAGAATGTACTGTGTTATTGTACCGATCAACAGCCACGTAGACGAGTTCCTTGACCTTAAAATCTGAATGCTCTGCTCTAAGGCACCGATATATTTCAAGAATGGTAGAGTGAACTCTCTCTATTTGGCCATTGACCTCACTTCTATGGGATGGCGTTAGGTATAATCTTACTCCCAAATTTCTGATCAAGTTTAAGACAATTGGGCTAAGGAAGCCCCTTTCATTGTCCGTGACAAGAATAAGAGGAACTGTAAAATAGTGTAGGATTTTTATTACTTTGGATCTTATATAAATGGCTGATCTATCTTTAATGTGAAAAAATTTTGAAAATTTGGAGAACTTATCCATTACAGTCAGAAATTTTTCATTCTGAATCTCCATTATGTCCATATGAATTATCTCACATGGATACCTAGGAATGGGTGTAGGTTGCAATTCAGGGTTTATGGGATGCCTGTCATACTTATTAGCGTTACAGACTTCGCAAGAGGCCGCAAATCTTCTTATGCTAGCCATCATTTTTGGAAAATAGAATTGTTCAAGGATTTGTTCCTTGTTTTCTCTGGGGGCGCGGTGAGCTCTTCTGTGTTCCTTTTCGATAATACAGAATTTGCGTTCTTCTCTGGCTACATCCTCCACTACCCTCTGTGTCACCCTAATTTTATATTTTCCGAAGGTTTCTACATACAGATTTTGGAGTATTCCAAGATAATCTTCGGGAATTTTTATCCCATTGATTACATTTGGGTTAAGGTTCTCTACCAAAAATTCAGCAAGTTTATTTTTATCTAAGTTCCCCGTGGAGATATAGTGGCGGTGATAGCCAGGGTGTGGTTCTTCGTGAGAACAAAGGTCGACGCCGATTTTAAAGATTATTTGATTCCTAAAAACGTTGATCGGTGCCTCCACGTGAGGTATTAAGTCCGAGCTGTCCACGTCAGCACTGTGCATGGTGCAGGAATCCTCGATGTCAGAAGATCTTTCGCACAGTCCTTCTTCGGCAGTGCCTGTTTCCGCCTCGTCTGTTCTTAGACTTCGTCCCTCGTCGGCCGTTTCTGTATGTGTTAGTGATTGTCCTTCGTCCGCGTCGTCCGTAGTTGTTTCTGGGACTGTGCTTGCCGTATCTGTCCGAGAAGAGGAAGAACCCGAACCTGAAAGGTGATTAACCTGTGTTCGGAGCCGCGAGAGTGCATCAGCCACAAAGTTTGATTTACCAGGTGTGTAAATCAACTCGTAGTTGTATTTCTCAATTCTTGACTTCCAACGCTTGAGCTTCGCATTGTAATTTCTATTACTGAGCGTGAAGGTCAAGGGTTGGTGATCAGTATATATTCTGATCTTCTTGGCTCCGTAGAGATAGTTCCTTAGATTGTCGAGTGCCCAAACTATGGCACGAAGTTCCTTCTCGTTAGTTGCATAACCTTCTTCCGTTTTGTTTAAAGAACGGGAGATGAATGCAATTGGCTTGTCCTTGCCAGGTTCGCCTTGGGACAATACAGCGCCAATGGCATAGTCTGAAGCGTCCGTCGTCAAGTTAAAAGGCTTTTCGAAGTCAGGAAAGGCTAATACTTCTGCCGAAGTGAGAAGTTGCTTTAGAGTTTCGAAAGCCTTAAGTCCTGCATCATCGAGGCATATGGAAACTTTCTTTGATTGGTTGGCTCTTACCTGTGAATTTTCTCCACGAGTCATATTTATCAGAGGTTTTGCAATTTTGGCATAATCTCTAATAAATCTTCTATAGTATGATGTCAAGCCAAGGAAACTCTTCAGTTCTTTTAGGGTGTTCGGAGGAAGAATAGCATCGATTGCTTTTACCTTGTCGGGATTAGGGAGAATGCCATCCGAGGTAACTAAATATCCTAGGAAATCTACGCTCGTATCCAGGAAATGGGTTTTTTCTAGATTGATTTTTAATCCAGCTTCATGGATTTTTGAAAAAACTATTTCTATGTCCCTTAGGTGGTCATTCTCTGTTTTGCTATAGATGATAATGTCGTCGATATAGACGTAGCAGATCTTCCCAATCAACTCCCTTAGGACATCATCTATCATACGCTGAAAGATGGCCGGAGCATTCTTGAGCCCAAAGGGCAATCTGACGTATTCGAATTTGCCATTCATTGTGGAGAAGGCAGTCTTAGGAATGTCTTTTTCTCTCATAGCTATTTGGTGGAAGCCCGATGTTAGATCTAAAGTGGTGAAGAATTTCGCATCACCAAGGCTTGCGAGAGTGTTGTTTATGTCAGGGATGGGGTAAGTATCAGAGATAGTTACGGAATTAAGACGTTTATAGTCTATCACCATCCTGTACTGCTTTTTCCCGTTAGGCTTAGGTTTTTTTGGCACAACCCATATAAATCTCACCTCATCTCGAAATTGTATATCAAACTACAAAAGAAAAAATCTGAACATAAACGCAGACATAAAATAAAAAGAAATGTAAAAAAAATTCAAAAGTAAACCAAACTCCAACAGAATTAAAGTAAAGAAATCAAAAGAATAAACTTTGAATCGCCCATTGGCTTTCTTTAGTATTTACCGTCAAAGTACCGTCCTCAAGGACTTAAATCCTGGTGCATGGTTGGATCGTAACCCATACTGCCGTCATAGGGTTGCTGCTGATCATAACCCCCAGACCCAAGGGAGTAACCCATGGAATCTTGTGGTGGGGCGGGCGACATCATTGGCGTTGTAGTACCACTTGGAGGACCAGCCATTGAGTAGGGTGAAGCGCCGGCTGCTTTCTTGGCTGCGTACAAGTTAGCCTCCTCCTGGGCTTTACCTATATTTTTCTTGTAGCGAATGCGCTTATTGCCGAACCAATTGGAAACTTGTGAGACCGTAATGCCACACTTTCGTGCCAATTCCTCCTTCGCCTCTTCGGATGGATACGGATTGCTTAGGTGGCTGTAGAAATACTCATTTAGGATTTCGGAAGCTTGTTTGCTAAAATTACGACGCTTGCGTCGAGCATCTAGGAACCGTGAGCGCAGTATCATAACAGCCTCACAGGTAGACTGTTTAAGTTGCATCTGAATTGAACTGAACTTCTTGTGTATAATCTGGACCATACGTTCAATCTCCTTTGGAGTAATTGGCCTAGTACGACTTTGCTCCCTCAAAAGGTTCATCACATGAGTAATGAATTCATTGCACGCCTGTTCATATTTCTCCAGCTCCTGGTGATAGATTTGTCGAATTTGTGCTAGTTTGGCGCGATAGTCTGAGTGTTCGATTGCATTATCAGCGCCGTCAATCGATAGCGAAGAACCTACTTGACTAGCTGCTGCTGCAGATGCGGCTGCAGCGCCACCGCCGCCTTTCTCGGGACCGGCAACTCCTTCTGCAATCAGCATGTTGTCCAGATGCATCAATTGTGGATCTGGTGGTTCCTCCTCTTGAGTGTTACGAATAGAAAGAATGTGTAAGTAACAGCCACTTGTTCATCTTGTTCCACGATAGTTGTTTGCTTCCTTGTACCTCCTTAGAATTATATATCGTTTTTCCTCTGCAACTTGGTCGTTATCGCATCTACTTTTGACAGTAATTTCCACTTATTTCGTCTCTTCTTTTAATTCATAGAATTGTTTCCACAATAAGTTCCACTTTTTCGTTCGTTTTTTCAGCACATAGTAT
>OY720430.1:82643642-83020425 GCA_963082735.1 Pocota personata
GGCGATTACCTTCAACGCTTCTGCTGAAATACCATCGGGGCCGGGGGCTTTTTGGTTCTGCATGGTTTTAGCGGCTATCATCAGCTCTTCCACATTAAAGTTTGGAGCTTCTTCTTGTTGGTAAAAAAGTGTTTCTCGCTCCGTAATTGGGTGTGTGGGGAACAAAGCGCTGACGATGTTTTCCATTTTGTTCCCACTTAGTGCCGGACAAGCCGCTTGCGCCCCTAACTTACGCATAACTACTCTATAGCCTAAGCCCCAGGGGTCATTATTCACGTCCCGTCTCAGATCTTCCCACTTCTGCTTCTTGCTCCGATATATTTCCCGTTTGAGCTCCAGCTTACCGGTCTTGTACTCTGCTAGTACATACATGATTTCTTCGACGTTTTTCCTTCTTCCTCTGGTGACTCTGCGTCTAAGATGTAGGCATCTCCTTCTAAGCTCCGCGATCTCATTTGTCCACCAATAGACCGGTTTCCGGCTTCCATTCCGATTGTTCAGACGAGGCATCCCAGCGTCGCATGCTTGGTGTATAAGTCTCATCGTCGCATTTACTTTTCCCTCGGCAGAACCTATTATTCCTAAGACAGCATCCTTTCCACTGTCTATTGCAGATATCAGATTTTCTTCATTTAGTCTGGCCGCGTTCTACCTGAGTGATCGCCTCTGACTTTCACTATGACGTCGATGATTTCCGTGTAAATCGAAGGTTATATATTGATGATCACTGCCAGTGTAATCTGCGATGACTCTCCAATTTGTAATATCAGCAGCCATGCGCTCTGATGCGAAGGTAACGTCTGGTATAGTCTGGCCATAACCAGAACGTCTGAATTACGCCCAAGTCTGGAAGCCATCTCCAGAATAAGTCTTCCTCTCAGGTCTGTGGTAGTCATTCCCCATTCTAGAGCTCTGGCGTTGAAGTCTCCTGCGACTAGGATAGGACCTTCAAATTCTCTTAAAGTGTCTTCCAGGCTATCCAGTTTTCTCCCGAATTCACCCATGCTCTCATTTGGTCTCACCCAGACGAAACCTCTTCCTGCACCGTGGTTTTTTATGGTGACTGTTCTTGGGTTCGGAATCCATATAGCAGCTGTTCCAAGCGTGTCCACAAACCAACTGGTTTCATCCCTGTTTTTGTACTGTTCACTTATAATCGCTATGTCAATTTCCAGATTCAGGGATGCGCTGAACCCTTCTTTGTTTTTGTTTTCAACCCGAGTTCGAGTAACATCTCTCCCGCTCTTGTCTGGCGTACGGTTTTTATTTCAGTTTCCGTATCCTCTGGGTTGGTGCTACTACGGATTTCTCGCAGTATTTCCGCATAGGTTTCCCCTTCTCTAGGTTTTATAAGAATTGCTTCTGACCTGGATTTGGGTTGCCTTTTCTTCTTTTTGTTCCTCTGGGTGAGTTCGCTGTCTCTGGTTTGCTCAGCTGCTCCGGCTTGCGTTCTTCTCTCTTTTCCTGACAGGGTTTTCGTTAATCTATTTGTGTTCTTCCGTGGCCCTGTTGCAGTACCTGTCGATCTTGAAGAGACCGTCTTGAAATCTGCATCAGTCAGAGCAATTCTGTCTACAGTCAATACCTGCAGTCTATTCTTGCCATCTCTGACTGGATGCGCATCCGGTGTGTTGGGCTTTGGTGCCTGCTTCTTTCTTTTTTCCGCCTCGCCTTCTATTGGACTCGAAGCAGTCCTCTTCTTGGGTTCCGGTTCAGCCGGAAAAGATTCTTCTAAGTCCTTTCGTGTTCTTCTTTGTTTATTCGAGAGAACGAGAGTGGTCTGCACTTTCCCATGCATATCTGCTTGCTGTTGTTGTCGACGCTGCGGTGTAGTCTTCCACGAATTTTTTGTAAAATCGATAATATCCAAGGACTCTTCGAGCTCAGTGAGGCCATTTTTGATGTCCATACTGACGTCTTTCTGTTTGTCAGTTGCCTTTCTCATCATCTTTATGACAGCTCTACATTTGTGTAGCTCCATCTCCATCCTTTTTCTCGCCTTCGCAAGTTCCTCAGTGTTAACGAGAGCCATGTGAGTGCTCGCATTTATTTCCACGGTGGCGGGAGCGGCCTCCTTTTCGCTGCTTCCAGCGTTTGTTCCGGATGCGTCTTTGACCTCCTTTTGCATAATAAATAATAATAATATTAATATTAATAATAATAATAATAATAATAATAATAATAATAATAATAATAATAATAATAATAATAATAATAATAATAATAATAATAATAATAATAATAATAATAATAATAATAATAATAATAATAATAATAATAATATAATAATAATAATAATAATTTTAATTTAGAGACGTGTGATGTATTCAATTGCTGATTCGGCCATCATGAAAGCTTTCGTTGTTGGATGGGCCGACAATACCTTTCCTGGACATCTTCCCTGGGTGTTGAAGGGAGGCAGTCCGTTTGACAGTTCATGACTGTTAAGTCGTCGGTAGACTCGGAATATCGCGTGCTCCTTATTTTGCTCCTTATTGTGCGTGTTTAGTAATTGTGCTAATTACTTCCTGTCCTGTCCATTAAGACTAGCTGCTGATAATGTTCAGCCTCGATTCGAGGCCACCATTGTCTACACATTCCAGCAGCCAGTTGAATGTACAACCACGCTTTCATCCTCTCAGTTGTGTCGTGTTTCATCGTGATCTTGTAGTCCTCGTGCATAGTGCTCCGGATTGTTCGTGAGGATCACTTTGTTTGGAACCAACACATTGGTTTTTGAAATTGCGACCACAGGGATTATTCAAATTTAAACTTCAGGAAGCACGTCTTTTTAGTCGGTTTCCACTCGATGAATATGCGTAAGTAAATAAGTTTACTTGTTAATTTAAGGATGTTGAAAAAACATTCCTTATTTGCTTCCTGGACTGAATACCTTCGTTGTCTGGAACAACATCTTGACTACCTGTATCTACAATATCTCAATAAAAATCAAAATTCTTTTTGTATATACATTAAGAATTCTAAAAAATTGTACACTTCTTTTGAACAATAGTTAACATCAAAGATTTTTTTTTAGCAAAAGGGAAAAGGAAAAACAATAAAGAAGCTCAGAGATCTCTTATTTAAAAAGAGTTTATTCAGAAGGGAACTTAAATACTTTAGGGTGTCTCCCACCGTGGCTCGCATTATTAAATGGCTCGTATTATTAAATAACAACATTAAAAGCTCCAAATTAATATTGAAATTATAATTTCGATCTTCAATATAAAATTCAAGTCCTCTGGCTTTATTACTCAGAATCGCCAGAATCCCATTGTTCTTGGAACCGAATCATATTTATTTTTATATTGTTTACCTATGTCTATTGGGAATCCTACTGTTATAATTTTAGCGTGTTAGGGCATGGGAGAAGTTTTTTTTTTTTTTTTGTTATTATTATTTCAAGGTCAAGAGCAAAAATACGCTCTGAAGATAAACAGCTAATGGATTAAGATACAACTGAGTTCAATTTGTGAGCGGACAAATTTTCCTCATTTATTTTTGAACGCCTTTTTTGGTGTCCACCCATCACATTATTATTATATTAGAGTATGATTGGCATTGAGTTTTTGTCTGCATTAATGTTTCTTTAATGTGATCCAAAAGACCATTCTCTGTCCTGTCTTAAATAACATCAATAACATTATTTCACATGGTATTTCGGTAAGTAAAATATTTGAAATTGAAGAATTCAATTCATACCGAATAACATTTGATACATGATCTTTTGAAAACTGTTCAACTGTTCAAATGGTTTTTTAACAATGCTTCCAATTCACTGAGGAAACGCAATAGTTCTACATAATTTCCTATGTTGTTACAATCAGCAGCTTCAAAATGTCCTCTAAATGACTGCTTTTGTTCTCATTAGAAGTAGACTACTTCAATTAATTTGAAAATAATATATACCTGTCTGTAGCAACCAACGTCTTTATTGCAATACACCATATTCATTTTAAACCGTTCGCTCAGCGGAAATTCAATTCGAGTGTGAAATCAATGTGAATTGGTCTTGCTCAAGTTATTTAAATCACTGAACACACACACTGAACGCATACACAGGCATAACCAACAAAACAATTTCAATAAATTTGCACTTCAACAGATGGAAGATAAATATATTTTTATAAATTGAAACATTAAAATTCCACTTAAACATTTTTGAAGATGTTATATATTACATTAGGTAAGGCTTTTTAATTTTAATTATGGTTTATTTTTCAGAGAACGACAATAAACTAAAACTCATATTCAAAATTTTCTAAACAAGACAATTGCAGTTTTTAACCGTATTCTAATTATCTGATACTTCCATTGCAAATGCTTCACGAAATCCAGTTTCCGGTACACTTCTGCCACCAAAATAGCAGCAGAATTCCGAAAACGGATGCGCAAGAAATACTTTACTTCGAGCAACATCCGCGTCAACAAACTGAATGTGAATATGGTTCGTGCACTGAATTTATGATCATAAGCTGAGAGGTAGATGTCTCTATTTGTACTTGCTTGTGGCAGCATTGCGAGAAGTATGCAGCATCTCAAGCATAGATGTCGCTGCGATGACTTCGAGGGATTAAAAATTCCGCAGTGTTAAAAAATGGCACTTGGGTGAATTTCATCACATTGTGAAATATCGTTTTTCCTTTACGAGAAGTATAGAGTCCTTGTTTTTAATAAAGTCAATATTTTGTCGTTTATACATATTTGTCGTCTTCTTTGATTAATGTTAGCGACAGCGCTACAACTGGTGACCCCGACGTGATCTATAAATAATAAAAAATAAAACAGATTTGTTCAGTTGTGCAAAATGCCACCAAAAAAAGGGTGAGGGAACACCTATGGACAATTCTGCCATTGACCAACAATTGCCAGAATCCATAAACACACCCAATCAAAGTGTTTCTACACCCCAGCTATGTGGAGACATCGACAGACAGGAGATCGCAGCATTAAAAAACGTCAGAATGCCACCATTCTGGAAAGCCAATTCAGCGCTGTGGTTTGTCCAAGTGGAAGCGCAATTCCATAACCACAGGATCGTCTCAGACAACAGGTTCAACCTGATCATCGCCACTCTGGATCCAGAGATTCTCAACGAAGTCTCCGACCTAGTTCAATCACCACCAGAAAAAGATAGGTATTCCACTTTCAATATACAACTAATTGCTAGGTTCTCTGAATCGAAAGAGCGACAAATCAACAAGCTTATGACTGGTCTCGGACTGGGGGACAGGCGACCAACCAGGCTTCTCAGGGAAATGTGTCATCTAGCAGGCGATAACGTGGCAGACCAAATGCTTACAACCATTTGGATGAATCGCATGCCTAGACTTGTTCGAGGAATTATGTCAGCGAATCTCGGGATTAATCTCAACGCTTTAGCCGAAATCGCAGACCGGATCATCGACAACACGTCCACCCCAGTCGTTTGTTCCACGGCTTCACAGGAAGAAGACTCCTCGGACGACGTACATCGACGCCTACGCACGATCGAAACCACTCTGTCACACCTTACCAAGCTGGTTCAGGAGCTGACGATTGGTCACAATAGGTCAAATAAATACAGGTCCAGATCGAGAACAAACTCCTCTGCTAAATCTTTCCAAATGAAATTCTGCTTTTTCCACATGAAATTCGGTGAAGACGTGAGGAAATGTACGAAACCGTGTGGCTATAAAAAGTTAAACTGAAATCGCTGTTGTTCTCTCAGGCGGTAAACAAAAGCTACCAAAACAAACAGGAATACCGCCTACAAATTTTCGACAAAGACACTTATCAAAAATTTCTTATCGATTCTGGTTCTGCAATATCCGTATTACCTCAGCTATCAAAATGCAAAACATCCCCAACGAATACAACTTTTTAAGCAGCAAACAATTCTCCCATACACACGTACGGAGAAAGGGTACTAACCCTCAACTTCGGTCTACGGCGCTTGGTCAAATGGCCTTTCATCATAGCTGATGTCAAAATAGCGATAATTGGAGCTGATCTACTTACTCACCACGGATGGATCATTAATCTAAAATCAAGGCGCCTTATCGATGCAACTACATCATTTACCGTATCAGGGAGAGTACATCCAGCTGCTGTTTGCGGACTGTCCACAATTGACGGGCGACAGCCATACAGTGACGTTCTCAAAGAGTTCATCGACTTTCCCATCAAGGACTGTACACTAGCGAACAGTAACGCTGCACAACACCACATCGTCACCAATGGTCAACCGACAACCGAACGGTATCGCCTACTTGCAGGCGAAAAGCTGAAGCAGGCCAAAGCAGAGCTCAACGATCTGGTGTAAAAGGGCAACTGTCGACGGTCTAGCAGTCCATGGGCGAGTCCGATTCATCTTGTGCAGAAAAAAAGTGGCGAGTGGCGATCCTGCGGAGACTACCGGCGTCTGAACGCTCAAACACAACCAGACCGGTACCCGATACCGCACATCATGGATTTTACCGAGTCGCTCAACAATAAAAGTTTTTTCACCGTCCTCGATATAGACAAGGCATATTACCAGATACCAATGGCACCCGAAGACATCAAAAAAACTGCGGTGAGAACTCCCTTTGGGCTGTATGAGTTCATAGTCATGCCATTCAGGCTGAAAAACGCCACACAGACTTTCCAAAGGCACGTGGACACCGTTCTTCGCGGGTTGGAGTTCGTGTTTTGTTACATAGATGACATCTTAATCTTTTCAGACTCAGAACAGTAGCACAGAGAACACATTCGTAAAGTACTGCATCGTCTAAAAGAATATGGTCTTTCCATCAATACAACTAAATGTGTCTTTGGGAAGCCAGAAGTCACCTTCCTAGGCCACACCATCAACAATTCCGGCAGCAAACCACCTGATGACAGAGTACAGGCCATCCAACAATACCCGAAACCTTCAACCATCACGGAACTTCGTCGCTTCTTAGGAATAGTAAATTATTACCGTCGTTACACTCCTAACTGCGGTCACATCCAAGCTCCTCTAAACGGTTATCTCAAAAATTCAAAAAAAAAAAAAAAAAATGACAACCGACAAATTCAATGGACATCGTAGACCGAGGAAGCATTCGCCCGTCGGTTGTCAAGATGAAGATTTTGCAGTTGGAGCAAAGCTGGAGCAAATCAAAAACAACAGTTTCCAACCAATAGGACTTTTTTCCTGCAAACTTTCTTCAGCTCAAAGTCGATACTGTACATATGATCGGGAGCTATTGGCGATGTATCTTGCAGTCAAGTTCTTCAAGCATCTTCTCAACGGTCGTCACTCCATCATTCAAACCGACCATAAGCCACTCATTTATGCATTCCAGCAAAGCTCGGACAAAGCATCACAAAGACGACTACGTCAACTAGACTTCATATCTCAGTATACAACAGATATAGTGTATCTCTTCGGAACAGATAACTCCGTCGCAGACGCACTTTCATGCGTGAATGTAATAACAATGCCACTTAAAATGGACCATCGAGAACTTCAGACACTACAACAACAAGATGCCGAACTTCAAAAACCGGCGACTCATCACTCAAACTGCAAAAACTTGCCATAGAACCGGATTGCAAGATTTACTGCGACAATTCAACCGATGTGATCAGATCTTACATACCACAACCTCTGCGCTGTAAAGCCTTCGACTCCGTCCATCTCATCCTGGAGGACGTTCAACAAAGCAGCTTCGTCAAAAATATATCTGGCCCAGAATTAGGAAAGATGCATTGCAATGGTCTCGCATGTGCATACCATGTCAACGCTCAAAGATCCACCAACACAATCGTCTACAGCCTAATAAAATACAAGTACCGGATGAACGATTTCAACACGTCCATATTGATCTCATAGTGCTTCCCATATGCGAAGGCTACAAGTGCCTCACTATGATAGATCGATACACCAGGTGGCCGGAAGCCATTCTCCTCAAAGACATGTACGCAGACACGGTAGCATCAGCATTTTACACCAACTGGGTCGCACGCTTTGGTTCCCCTAGAATCGTCACTACTGACCAAGGGACTCAATTCGAGTCAACATTGTTTAGGTCTCTCACCAACATGTGTGGAACTAGCAGACTAAGAACCTCACCGTACCACTCCGCATCCAATGGAATCGTGGAGCGCTGGCATAGGCAACTTAAAGCAGCCCTCAGGTGTCACCAACCAAACAAATGGACTGATGCACTTCCAAACGTTTTGATGGGACTGAGAACTTCCTACAGAGAAGACATTAAAGCATCGGCAGCCGAAATGCTATATGCTGCCAGCCTTCGTATTCCTGGTGAGTTTTTTTTATCGGACGCCATCAAAGTACAGCGACCTCTAAAAGGCATCGAACTAATTCGTGTTGGAGGGCGGCTGAAGCACGCTTGTATTCCGGAAGAGAGTAAAGACCCCTTGTTGCGTCCCAAAAATAACAGTTTCTCAATGGCGCTTGTTAGACATCTGCACTAAAGCAACTACCACGCTGGTCCAAAGGCTCTAGTTTCATTGGTTAGGCATAAGTTTTGGATTGTCAACGTTCGGGACATCGCTCGGCAGACTGTTCAGCAATGTGTTCACTGTGTCAGGTATTACGCAAAACTATTAGAGCAGGTCATGGGAAACTTACCTCAGGAGAGATTAACTTCTTCACGTCAATAACTTCTCCAGTTTCGTCCACAAGAACGAATATTAACGTCAATCTTCCTTCGATTCAAGTAGAGGTTGATAATTGGCGGTTTGTAAAAGACTACGACCGTACACAAGTTATGGGCAGCTTTCCTTCGTACCAATTCTGTTTTGAACTATTCCAACTATCTCGGTTCCTACCTTCAATTCAATCATCTTTATAACTCTCTCTACCAGCGGCACCTAATTAACGCGCAAGCAAATCTTATAAATTACCCTAAGACATTTTTTCAATTCGTCAACTATTAAAAAAAATCTGACGGTTACCCTCCGTCCCTCTCTTTTGAAAACATATCTTCAACTAATCCGCAAACCATTGCCAACTTTTTTGCCACTTATTTTAAACAATCTTTTTCCGACAACTCTTTTGAACCAGACCTCTCTTACTTCAGTCACCTTTTAACTTCTCCGTTGGCCCCTTTCTGTCCCTGCCTTTTGATCCTACTGTAATTGAAAATAAACTTAATGATGAATTCTTACACGGCCTAAATGGCCTCCCTGCCTTTTTTCTTCAAAAATGCTCCTCCATTCTCTCCCTCCCACTCTCTCATTTCTTCCGTTTGTCTCTATCACTTGGAGACCTCTATCAGATTTGGAAGACCTCTTTCATAACCCCCATGCGCAAAAATGGATCAAAGAACGAAGTAACAAACTATCGCCCAATTGCTAAACTTTCTCATCTACCCAAACTTTTCGAAAGTATTTTATACGAAGCCTTAAGCTTTAAGTGCAAGTCTCTTATCTCTCCCACCCAACACGGTTTTCTGAAAGGTAGATCAACTACCACTAACTTAGTCGAATTCGTGTCCTTCGCCCTGTCTGCCTTAGAGAATGGCAAAGAAGACGACGTTATTGCAACTCATTTTAGTAAGACTTTGATAAAATATCTCATAACTTAATCCTCTTCAAATTGTTTGCCCTCGGTTTGGAACCCATATTGTTAAAATGGATATCTTCTTACCTGGAAAACCGTTGTTACAGAGTTCGCTTCAGATCCGTCTTATCGACTCCTTTCTTGGCCACCTCTGGTGTTCCGCAAGGCAGCCATTTAGGTCCCCTTCTCTTCATTCTAACCATAAACAATGTCGAGAGGGTTATTAAACACTCTTCCCTCTCTCTGTACGCTGATGATAAAAAATTTTTTCAAAGCCATCTGTTCACCACATGATTACTGTCTCCTTCAACAAGACCTCGATAGTTTTTCGAACTGGTGCCTACAAAATCGCTTAGAGCTCAATATCGACAAATGCCAATCCATTACCTTATCACGTAAGCACCACGTGTCCTCCGCCCGCCTTTACCTTCTCCATGGTCAACCTATATCCATCGTTCAATATCTCCGCGATCTTGGAATATTGTACGATAGGGAACTAAATTTTCGTTCACATATTGATGAGATAATTCGTAAAGCTAACTCATCACTTGGCTTTGTCAAACGATGGTCCAAAGAATTCTCCGACCCTTACGTGACCAGATCCCTCTACATTACCTTTGTTCGCCCCCTCCTTGAATGCGCCAATCAAGCGTGGTCACCCTTGCAGCAAGTTCATGTCACCAGAATCGAGAATGTTCAACGTCGATTTCTTCGATTTGCCCTTCGAGGTCTTCCTTGGAATGATCCATTTATCATGCCTCCCTATCAAGACCGCCTCAACCTCATCAACCTGAGTACTCTCGAGAAACGCAGAGATGTTGCAGACATTCTTTTCATTCATCGACTTCTTTCAGGCTCTTTCGATTGCGTATCTCTTTATAATTCTATTTTCTTCAATACCAACCCACGAAATGCTGCGAAAAGTCAACTCCAACCTCACCCATTTTGATTTTAACCTCGGCACTCCCTGCCTCAAAACCGAACTCCTTAACCATTCTCCTTAGCTTAAAGTCTTAGTTTTAAGTCTTAGTTTTAAGTTTTAGCATTAAGTTAGTTGTAGCTTTTAATCAGCCAAATAAATGGGGGCTTTCGCCCCCACCAAAAATAGAATTAAATTAAATTTTCCCTACGGCGAGGTTATGATCCGGAGTAGAGGGATTATAACCCTCCCACTTTAATGCATACAACTGCCTACTTCGACTGCCTTTTTTGCGCGATTGTGTAGGAACGTTGATTAATATTGCCTTTTCAACGGGGTTTGAAGGAGCTCTCCTTTGAACATGACAATACCAACTGAGCCGGTGGTGCTCTATCATGCTTGTAATGGATTCTTTTACATAAAGGCTTCCTCGAATCTTTGAACTTCTTATTCCATCAAGCTTTGTTACTCCTGCTGTCATGCGAAGCATCTTCATCTCAGCTGCCGTTAATTTGCCCTCATACCTTTGTACATTGTCCAGCATTGTGAACCGTTTGTGATCGCCGGACATACAACTGCGGTGTAGAGCCTTTTTTTCAGCTTAGGGGAGATTTTTCGGTCACAGAAGGTTGCGGAGTTTTCCCTCCACTTCATCCACCCTACGCTTACGCTATGATTATGTCATGATCACAAATTGCTTCGCTATTGATCACAGATCCCAGATATTTGAACTTTTCGCACTTGGTAAGCACTTTTTCATTCAAGTAAATGTCTGGAATAGGTCGGTGTGGATCAGAGAACGGGCAGTACAGATACTCTGTCTCTTTTGAACTAATATGGTACCCATTTCCCTCGAAAACATCCACCCATACATCAAGTGCTCTTTGCAGGGACGTTTGATCTTCACTTATAATAGCTCCATCGTCAGCAAAGAATAACTAATGCACTTTGGGGTCCGTCACTTTTTCTTCAAGCAGATAATCAAGGACTGCAATAAATAGCAAAGGACTAAGGACGCTTCCCTGGTGTACACCGACTTTGATTGGGAACTCTTCGGTGACTCCTGCGGGACATCTTACTCTTGTCGTTGCTCCCTCATACATATCCATGATCATGCGCACGTAGGTTTCTGGAACTCCTCGTTGTCTTAGCGTCACCCTTCCATCTCTTGGTTGTCTATCAAAAGATTTCCAAAATCAACCAACACCATATGCAAGTCCTTTAAGGAATCACGATGTTTTTCCATTGTTGATTTACCCGAAACAAACCCGCACTGGTCATCAGATAGCCGTATTATTTTCTGCAGTCGGCCATCTAATACCCGCTCAACGATGTTCATGGTGTGTGACATCAGCTTGACAGAACGGTAGTTATCGCAGTTTCGCGTATCGCCCTTTCCTTTGTGCAAAGGAAGAAGATAGCTTTCCCTCTACTGATTAGGCATTGGATCACCGCTCATTAATTTGGATAAGACTCATGACCCGATGTCTCCCATCTTTTTCCAGAACTCAGAGGGTATCTCGCAGAGGGTATTTGACCGCATTCCTAACTTCTTCCACAGTAATGTCGGATATTTCGTCATGGTTAGGAGTGGCTCTTGGAAAGTATACCGGGGGAAACTGTTCGTTCAGAAGTCTTTCACAATACTGCCGCCATCTGTGGAGAATTTTGTCGTCTTCCACAAGAAGCTGGCCTTGAGCATTGTTAATGAACTTTGGGGAACGAATCTCCTGAGCATTTCTTCTTCTCTGGCGGCTATCTTGATTCAAGCTATCCATTATTCAAGTTGATTTGTCGAAGCTCCCCGAAAGTCATAACTAGCCCGGTTCCTATCACACGCCGAAAACGATATTTCCTCCAACTCCCGATAGAGGCCTTCCATAGAGCCCTTTGCAACATCTATCACTTCAAGGCGAGCATTTTCATCTCTATTAGTATATGATGATCAGATAAGAACGATAGGAAAATAAATTTAAATAAAACAAACAGGTGTGAGATGTCAAATTGATTCTAGTTTTATTTTGAAGCTATACTCATGCCATTATGTACGGAATAGCACGTCATGTAAATGGCCGCCTCTTTTTCGCTGACAGTGCTTCAAGCGGTTCAAAGTGGTTCGCTTGTTAGCGTAGACTAAGGACTTGAGAGGTATAAAGTCGCATGTTCGCGGAAGTGGAATTCTGGAGGGCGATTCTGAGTGCAAATCTGCTGCAGTGAAAATCAAAAGAACTGTGCGCCGTTGGCCAAACGTAGCATTCTAGACATTGGCTCATTACAGCCATAATTGGTGCGATGAAAATTGAGACGAAAGATGGGTAGGCGTGGGTTAGTGTTAAGGGAGATCATTTGGAGCAGATTAGGGCAGTCGATGTTTCCTGCTAACAGCTAATGTACAAAGAGTATGTCAGCAATTTCTCGACGTATTTCAAGTGGCTGTACGTTAATTAATTCCAAACGATTCTCATAGGGGGGTAAGTTATGCCTGTCAGACCAAGGAAGACCGCGAAGAGCAAAACGGATGAACCTGCGTTGAAGAGCCTCTATTCGAAGGGAATGGGTATCATGATAGGGGGACCATACTTGGCTAGCATATTCGAGGATTGGCCGAACAAATGTGAAGTAGAGAGATTTCGTGACGTAGGGGTTCGAGAATTTTTTAGACAAGCGTTTTACGCAACCGAACGCAGGGTTGGCTCTGCTAATAATGTTATCAATATGGCAGCGGAAATTTAGTTCTATGTCGCAGATAACACCCAAATGGCGTAATAAAGTTACAGAAGGGACGGGCTCGTCAGAGATGAAATATGATCTAATAGCTGGAAGACGTTTTCGGGAATATGTAATAGCTTGACATTTGTTGACGTTGAGCTCAAAAATTTTTTTTTACACCAGGTTGAAAAGTTGTTCAAGTCAGTTTGAAGTAGGCAAGAATCGACGGGGTTTAATATGTGCCTGAAGATTTTCATGTCATCAGCGTAGATGAATAGATAAGAGTCTTTGATGATGAGGTCAACGTCGTTAATTGACAAAATAAAAATCAGGGGACCAAGATGGCTACCTTGAGGGACCCAGGAAGTGGCTTTAATGGGGTCGGATATAGTCGATCTAAATAATATTTTGTATTGACGTTCCGCAAGATAGGATTTAATCCACCCAATGAAACTCAGTTAGAAGCCAAGGGATTTGAGTTTAAAAAGAATGATTCTGTGCGAGATTTTATCGAAGGCCGTACTAAAATCTAATGCACACAGAGTGCTAGATACGAATTCCGTTAAGTTAGTAGTTGTTGACCTTCCCTTAAGAAATCCGTGCTGGTTAGGGGAAAAGATGAACATTGTATCGTAAACAATGCTTTCAAAGAGCTTAGGAACGCAGGAGAGTTTAGCAATGGGCCGGTAGTTGGAGATTTCATTCCTGGGCCCCTTTTGTAAAAGGGAATTATGTAAGAGCTCTTCCAAAGTTTGGGGAAGACTCCTTGTGCGATAGATATTTGGAAGAGAGCTGTGGGGGGTTGGGCCAGATGGTTCAAGCAATTTTTCAGTACTATTGAAGGGATACCATCAGGACCAGGAGAGTTTTTTTTCTTGAGTTTTTTTTATCTTTTCTTCACGTGTTCCACGGTTATGTCAACGGAGACTAACGGGGTTTGGGCATAGCTCTTCATGTAGGAGAAGTATTCAAGATCAATTTGGTTGCAAAATGATTGGCTGAAAAAGTGAGCAAATAAATTTGCGACTATCTTAGGATCACCGGAGGAAGTGTTAGACAATTTTGAAGTAGGTGGATAGTTGTCAGATTTTCTTTTTGTGTTGATGAATTGAAAGATTTTTTGGCCAAAATCCGAATTTCCGGCCAACATTTCCAGCGCCCAATTAGCGAACTCACGGCATTGTCTGTGGTTGTCCGGCTTCAATTCTTATACGGATGTAGGCCCAAATCCAACAGCAAAATAAGCCTGGTTGACTCTCTGGCGATGCCCAATTCAGCTTATCGCCGCCGAATCGACATTTCTGGATCTTCTTCGATACTGGCCACTACGGCGGCTATGTTTTCTTCACTTCGCACCGATATCTGTCTGGTTGGTGGCTTAATATCCAAAACAGTGTACTCATGCTCAAACTTTTCCACGGTGTGACGAATTGCCTGCGCACTGGAGCCATGATGATAACCGACCTCACGACGAAATTCACGTTGGGTATTTACAACTGAGCCAGAATTTCGATAATATTTTTTAATAATTTCCTCACACACACATTTCAAGCGATGTATGATGGCAAACCTTACTGAATATTTTGACAGCTGGATGTCATTGGTAACTTTGACAGCTGTTGAAACATAACAATTGGGAAACTATTATTGCAGCCTGGTCACCCTTTAGAATAACACTTTGACTAAGCCTTGAAAGCCGTTTTCTGTTCTGGATCAAAAAGAAAAAAACGGAACTCAACCTCAAATACAAAAAAAAAAATTTTGTGGCTAATGGGAAGATTTTCTCCAGTGACAACATATAATAAGCTACTGCCTTATCAACGAGTCTTTAAACCAGTATGGACTTATGGTATCCAACATTAGGGCTGCATCAGCCAAAGTAATAAAAACATTCAACGCTTCTAGAAAAAGGTACATCGAGATGTATTAAATGTACCACGGTACATACGCAATGGCGATCTGCACAAGGATCTTAGGGTAGAATCAGTCGACGTTGAAATTACTCGTAAAAAGTTTGCCCAAAGTCACCAACGAAGACTTTTCCAGCATATCAACGTCGAGACAGTCTTAGACAACGACAACCTAAAACCTTTCGAATTAATATGATCTTAGATATAGAAAGATAAAATATAGAATATTGATTACTTGTAAGTATAAGATTTTTCAAAAACTCGCCAAACGTGAATATCATGCTCAATAATTCGAGAAATAGGATATGTATATATTTTCAAGCGCCTCTGCGTACAAGAACTCATTCGTGGTTTTGTCCCAAGCACCATACAAATTTGTCCACTCTCCTTTGATGTTCCCAAATTTTATGTTTTGCATTGACGATCAATGGACTTTGTTGACATTTCCGAAAACGTTCACAAACGTAACATTCTTTTTAAATGAAAATCAATAATTTTATTTTTATAATAATTATTCTAATATACAGTACTTTATACAAAAACTTTAATTAGCAGCTAAGTAGTCAATAAATAAGGTCTTAAAAACTAGCATTCAAGTATTTAGACGAACATACGAGTAAGTTTTTCATCTCTTTATCACGGGTCAGTCCACATTTCGTCGAATATATGATCTTAGATCATCTTAATTCGATGGAAGTTACAGGCTACTTTGCATCCTTTTAAACAAAATTTATTATCATTACACATACAGCGGGCCAAGTCCACTTGGGCTAAACTAACAGCTCGACAGTAATCCCAGCACATGTAACAGTTTGGAGTGCTCCTGCACCTAAGGTACTGCATTAGATTACCATTGAATTTGAATTCATTTAGAAGCTTTAGGAAGAGAAAAAAAAATATAGTACCTTTTATATGATTTTAAAGCTCTCCCTTTCCGATATTACCTTCGAAAAACACTTTTGTCTGCACTTTGTTATTACATATGCATTTGGTTGAACTTCAGACTCCGTTGTCGGTGCAGCACCACAAAACACAGTCAGTAATAACAATATCACGGTGATAACGTAAAACCTTATTCTGGTATTCATTTTTGAATTGTTGTCGATCTAGCAATTTGGGTAGTCTTTATATCACAAAAGACGACTAAATTATGAATGAATTCATTCATGCAGTTTTGGTTTTTATCCCTGTCAAGGTAATTAAATGCATCCTTTCGTGTTCCGGAAGTAGTCGTTAAAAAGGAAGTCCGCAAAGTAATTAATAAGGATTAACTTTATCTGCCAGACGCCGATCCATAAATATTTTAGGAGGAGATTTTGCTGATAATTACCATTGTCTATTCTGAAGTGGGTTTTTCCAGAAATAGTTTCATTCATAATTTTGGATAGGTGCAGAAATCGCAGTCGTGTGCCGGATAAAAAAGATATATGTACGCAGGTACATTTTATTGATATTACATAATTCCTATTCTTTGAAAGATTTTTATATATGTGTGGTTACCTCATTAGGAACAAAAGATTTCACATTTTTAGGAATATTGAAATAGTATATACATATATGCTATTATCCAGTATTACAGTAAACAAAATGAATAAATATTATGCGCAAGATACCCATAGAGGGAGAAAGAGCCATTTCACATATACATACATCCGCCGGTGTACATCCGATGCTGAATATGTTTGAAACGAGGCTTCTCATATGTAACTGTTAGTGTTAGTTGCACACATTTATTTAATCACACGAATAGGGAAGGGACCTACAATTTAATTGCCAGGTAAAAGCAGTACATTACTAGTATGTAGATTGAGAAGAAGAAAAATTTATCAATTTGTTTGCTGGGATTTGAACCTTAACCTCTCGTTCAATAAACTGTCTGATGGCTCGCATGGGCCTATTTGGTGCTACTCATTTTACCTTCATTTAGAAGAGAGAAAAGTAAGTAGAGGGTTAATATATGATGGTTTGATGTAGTTGTGTCTGCATCTTACAGGTGATGGATATGTCTCCCAACTCGTTCAGGTCATCGAAGAAGTATTTTCCTAGGTGATTCCAACGAAAACCTGCAGTGACACAGAAAGTGCATAGGGTCCTCTTCGACTAGGGTTTCCGTAAATAGGATCCCGGAATCTCCCGTGTTATGATCATTTGAAAGGCTTATTACAAGCTACAACTAACTTAATGCTAAAACTTAAAACTAAAACTTAAAACTAAAACTTAAAACTAAGACTTAAAGCTAAAGAGAATGGTGAAGGAGTTCGGTTTTGAGGCAGGGAGTGCTGAGGTTAAAATCAAAATAGGTGAGGTTTGAGTTAACTTTTCGCAGCATACGGGAAATTGGTTCGTTAGATCCATATGAAGTGCGGTGGGGCGGTAGATAGAACGATCGTAAATTTCGTGGGTTGTTATTGAAGAAAATAGAATTATAAAGAGATACGCAATCGACAGAGCCTGAAAGAAGTCGATGAATGAAAAGAATGTCTGCAACATCTCTGCGATTCTCAAGAGTACTCAGGTTGATGAGGTTGAGGCGGTCTTGATAGGGAGGCATGATAAATGGATCATTCCAAGGAAGACCTCGAAGGGCAAATCGAAGAAATCGACGTTGAACATTCTCGATTCTGGTCACATGAACTTGCTGAAAGGACGAACAAGCTTAGCTGGCGTATTCAAGGAGGAGGTAATGTAGAGGGATCTGGTCACGTAAGGGTCGGAGAATTCTTTGGACCATCGTTTGACAAAGCCAAGTGATGAGTTAGCTTTACGAATTATCTCATCAATATGTGAACGAAAATTTAGTTCCCTATCGTACAATATTCCAAGATCGCGGAGATATTGAACGATGGATATAGGTTGACCATGGAGAAGGTAAAGGCGGGCGGAGGACACGTGGTGCTTACGTGATAAGGTAATGGATTGACATTTGTCGATATTGGGCTCTAAGCGTTTTTGTAGGCACCAGTTCGAAAAACTATCAATGTCTTGTTGAAGAGATGGCTTTGAAAAATTTGGTATCATTAGCGTACAGAGAGACATTGTTTATGGTTAGAATTAAGAGAAAGGGACCTAGATGGCTGCCTTGCGGAACACCAGAGGTGGCCAAGAAGGGAGTCGATAAGACGGATCTGAAGCGAATTCTGTAAGAACGGTTTTCCAGGTAAGAAGATATCCATTTTAACAATATGGGTTTGAAACCGAGAACAGACAATTTGAAGAGGATTAAGTTATGAGATATCTTATCAAAAGCTTACTAATATCAGTTGCAAGAAGAAGAAGATCTTAGTTTTGGCTGAGTTTGAGTAGGGAATTGCTTTTTGGGGGATATAAATCGGTTTGTGTTCAACTCTCTTTTTAGTAAGGACTACATGTACAAATTTCGATTTCGCCACATTTTGGTCCGACTTTATATTTCGGCTATAGCTAATTACAGTTTTTCGGTGGATTCAGCATTGCTCTCACCTATTACCACAATTACCATGTCATTAGCAAATGTTGCGATAGTGTTGTTTTCTAAAGTTGGTAGATCACTGATGTAAAGACGGTAAAGTACTGGTCCAAGAACGTTGCCATGCGGAACAAATGTCTTAATTTCCTTCAGGTCAGAGTATTCAACTTCTTGCTTGATCCGAAAGTATCTTGCTGTTACATATGATTGAAGAATAGCTGCATATTGATCAAGAAGGAGTTTATTGAGTTTCCTTCGTCCTTCATGCCAAACTTTATCAAAAGCTTGTGCTACGTGCACACTTTTTATTCTTCTAGAACCTTTTCTATAACGCTGGTCATCCGATGGACTTGATCTATTGAAGAGTGTTTTTTCCCTGAATACAAGTGATTGGGTATAAAGTTATTTCTCTCGATTATTGATTCTAATCTCTTAAGATATTGGTCGATATGACATTGTCTCGTACAGTGGTTTTCCTGGCTTAGGGACCATGATGACTTCAGTCACGTTCTACAATTGGGGTACACATTTTAGGCGAAATGAAGCGTTAATCATATTATATAATATCTTTTCTTGGTAGTTGTTTTAGAATTTGACCAGATATCAAGTCAAACCTAGGGGCTTTTTTCGGATTTTAACTATTTTTAATCACTGTCTTCACTTCGGCTGGAGATGTTTAGGTGATTTCCTCTCTGTTGTGGGTAGTTTCTGGGGTTATTAAATATTCATCTTCTCTTAAGAATGGTTGGAATATATTTTCAAGATGTTGTGTAAATAAGTTTGCCTTCTGCTCTTTGTTCCTAGCACAGCTTCCATCGGCATTTCTTATTGGTGGGTTCCACAGACAACAATCTGAGCTTTTTCAGTTCATAAGATCTGTCAGATGGTCACTGATGGAATCAGTTTTTAGTTGTTTAATCTCTTTTCTTTCTGATTGTCAATAATTTTATCGATTGTATCAATCTCTATTCTTCCTAGTATACGAGTAGCTGTGTAGGATGAAACTAAATGGGAAGATACTGACAACCTAGTTGATGCAGATAAAGTGGCCTGGGCCATTAACTCATTTGCACCATATAAATCATCGGGTATGGACGGAATACTTCACATCTTTTTGCAAAAAGGAATAGAATTAGACACCCTAAAGAAAACCCTGGTTAATATCTTTAGGGGACGTCTATATCTAGGATACACGCCAACACAATAGCAAGAGGTGAGAATGGTGTTTCTACTAAAACCCGGGAGAGATTTATCGACGGCGAAGGGTTATAGACCTATTAGTCTAATGTCACTAAAATCAATGGAGAGAATCTGTGATAACTATCATATATCAGAACACAGATTACAAACCCGCGGATGTGCCCCAATCAACACGCATACCTCAAAGGAAAATCAGTTGAGACGACACTACACCAGGTTGTATCCACAATAGAAGATGCGTTTGAAACGAAATAATCAGTCGTAGGCGTTTTTCTAAATATCGAAGGGGCATTCAATAATGTTAAAACTCAAAAAATTATGGATGCACTCTCGATATACTGTAAAAATCAGATAATAAACAATTGGCTAGAACACATGCTATCAAACCGCATCATCATAGCTTCACTGGGAGACGAAATAAGAAGGGGAACAGTTCGTACGGGAATACCACAGGGGGGATAATACGAGTATCTCCTTTTTTGTAGGTGCTCACAATGGACAACCTCCTAAAAGCATGGAACCTGTGCAAAATGCATAGCGTACCCAGATGATTTAGCCGTTTTGATAAGAGGTAGACACCTGAACGTCATAGGAGAGCTTATGCAAAACACCCTACGAATCATAATGAAATGGGCGGCGGAGAGTGGATTAGGAATAAATTCAAATAAAACGGAACTGGTTCTTTTCACAAAGAAAACCAAAACTAGTGACTTTCACATTCCACAACTTGGAGGAGCATCACTGCAACTCCGTTACAGCGTAATATTGGACAAGAAACTGACCGAGAGAAAGAACTACCAAAGCGAAGAGAGTATATTGGATATGCAGGAGGACCATCGGGAAGACATGGGGCTTGAAACCGAAACAGGTCCACTAAATATACGAATGCGAAATAAAACCTATCATCTTCTACGGAGTAGTTGTACACAAGAGACTTGTTAACAAAGGTGCAGCGTATGCCATAGAAGCGATCTTAAACATCCTACCAGTGCACCTCGAAGTGAGTAAGATTGCCGGTCATTCAGCCGCGAAGTTTAGATTCACCGGCCTTTTCAACGAAGGCGCTAACAAGGGTATCGCAAAATCACCAAAATAATAGGAGAAATTAAACCACTCATCGATTGTTCTAGTGATATTGCTGTTGAAAAATCTTATACGTTCACCAATATCTTCGAAACAATTGTCCTCACAAGACAATCTTCGACGAACGGAAGGACGACAAGAAACTCCAACGGGTCATCGGTGTATACAGATGGCTCTAAAATATCAAGGGAATCAGGGGTTGGCATCTTCTGTGCCCCACCGATTGAACTTGATATTCACCTAGAACCATTTGCAACCGTGTTCCAAGCAGAAGTCCTTGCAATTATGAAAGCAACAGAAATACTCGCAGAAGACACCAGCGAAGAGAGGTAAATAGACATCTGCTCGGACAGCAAAGCAGCAATTAGCGCGATCACAAACCCTGTGTCAAAATCACGACTAATAAAGGAGTGGAAAATTAAACTGAACCTACTTGCCAGGCGTTATAGAGTCCACCTTATATGGGCACCGGGGCACGATGGTGTACCGGGTAACGAAAAGGCAGATGAACTAGCAAGCAAAGGAACGAGTGACATAGAACTGAATCCTGTTAAGGCTATAGGGGTCCCTCTGACAACTATTAAAACGATAATCAGTGAGAAGGTTAGACAGGAGTTCAATAACTACTCTACGAATATAGACACGTATAAAGTGACCAGATCAGTGGTAACAGAACCGAGTAACAACAGAGCTAAAAGAGCTATCAACTCCAGTAGAACACAGTTAAGAGTGATGGTGGGACTTTTAACAGGGCACATCAATCTCAATAAACACTCGTTCAGACTCGGGCTAGCTGAAATAACAATCTGTGCCAACTGTGAGGAGAAGGAGGAAGATATAGAACACTTCCTCTGCCACTGCCCTACAAAACCGATATTAAGACTAAAGATACTGGGATCCCCAAGGATACCGGATCCAACACACCTCTGTAAGAAAGGAATCGGTAATAGGAGTATATTGGAGTTCGCTAGACGAACAAGACGATTCCCCGATCACTATACAATACCTACATCCTCTCTCATCACTTAATTCCCGAATCATATTACTTTTCCTACAGCTAGACAGTGAAGGGAATACAACGTGGAGGCCTAAGTGAAGAGCATAAGCTCACCCTCTTAAACCAACCAACCATAGCTGTGTAGGCTGGTACAACCAGGGGAGTGACATTTTAGAAGAGTTTCCAGCGTACTTTCATAAGAGTCTGTCCAGCTTCCATCACAGTTCTTGATAGAAGAAATCCGTAAAAGAACCTAGGTAATGACCTTTCTCAAACGAGCAGCTTCTGTAGTAGATTCCAAGCTTTTCCAAGAGCTCATTTAGCTCGGTTCCAACTATACCTTGAAGTACGTAAACGCTCTGCTGTTTTCGCATTCAATCAAGGTGGATAATTTTTTCCACTTGTTTGCATTACCTGACAGGCCTTTCTAAAAGAGTGGTTGAATTCACTGGCTAAAATGTTCACTATCTTATCGATATCTGCAGTGGAGTTGGGAGCTTCACTTGGAGATTTTTAAGGATTTATTTTCAGATAAGAGTATTATATCTAGAACCTTCCTTCTATTGGATGTAATAAAAGTTGGTGGATTGCCACTATTAGTGCTTAAAAGATAACTAAGCAAACCTCGCTTCCATTGCAAGTATCTGAGCCGCCCCAAATATGTAGTATGATGGGCGTTAGCATCACAGCCTAGGACTAAGTTGCTTTTACCTTGATGAGACATTGTTATTAATGCCTTACATTTTTCGGATGGGTCATTTACATATATTTATGTACATACCTTCGTCATACGGCAGGTATTCGGACGCTAAAGTAATTATCTTTTATTTTTCTTTTACCTACACTACCGTCTGATCACTCAAGATGTAATTGGATAGCATCAATATGTGGAGGTTATTCGTGGCAACGATACAAGTTCTAACCTTACCTTCGTTACCGGTATAAAAAATTCTATATTTTGATGACCCTAATCCTTTCACTTGATTATTAATCCATGGTTTTTGAATTATGGCTACGCCTAGCTGTTCCTCATGGAGGAGCATTATTAAATTAACTGAGGTCTTTTTAGTGCGATGGAAATTTACTTGTACTACCTACATCGGTTGCTACAACCTCTTCCATAGTTTCAGCGTCCTAAAGGAGAACTCACCAGGTCCGAAGAAAAGTCGCAAGTGTTTCCCTTTTTCAATACATTCGGCAGTTCTCCATTACAATGCCCTTTGTGCAGCCTTCGTTCTCTTTCACAGCAATAATCCCCCAGAATTTCACCCTTTTCTACTTCCATGTTGCGTTGCTTGATTCTTCCTGGGATATTTCCCTTTTAGCTGTAAAAGCTTCTCTCTTATTTTTTTCCGGCTGTATTGCCCATTGTTTTGTTCTGTTGACATAGAACTGAATCCTGTTAAGGCTATAGGGGTCCCTCTGACAACTATTAAAACGATAATCAGTGAGAAGGTTAGACAGGAGTTCAATAACTTTTCCGACCCTTTTCCGACTTACCGACTGCTATCTCGGGTAGTTTCTTTCAGAACTTGATGTTAACGGTCTCCGAGCAAAGTTGCAGCCCGTCATGGCTGCGTTACTCGTTCAAGTCCCACTGGGACGTCGGTTACCCGTGACTCAACGCTTATTCTTGGCAGTTTTTTGCTAAGGTTCTTCTTATCGAAGACATCTTTGCTCAGACTTGCATCTCCCTGTTCTTTTTCGGACTGGCCTGGCTTTATTGTCAGCTTCTTGTCTCGTCAAAACATTTTCTTTATACGATAGTTTCTTCGGCCAACGCGAGTTTTTCTTTCTAGTTATGGCAGAACAAGATAGGATCTTTCATCTCCAGTATGCGTTTCAGGTTTACAGCCTTTTTGTACTCCCTAAGATTCTGCATACCTTTGGAGACGATTTTCTTCCTTTTCACTACTTTTTTCTGGACTGTCTACTCGGGGTCGGCAAGCAAACAATCCTCTAACTCCCTGTCCATTGGCTTGGCTTCAGATTCATTTTGAATCTTTTCTTGGTCGGCTTTCACGATTTCAATAGCATCTGTCAACGACTCAAGCTAAAATTTATTATTATTATGTAAAATTTATTTCCCATGAGTACGGCCAGAAATTCTGATCTGCTCCGACTGAACCTCCGGTTATTGAAGAAAGACTATCTTACCATAGGTCTCGCCTGTGCACCAATGTGAGTTTGGTAGCACTCCCCCAACCTTTCATCCTTCGGCGGGGTTTAGCTGCTCACACCACCACTGGAATAGGGTTGACTAACTCTTAGTTTCTGCCTTCACTGGAACCTGTTCGAAGTGAACGCACATTCGGTATGGTATCCTAGCATAACATACTTAAGCTCCGGTACCACGACAATGTATAATAGATAGTCACGCCGAGGAAAAAACAAAATAAAAATTAAAATTACACTTAATATGGCCATTGGAAAATGCTTACCGCTGCGGCTTCAATGAAGCACACTTTTTCTACGCTTAAAAATTTATAAAGCGATGAATAAATAAAGCGCAGGATTGGGTTGCGTGTTCATGTGCTGTTCGTCTGAAAATTGTTTAGATTTCAAACTTAAGCCAAATGAAGGGTGATCAGATAGTAATAATAGTTTTCCAATTGTTATGTTTCAGCAGCTGTCAAAGTTACAAATGACATCCAGCTGTCAAAATATTCAGTAAGGTTTGCCATTTCATTGACGATTCCCGAACGTGTGGAAATTATTAAAAAATATTATCGAAATTCCGGATCAGTTGTAAATACGCAACGTGAATTTCGTCGTGAGGTGGGTCGTCACATGGCTTCACTGCGCAGGCAATTCGTCACACCGTGGAAAAGTTTGAGGGTGAGTACACTCTTTTGGACCTTAAGCCACCAACCAGATAGAGATCGGTACAAAGTGAAGAAAACATAGCCGCCGTAGCGGCCAGTATCGAAGAGCGTAAGTACACTCTTTTGGATTTTAAGCCACCAACCAGACAGAGATCGGTGCGAAGTGAAGAAAACATAACCGCCGTAGCGGCCAGTATCGAAGAAGACCCAGAAATGTCGATTCGGCGGCGATCAGCTGAATTGGGCATCGCCAGAGAGTCAACCAGGCTTATTTTGCTGTTGGATTTGGGCCTAAATCCGTATAAGAATTGAAGCCGGACAACCATAGACAATGCCGTGAGTTCGCTAATTGGGCGCTGGAAATGTTGGCCGGAAATTCGGATTTTGGCCAAAAAATCATCTTCTCGGACGAGACCCAGTTTTGGCTCAGCGGCTATGTCAACAAGCAGAACTGGCATTATTGGAGCGACCACAATCCACAAGTGTTCGACCAAGCATCAATGCATGCACAAAGATTGACTGTTTGGTGCGGTTTATGGAACGGCGGCATCATCGAACCTTATTTATTTCGAAATGAGGATGGAGACACCGTTACCGTCAATGGTCGTCGGTATAGAGCGATGTTAACCGACTTTCTGTGGCCAGAGCTCGACAACATCGATATATCCGAACTGTGGTTCCAACAAGACGGGGCTACATGCCATACAAGCGACGCAACACTCGAAGTGGAGAAGGTGAAATTTGGCGACTGGGTCACCTCACGACTTGACACGCCTCGATTATTTTCTCTGTGGCTACGTCAAGTCCTTATTCTACGCTAACATCCCAGCTACTTTGGACGAGCTCGAGGCTAACATTCGGGACGCTATTGCCGAAATAACGCCGCACATATTGGACCGAGTCATCAAAAATTGGACCGACCACTTGAAGCACTGCCAAGGAAGCCGGGGAGGCCATTTGAATGATGTGCTATTCCATACATAATGGCATGAATGTAGCTTCAAAATAAAGCCAGAATCAATTTAATATCTCACACCGTTGTTGTTTTATTTAAATTTCTTTTCCTGTCGTTCTTATCTGGTCATCCTATAAAACAGAAACAACAAAACGCTCTTTTTCCTAAAATGCGTTAAAAAACTTTGGGTTTTTGTGCATATATCAAACATATCCTTACATATGTTAATAAGACACTCATTATCCCAGTCCAGGATGCAACCATAGTTGGTTGTTTTGAAAAAAAAATCTTTGAGTGATTTTTAGTCCCGCTTGTATCGACGGATCAGAAGGATTCGAGTTCATCGCCTAAGATGACTGAAACATGTAGAGCGAATAGACATAAACACTCCGGCACGGAAAGTCTTATAATCCATTTCGGACGTATTGTGCGGTAAATGAAGTCGTACTCAAGTGGAAAGGACCTCAACCAACTTCGTTTGCAAAATTGGAGGCAGGTGACACAAGATCGAGCTGGCTGGATATGTTTGTTGGTTGAGGCCCAGGTCCACACTTTACTGTAGCGCCATCTTAAGTAAATGCGAAATTGCCAGGAAAGTCGTAGCCCACCCACAGTTATGTAATCAACTTTCTTTTTGCCTCTACATCAGTTTCGGAAAGAGTGGCTCCCTTTGCTCGTGGCAAATATTTTAAACTCCCAGTATATCATTCTTTGGCAGTTGCTCCTTATTCTTGCTCTAATTGATTTAAATTGTATTATATTTGTTAACGTCTAATGAACATTCACGCACTTTTTTTTGATATGGTTGCAATCATATCATCACTACAATGCAGAACAAGCTTAAGTCCATTTTTGCTATTTCTCAGGAGTCATTTAAAGTTTTACTCGAATCGTTTTAATCATGCAAAATGATGTAAGGTATGTGCGGGAAAATGGCATTGCGCGGTAGTTACGTGAGATAGAGACTTAATTTGTATATCCAAGCACGCTAAATATAAAAGGCTACGCTCTGACCAACATTTTGGAAAAACACGTAATTTGGACTTAGGATTGTTCTGCATTGTAGTGACGATATTACTTTGCTATGTCTCCTCGATTTTTCAAAGGCAATTGATAGCGTTGAACACAAAATCATTTGCCAAAAGCTAAAGCGTTTGTTTAGGTTTAGTAATAACGCAGCAAATTTGATCTGAAGTAATTTAAAAGAGAGATATCAAAGGGTTGATTGTAACGAATTGATATCTAATGACCTATGTATGTGCTCGTGCCGGTGTCCCGCAAAGATCAATCCTTGGCTCGCTGCTGTTGTCATTATTTACAAGCGATCAGCAACATTAAGACGCATATGAATACAGACGATGTGTAAATACACATATCACGTTTTATTGGTCTCGTTGAAAATAACGTCTGTCGTTTAAGTGAAAATCTCTCCAGTATCAGTAGATGGGCAGCGAACTTTGGGGAAGTGTTAACAGTTTATGATTTTGTATAAATCGCAAGTTGTAATGTCAAAACGATATCAATTGGGTTAAGTTAGACAATTGCGCGCCATCCCTTCTGCCAAAGTGATTAATATTAGCTAGATCACCTAAGTTCCAATTATAAACCACAGTGCAGTAGTTCTGCATCATGGGCTATGCTATACATGTGTTTTAAGTATAGGTTACTGAAGGGCTGAAAGAACACACACATTTTAAAATTGCTATGCAGAGTAAGTTTTATAAAATGGCTTCCTTCGGTAACAGCTTAAGGTGTGTAAGAAAGGAAACTGTTATGGTCAAAGTTTTAAGAGTTAGGATGGAAGTCGTTTTATGGCTTTGAATTTCCTTGATTTTAAGTTAAATGGGAAGTGATATTTCAGATAACTAGTCGAAAAAGCAATATACAATAAAAATAATCAGCATTTGCATGGAGACAGCATTCGAAAACTGAACTATTTTGGAGATGTAAAGAATTTAATAGTACACAATTTAGAAACAAGTAGTTCATTCATGTAGGTAGTAATGTTTGTCGTCTAGCTTCAGGATAACATAGAAAGACATTTTCGTTCGTAAATTGTAATGCTAAAAATTTGATTGCCTGATCGAATTTACTTTCCTTATTAATAAATCATGAATGAAGGAAAGCGCATTCAGTACGAGGAACAACATTTTTGTTGTAGAGCACTAAAACAGCGTGTAAATAGTCGAACTTTCTCCAATTGAAATTATACTCATTAGGAGGCGAAAAATAACCGATAAACATATATACATAGGTAAAATAGTTGACCTTCGTCTAGTTCCAGTTTTGGATGGTTCAGCTTGACAACTTGCCGAAGAGCAAATCAGTTTTGCTTAAAGTAGTAAAATAGCTCAGATAAAGCTTAAAGCGGCCCATACACACAACACTTGTGTGCACACTTGTGTCGGTGTACTAAGAAGTGTGCTGTGTATGGGCTGGTGTGCACACCAATTTCTCGGTGTCAGACACCGTGTGGGTAAAATTAAAATATTTTCATTTTTGGTGTCGGTGTCTCGATCGGTATGATGTGTTGTGTGTATGGGCCGCTTAACAATTTCTAATATTTGGAATTCCAAAATTTTAATGTGAACGGTCTAGTTGGACCGCAAAATTGTGCTTTTGTGCCAACTTTCAGTAAATGAATTGTCCGATTTAGTTGAAATTATACATACTGAGAGCCAACAAATTTTGGATTTAGTCAGTTGTAGCTAATAGTTGACTTTCGCCTAGTTTGAGTTATGCATGGTCCAGCTTGACCTTCAAGCTGTGCTGTACACAGCTTTACCCACTAGGAGACGAGCAAACAAATTGTTTGTAGAGTACTAAAATAGCTTAAAAATAGTGGAAAATTCTTCAATATTTGGAGTGTAGACGATCCAACTTGACCCATGACATGCTTGCCATGTCCTTTGAGTATTAGAAGATATTCTACGAAGTCATTGGATGAAGTGTAATTGTTTGTTTTCATTACAAAGACAATTATGTTAATAATTTATTATGTAAGAGGTACAATCGGGTACAAATATTTTTCCCAATTACGATGGACCATCACGTCAATTTATTTTTTCAGCAGTTCCAGGCTGTTAAAACTGATTCCTGGGTTAACCCTCTATATTTGTCTAATTTGACAGGACTAATGAAATGATTTTGTGGGCGTCGTGGCGTAGTGGTTAGTGTGTCGGATCACTACGCAAGAGGTTCCAAGTTCGAATCCCAGTTTTTTCACGATCCCACCTCTGACAAACATCCGAGAGTATTGTTGTCACGAGAAAGTTTCTCAAAAACAAATTGCCGTTCGGATACGGTACTAAACTGTAGGTCCCTTCCATTCGTGTGAAAAATATAACGCACACAACACGAGTGGTTGCGAGAAACTAGGCTCTGGCACTTAAAGAGCTGTTGCGCCAAATATTTATTTATTTATAATGAAATGATTTTATCTTTAGCAGATATGGATGAAAGTAGTATTTTGACTTAAAAATCAATTGAGGACCTAGTTGGGAATTCGAACACAAAACCCCAAAAATTCACATAATAAAAACAGTTTCCAATAATCAACAAATAAAAGGGATAAATTTATTTCCAATACAATCATAATTAATTTGGGTTTCTTTCTCAGTTGTTCTTTATTTGTTATTCATTATCTTCCAGTTAAGAGATTTTTTCAAAGTTTTTTCTTTGTTTTTGTGTATAAACTATATAAATAATTATTTTTCATTAAAATTAAACTAAACAACAAAATAATAAAGTGGCATTTTGTTCTTTGTTTTAAAAAATAAAATAAAAGAAAAAATTAAATAAAACTAAATTACATAATGGCATTTTGCTTAATTGATTTGCATCGTCTGTGTGAATTTTTGTAATGTTTTTATTTGTGTGTAAAGTGAGTTGTTGAACAGTAAAGTTTTATATTTAAAAATCATTTTTGTAAGTAACTCAGAGTTGGATGGTAGGGAACTCTGTTTTCTTTGAGAATATAATATTCTAGACCAAGCGTAGGGGTGATTAGTCAAAGACATCTCTCTCAAATCGATGACTCTCCACCCCCAGGTTGCTCTCAGAATATTTTTTTTTTCTCTGGCTATGCTTTTTTACAAGTTGTTGTTCGTATTTTCTATTTCTGCTCATCGGGAATTGTACAAGAAAAAGAAAATCACATGCGTAGTAGTACAGTGTGGTTTTTTTTTTTTTTTTTTTTTTTTTTTTAATTATATTAAATATAAAATAATTTATACATATACGTATAACCTATCCTCCCTCTCATGCTTGTATGTTTTTTATTGGTGGTTGGCTCTTTTAGTATTTTTTTTTTTTTAATTTTTTTTAAAAGAAAATAATAAAAAATATATTTATATATATTAATTGTAATTAAAGTTTGAAAATAATAAAAAATAAGTTATGCATTTATATATTATATATATAAAAAAATAAATAACAAAAAAAAAAGATAAGATCTTCCTGTAAGATTTCTTTGCATCTCCAAAATTCTCTCATATCTTGGGGTATGTGTTGTTCTTTCTCGCATTTACTTTTCTTGTTTTTTTTTGTTTAAATTGTTTTCAAATAAATTAGATCCTTTCTCCAGCTGAACTTTTTTCAAAAGCAATGAGATTGGTTAATATGCGAAACACAAAACAAGCAAACAAAGTTACAAAAAAAAAAGTTTTCGAAATAAAAAAAAAAAACAATAACTTCAAAATTTTATCTTCGACCCGTTAGCGGTTTTGAGAACATTGGTGGTCATCCCTTTTGATTGTTGTTCTTATGTTCTGGTAAAAATTGTTTCCTTATTTTGTTTTGGTATTTCTTTTTTTTATTTGTTTGTTTGTTGTGTTTAACTTTCTGTATAATAATTTATTTTTATTTAAATTTATTCAGTTTTTTTTTTTTTTTTTAAGTTGAGTTTCCTATTACAAGTCTGTTTCACCATACAGGGCAGTACTGAAGGACATGTAGTCGAGAGCTCCGGGCACACCATTGGGTCCTTTGTATGGTGGCATCCTTTGAATACAATATTCAGCTTGGTCGGGTGGCAATTCGCGGCGGAGTTCATCGGGCAAGATAAACGGCTAAAAATACAAGTAAAGGTATGAAATTTTAAATTTTGTAATGACAATTTTAATTGTGTATACGATTATTGATAAAATAATGGTTGTTTCTGCAATATCTACCATGGACGTACATACGTAACAAATCGTCTAATATAAATTAATCGAGGAATACTAAAACATTCTAAGTTGTACAGGGTGCGCCATGTCGGTATGTGAATATTGAATGACGTTAAAAAAAAACCGATTTTCATATATGAGGTATTTTTATTTAATTTGATCCTTTACAATTTATTTGGACTAGTTTTTGAATACAACATCAATCAAGTGGCCGCCTCTATTGACCAAAGCAAAATGTGCCCTTTTTGCTGCGTTTTCCATCACTTTTTCGAGCATCTCAGGCTGTATACCGATGATTTCGGCACGAATGTTTGCCTTGAGCTCGTCAATGGTATGAGGTTTGCTGGCGTACACTTTGCTTTTCAAATAACCTCACAAAAAGAAGTCCGGAGGGGTCAAATCTGGAGAACTGGGTGGCCAGTCAATGTCTCCATTTTTTGACAGCACACGTCCAGGGAATTTTCGTTGGAGAAACTGCATTGTTTGATATGCAGTGTGGCATGGCGCATCGTCTTGTTGAAACCAGTAACCGTCCAGACCTTTTCCACACATTTGTGGTCAGACATAATGAGCCAACGTCCACCGACATCGATTCCCATCGACTGATTAGCCTTCTCTGAAGAAAAATGACTCAATGATGGTTTTGGCGCAAACGGCAGCCCAAACAGTCACTTTTTGGTCATGCAATGGTGTTTCATGGATCTAGTGTAGATTCTCCGTTCTCCAATTTGCAATTTTGTTAATTAACGGCGCAAGAGAGTGCGAAATGGGCCTCGTCGGTCATCAAAATTTGCTTTCAACAATCAGGTTCAATCAACTATTCGAGCGACCGTTTGGCCGTATTCCAAGCGAGGTGGACGGTCTGTTGGCAATATTCTTTGACTCAATTGCGCGTTATACGGAAAAAAATGCAAATCATCCTTCAAAATGCGCCGCAAGGTGGATCCACTGATGCCAAAATGCTGAGCGCGTTGACGATGCGAAACATGTGGCAACACTCTCTCTAACCGCTCCAACCAGTTCATTGGAACGTCGTGGGCGTTGATGAGGGGCATGTCGACGATTTCCCACAGTCCCGTGCTCAACAAAATTCGACACCAAACGAAGAATAGTGTCAGACGGTGCTTGTTGGCCACAATATTTTCGACGATATGCACGTTGAGTTAACACAACTGAACGACTATTTTCAATGTACAGCGTCACTATTTCGGCGGGTTGTTTCGATGTGAACCGATTCATGGTTTAAATTGTACTGAATTGAGGTTTCAAAAACATGTCTACTCAAGTCAATTGGTTGATAAATGTCAAAATTATTCAATATTTACATACCGACATTAAAGATGGCGCACCCTCTACTTTTATTATCTGTATAACACTTCAGAATAGGAAAGCATTCTGGGTCTCGGAGAGAATATATGAATGAAAGAGGAGAAGGCAACGCAGGTCTCATTTACACTTTCTTGCTAGACACATTTTTTTCTTTTCTCTATTGCATAAATCTATATTTGGTATATCACGGAAGTCGCCACTGATTTTTTCGTCGACGTGAAATTTTGTTGCCAAAACAAAGTTGCATTTTTTATCAAAATTTTAAATTTCTTTGCACATATATTTTTGTTATTGTTTTAAACTCATGACTGACAATGAGAACTCAATCAGTTTGGTTTAAATGCTTACTGCCTCTTAACGGGATGCGCTGTAGAGGTTTACAAAATATTACATGTGAATATTGGAACATTTGGAAGTTTTCGTAAATTGCTCCGAAAGTATGCGTACATACAAAAATAAAGTGCACTACTGGGTCGCATGTACTTACACTTCCATACATATATATTTTAAATGAACAACTTTTTTTTACAAGTTTCCAAAACTCAGTATGGTATAACCTTGTATATACATACATATCAAATATTGCTTAGATATTAATTTCGACGGAGGAATCAACAAATTGTTTGAAACTTTACTACCAATTTTATACATATTATATATTGGAAGTGATGTTACAAAAAAGGTGTGGATTGTACCTATATTTATGTATAACAATATCATGTAAGCACAACGTTTTTCTTGGAAATACTACCGAAATATTTTTATTAAACTTTATTAAGGAAAATAATTTTGTTAAATGAAGATTGTGTATGGTGCTCCATACCCTTATATTATGTCTGTCTTTTGCTAAATCAAATAACATTTAAACGATGTGCCTACAAAAATTATTTTAAATAAGTTTTTTTTACTGTTATCAAACCCACTACGCTGAACTGGTAATCTACTCCGCTATTCTCGGAATGTGTATTAATAACCATCTTCGATGGAATGATCACATATTCGAAGTCGCCAAAAATGCTGCAAAATGTCTAGGATTCCTTAAACGGTGCAATATCCGATCTGGCCTCCATTTATAAGGCATTCATCCGCCCAAAGCTGGAATATAACGTCCACATCTGGACTGGTGCATCCAAAGCGGTTTTGCACATTCTTAACAAAATAACACGTTATAACTTATAGGTGATAGAGACGTTGTAAACTCTCGTGTCTCTCCCTATTTTAATGCTTTTTATTTTTATAAAAAATCCTCCAGTGAATTGGTCAGTTGCATTCTTCCCCTTCAAAATTTCACCCGCAATACGCATCATGCTTCGAATGCGCATCAGTTCACCCTTAAGCCCAACTTCGGTCGTACTGTCAAATATAGGGATTCGTTTATAAGCCAAACGACACGTATGTGGAATGATCTACCAGCCTCTGTATTTCCCCATCAACCAACCTTCGAACATTTAAAGCCAACGTGCACAGGCTCCTCCTCTGTTCCTCTTCCCACTTTTTCTAAACGCCCGTGCCCTGAAACAGTTTAAGGGTATTCACATCTCGTTCGGCGCGCTCAAATTACACAAAGGTCATTTCAATGACTTCCATTCCTGCACCAATGTGAACAGCCACAAAGAATAACCTTAAGTTTGTTTAGGTTGGTTGACTCGTGCATAAGTAGGTATTTCTTGATCAATAGTAAAGTAGTTTTTCGTACTACGTGAAGGCTTATTCAAAATTTAGTGGTTGGAGGACGAATCAGCATCACCAAATTTAGGTAGCTCATAATTAAACTGGGCCCAATTGTCCGCAAAAATCTTAGCTGGACAATACAGTGTTCATAGATCAACAATCTTACTTTAGATGGCGCTACAGTCCGGGATGGACTGTATCGGTCGTAGAAAAAAAAAGTGAAAAAGACTTACAGAGTCTCCTATTAAACACAGAATCAAGACTTGGGAAGAAACCGACCTTACTCGTACATGCTGCGGACTCTCCCAAAATGGAAAAAAGCGTTTTTGATCTGGCTTATGAAAAAACGAGCAACAAATTTAGATTTTAAAATTCTTATGGGACCTACCAAGAAAACCAGAACGCTTGGGTGATTGACTCTTTTTGAACTGTATCACCTCTCGCGAACGTCATAAAAACATCCGAGAGTAAAATTGTCATGAGAAGCTTCTCTCAATCGAAAAAAAAGTACACTTCGGAAAAGGCATGTGCGGCCCACAGCATGAGTAGCTACGAGAAGCTAAGCCAGGCCTTGTATGTTACCGTTGTATATTTAAAAAAATAAATTAGTAACCTTATAAAAACATGCAGAAAAGTTACATTCCACCTGAAACGGATAGGGATGATACCCTATCCCCCATCCCTAAGAAAGTGGGCGTGGCGTTCTTTAGTTTTAATTCAAATTCAATCCTATGCGTATCTTTCCATTCAGAGTATACTTCCGCGATTTTTAAAAGATTTTATCAGAAAAATTAATTTTATGCATTCTTCTTATAAGAGTGAGTACCCGACCGACTCCAGGCCTGCATAAATGCACATGGCGGCCATTTCGAAAAAATTGTTTAACCATTATTTCCTTTGGGAAATCAATTAAAGTTTTACAGAAAAAATCAAAAAAAATACTTGTTCGTTCTTATTTTATCACCAAAAATGCGTGTACCCGTATTTATAACTTGACTAGGTAGATTATCATCCACCACTGGATACTGAATTGAGCTGTCATATACACGAGACATCATCACAGTTCATACACTTCTGACCTTCGTAGAGCAAATTTAAATGCTTTTACTAATATTGATGAAGCAGTAAAAGTCTTTTATTCCAATCATTAATGACTGTATAAACAGAACTATTGCACTCAAAACATCTAAGAACTTGAAATATTGCCATCCATGGTATACACAAGAACTAAGGGCGATAAGAAAAAAAAAAAAAAAGAAACAAGGCTTGGAAGAACTATATTAAAAGTCTCTTCCCCATCTGATTTCAATAAGTACATAGCGCTCTTCAATGAATTCAAAATCCTTTCCAGTAGCATATACAGTAATTATATAAGCGAAATGGAAAATTCTCTAAAAAAAAAGAGCCTAATCGTTTTTTCAAATTTGTCAACTCTAAGAGAAAATCTAACGACTAGCCTGCTAATTTCACGTATAATGACTGCACAATCAACAAATTGAATTCGTCTGAATTTAGAACCTATTTCTAAATTAATTTTCATCTGAAAGGTGATTACTTCTCAGGTCCTGACGTATTAGCTTCAATAGTCATGAAGGTGTTGTAATGTGCTCTTCCTCTAAAGTATTTGTCTGAGTTATATTTAACTACTCGCAAATTCTCCAGTTTTTTGAAAAAGTCATTTATCACACCTGTGTTCAAAAAAGGTGACAGAAGTCATCTCAACAACTATTGACCTTTATCAAAGCTGTCTTGTATCTCAAAACTCTTTTAACAAATAGCCTGCAACAAGTTAACAATAGTCTTTCGTAATACCATATGAGGTCTACTGTTACTAACTTAAGTTAAAATTTTTGCACAAATGTTCTAAGGCTTTAAAAGGTGACCAAGAGGTCTATTGGATCTACACAGACTTTTCCAAGGCCTTTGATCAACTTTCCCACACTATAATTGAGTATAAACTTAAGGTATATGGTTTCCCCCGGTATTTATTACATGGGTTAGTTCATATCTTAGTACGAGGTCATATCAGGTTAAATTTACTTTCCAACTCTTTCACAACCTAACCTGGTGTTCCCCAGTGTAGTCACTTGGGTCCTATTCTCTTTATGCTAGCTTTCAATGATGTTACATCATGTATTTATGATAGTTATATTGTCATTTATGCTGATGGCATGAATATATTTAACAGCATTAATAATGTAAAAGACCAAAACCTTCTTCAAACCTATATTAGCAGTTTCGCCACATGGTGTTTTAAAAACTGGCTAATTCTGAAACTTCTTAAATGTGACATTTTCTAGCGGATTTTAAGGTCCTAGTGGTATTTTTTTTTTGGTGGATTTATTTTTTCAAAGTGTGGTTATTTTGTCTCTGTGTGATATACATATTTACACCCTAGCCTATATGAATTGACACATATATCACTTTCTCCGCGTGAATATCCTCTGAGTAGAAAGATGTCATTTGCTGTATGTTTTTATTTATTCATTTTTAGGGTCTAGGGGTGCATATGGTACAACGCCTAACTTAGAAGATTTGACTGCTTTTTCTGAAAAATATCCTACACGAATTTAAATAAAAATTGTTTGAGTTTTAGGGATCAAATATGTATAAAATATTCCGAAGATTGTAATCCCAAAATTACCTGTAACGGTTATAGGCTAAGAAACAATACGTCCCCAATGATGAATTTAGTTCGAATTGTAAAACGCAAAACGAATAGAAAAAGATGTGTTGTAGTACCTCGTACGTTCTTTAACAAGAACGAAAAGCGAAAAAAACAGCACATTACTACAGAAGAACTCGAGAAGAATTTAAGTGAATTTGCAAGAACACTTTCATTGAAGAAATTTGGGTGACACAAATTGTTTTTCAGTTTATGTAGCTTTAGTTTTCATCTTATAAAATATGTGGTTGAAGCTTGTTCTCTTCTACAACACTTATATTTCAGATTTTGTGACAACAAAATGTCGCTGAATTGAAAACGTCAACATTTTTGCACTTTTCGGCACATCGTTAAATTCGTGCAAAATAAAAAATTCGTGTAGAAATAAAGAGTACGACTGGATCGCATCAGTACTTGCTCCATATGTGCTGTTCTTTTGTAAATTGTTCAGATTTCAATACATTTAAGCCAAATTGGTAAGAAGCGAAAGAATTGGCTTATTCGTAAAATCCATTTAAAAGCTAGAATACTTTTTTGAGTAGATGTCAACAATTGTAATCCCATTACTTACGTATTAATTTTGAATAAAATCATCTTAGCTATATCCGAAAATATTCACAAGTGAAGTACCGTTATTACTTTTATCAAAAAACAGTCTTATTGCAAATAAATGCTCATGTTATTCCAAATATGAATTTTTAATGAAATAGTTAGAGCCTTTTTTGAGCATATTGCAATTTTTGTAAAATTAGCGTTAAGTACTGTTTTTGATGTTAGAATGAAAATTTGAATTTCGCCTCTGGGCATTAGCCCACAGACTCCAGATATGAAGTTTGAAGCAAATCCGTCCAGTAGTTCACTTTCGACAATAAATTGATGCCGAATGGAAAACGTGGAAACCTATGCGTTTTTCGATTCTGTTCAGCACATCCTTCAATTCGTACGAAACAAGTACGAAACAATTCATCACTCCGAGAATTTTAGACCAATTTCATATTCGAACGAAATTCAGCAGAGGGGTGTATAAAAGGTAAACTATTATTTCTCCTAAGGATAGATTTCCCACGTTTCTATTTTGCTACAAATTCATAAAACATGATGAATTTCAATTAAAGCTACCTTAAACTATCATAGAAAAACATTGCACATACCTTATCTGAAGCAAGAATTCTAAACGAATCGATGACCTGTTCAGCAGTGTCCGTATCCGTGCTTTCCCGTGTCATAAAGTCCAGGAAAGCATCAAAGTGTACATAACCTGTGGAATTAGGATCGACGATAGCCAAGATTCTCTGAAAGTCCAATTCACCTTGACGATCCTTGCCGATGGAGTAGCCTAGCGACACCAAGCAAGATTTGAATTCTTCGGGAGTCAAGCGGCCGGTGCGATTCTTATCGAAGTGATTGAAACTCGAACGGAATTCATTAAGCTGCTCTTGAGTAATGCCTTTCGAGTCACGTGTCAAAATTTGGTTCTCTACCTCGTTGATGTTCCTGTTGATCGATGTGAGTAATTGTTCCCAGCCAACTCGCAGCGTTTCCATTGTGTAGTTGGTGTAACGATTTTCGAAGATCATTGATTCTTGTACAGCCTGGTGAATCTTTTCAAGTTCTTCGATATTGGACTTGTAGGCATACACAGCCTGTTCGTATTCCTTGAGACGATGCAATTGATCTTCCAGCGACCCTTGCAGACCCATGCCAATGGCTGTGACTGCATCCATTTGACGTTCGATCCATGGGCCGACAGAGTTGGCTTTCTCAGCGAATTGACGACGCAACATTTCGTTATTTTGCTGTTTACGTAACTCGTTGGCCAAAGTTTGGTCACGCTGTGGTACCAACTGACGAACATCGCCCCATTTGCGGGACAAGTCGTTGGCGGTTAACGTGGTGTAGGGATTTTCCAAACCCCCAGGGATTTGATGTTGCTTGACGATTGATTCGACTTCGCGGACTAAATTCACAATTAGATTGTATTCCTTGTCGGCTTCGCCTAGAGTAGCCTTAAACTGATCGTGGGCCTGAATCAATCCTTGGATTTCTTCCATTGTGTGCACGATAAACATATCTACGAGGTCTTCGCGGGTACCGTCCAACCAGTTGTTAAATGGTGCTGCACGTTTAGCGAATTCCAAGTGCAGGATGTCGATCTTCTCGAGAATACGTTCGGCTTCATCCAGAGCTTGACGACGACGCTGTGTGAGGGCACCCAAACGATCCCATTGGTCACAGATGCGTTGGCAGCGGGCGTTCACGGAGATACAGTCGTGGTATTCAAGAGTGCTGAAAAGAATAAAATTAATTTTATAAGATTTCAACTTGCCTTTAAAGGAGATATGTATATAATGGCTGAATTTATTTTGTATTCATGAATTTGAAATGACACAAAAGGTGATCTACTACTTAGAATGATAAGTGATATATTATCAATAAAATATGACAAAAATGAGAATGAGGAGAAAACATTATCCCTACACATCGATGTACGAGTAAGTAAAAAGAGATAAGAAAATTATAAACGATTGTTGGAAATTTATATTCATTGAAACTTATGTCGGTTTCCATTGGGCACTTATTATGTTCTCTGATCTCTGTTTTTTCGTGCACAATGGAACGAAAAACGAGATTGATTTAATGGTATTATACACTATTTGACAATTGCATCAGGTGTGCGAGTTTTTTTTTTTTTTCTATTGCAACGTAACTTTGAATTTATTTTGAATTTAAAATGAATATAGAAATTGGTTTAAGCAAATTTAACATTTTGTCAATACATCCATTTAAATCCATGATTATTATTTACAATTAATATTTTTCTTTTTATTTACTTGTAATTTTGAAAAGCAGACTTCAGAATGACGTAAAAAAGCTGCGAAATTTTGTTCTAGTAAAAATAGGCGTAATCTCTTAAAAATAGATAGCAAAAAATGCCCAATGGAAAACGTTAAAAAACGGTCAGTGCCCTCGATAAACTTGTGGTGAATATAAATGTCAAAATATCGACAGTCGAACTCTAAACATCGATGTTCGATACATCGAAAGTTCGATACCCATACCTACTCTTAAGTCGAGTTTGTAAAATATGGTGTCTATGTTTCAAGGTCTATTAAATTACGGGAATACCATTACTGTCTCACATACTGAGGGATAGTGTATTCGTGCCTGCTTATTTAGACTTATTAAATAAGCACCCTTTTCTGATGAAATTATTCCTTGTCTGAGTATTAATAAAAAAAAAAAGTGTAAGTGAGGTAAACTCGGCTCCAACTCGGATTCCAGGGTCTCAGGCAGTGCCGTAACTAGGGTGGTGTCATCCTCAGGGTGGCGCAAATTGATAAACGTGGATCCATTGTGCAGATTCCCACATTGGCTTATGTGAGGCTTAATGTTAATGTTAGGCTCAAATAGCACTGCAACCAAAAATATCGTTTGTGTTACCCCTTGATTATCCCTAAGACAGGAGATTAACTTGATCTTGAAAAATGTTGAGGTCAAGAAGGAACTTAAGGGTCGTCCTCGCAGGTAAGATGTGCCTATTATTCTGGTATGCATCGACAGCAGATTAAGAATAGTTTCCAACTCCGCGGTTGGGCATATGCGCATAATTTGAGGTTTATTTCATGGTTTCACCAAGTTTTTGCGCAGCCTTTACCCCAGAACAATTCAATCTATTTCAATATCTATCTGACAAAACGGACTGGATTCAGATTCATTACCTATCAGCCGAAGTTATTGCCATCGACGACTGTAACGTCCACAACACCAACTGGCTTCGATTCTCAAATAGAACTTCGGGAACATTCTACACCTCTTTCTTTTTTCAGAGACAGACAGACTATTAAAATTTCTGCTCCTTTAGGAAATCCAAACCATATCCAAATAGTATCACATTGATGACTGTCCCGATAATGAGACCAATGACAGAATAACAGATTCACAGTCGTCTGATTTGCAATTTCGGGTTGTCTAACTAAGATTTCGCTCCTTTGGCTTTGATTGACATATTATTCCGCAGCACTGATTTCAACGCTTTCGCAGATACTGTCATCGAGATAATTCGAAACATTGAGATCGAGAGCATACAAGGCTAGTCTAGAAGACCACAATAAAAGGCAAGGAATATCACGAGAATTAGCAGTGGTAGTATGCATAACATGCAATGTGGCCATCAACTATTTAGTCGCCCTAAGTTTTTTTTAAGCCCGAGGAATCGATTAACTTTTGTGCAGAACGCAAATGACAGCCTTTCTAGGTGCTGTAAAAAATGTCAGAAAAAGCACTTCTTCATTTTGAATTACACATTACACTGTTCCGAAATTATAAAGCAGAGTTCTATTCGGCTATTGTAGTTAGGCTAATAAACCAGTGTGGGACCTGTGGTTAAGTGCGCGATCACTGAGCGAGAGGTTAAGGTTCGAATCCAAGAAAACACAAAAAAAAAAAAAAAAAAATAAGTTTTCTCACTGTCACTTCTCTCGAACGAACGGAAACGGCATAAAACTGTAGGTCCCAACCATTCGTGAGGCGCACAACACTAGTGGGTGCGAGAAGCTAGGCCAGGCCCTGCATTGTACTACCATTGTACTACTACCAGTACTGTACAACACAATATTTGCCTAAATAGTAGCTAAAAAGGCCACGGCAGCTAATTCTAAAGAAAGAGCAGTGTCAGGAACCACCAAATCAAATTACCCTGGCTCTTGGGGAAGCTATAAGAAATCTTACACTCGTTGAACATCGTTGTGAAACACACCTCACGCACATCTACTAGGAAAGACATTGTTTATCAGCGCCTGTTTGTCATTAGAAAGGAAGCTTTCGAAACATATAGACTTAAACTACAATATGTACAATTCAGGAAAGAATATCGTGGTTTGGGGCACATGGAGAAAATCAATTTCAACAATTTATCTTCACTGTATTATTTTCTACCTTATGATGAGGATATAAAACCAGATAGCAGTACCGCCCAGTTCAGTTTTGTATTTGACGTCGCATTGGGCTCATGAAAATCCACGGGCCATTTACGAACAACCAATGCATCCACAAAAAGACACTGTTTGAAACAATGCAGTTATTGCACACAAAGTTTCCCGGTTATATCGCCTTTCATTCGGCGACCAAGATCGTGCGATATCAAGCTGTTGGATTTTTTTCTTTGGGGTTATGTGAAGGTATATGCCAATAACCACCAAATTAGTTCAAAGTTAAACGACGAGATTCGACGCGTTAGTTATGAAATATCGCAGGATTTATTCCGAAAAGTAAAGGAAAAGTTCATCAAAGGGGCGGAGGTCTGCAAGGCCAGCTGTGCTATTTTTCATGCTTAATGTCTTAACATTATGCTGACATACAAATATCAGCATATTGATCAAAAAGTAATGTGTTTGATTTCAAATTTAAATTGTAACCTCCAATTGAATCACCCTTTATATGCATATATTAGCTCCGTATGTATGTATTGCTGCTCAAAATCCAGCACCAACTCCGCGGAAACTTCAAAGACTTTCTCTAGGGTCACCAGCTTTGTCAATATTATTAGTTTGTCTTATTTTGCCAATAGGACAAGCTATGCCACACAAACATATCCTGCGCTGGAAATAGATTAAGCCACTAACGCTCTACCTATCGTAAGATTATTCCTTGCCTTTGGATCAAACCTTCTCTTCTTTGTCCAATTATCTAAAAATAATCATTCTTTACATATTTTAAACAGCTCATCGAAATGTTCCTAGTTGTTCGTGATCACAGTGTACGTGTCGTCCAATAATGATGTCTGGTTTTTGATAAGATGAGCGAAGTTGATACACCTGAGGCTACTAAAAACATAGCAAACAGTAAGGGTGGTCGTGGTGCTGTTGGTTCACTGTTCAAATCCTAAGTTCAGAAATCATCTATTTATGTCGCATGGAATAAATTAAAAAGCCGATCAATTGCGAAAGCTTATATCAACTCTATTGCGAAGGCACAACACTGGCAGTGGGGTGATCATATGACTGAAAATGCAGCTTGATCGTGATATTAAAGGGGACGGAAAAAAATACTGCGAATCATAAGCAACGACAATAACAACAAAACAAAAAGAAAAAAATGCTCCCCAATTATCTGGATGCCACCGTTGGAGTTTACTTAAACTTAATACCACATGAGTTTCAAACCACTACACCAATCTTTCTTTCTCTCTCACTGTCTACAAACACCCGTGCCCTGAAATAATTTAAGGGTATTCATAACCCCTTTGGCGCGTGCAAATTATACAATACAGAGATGAAAATATGAACAAAAACATTTCATAAGGAAAAGATGGAAACACCGAAAATAATTTCGTGTCAGAAGACATTCCAAAGAAGGGATGCGAAATCACATAAGAAACTTCGTCAGAATTGCCCCCAATGCTAAACAGAAAAAGTTAACAAAAAGCCAACCAGAAATCTGATGAAAATCACCAGTTCAGTTAATAGTGCTTTGGAAAAGATTATGATTGATCTTATGGGACCTATGCAGGAAGCGGAAGACGATCTTAAATTCGACTAACTATTCATAAAGATATGAAGATGTTGGCCCGTGTCATTGTGGAAGAGTAGATCATGAATTTCAGAATGCTTACAATGCTCTCTTTAAAGAATTGTGTAAGTTGTTATTAATTAAATACATGACAACTAGTCTAGCTTATTTACAAGCTAATGAAAGTGTTAAATGAGCCCACTGTAGATTACTAGAATACCTTAAGGCTACAAAGAACGAGTTAAACAAACTAAGACATTGGCACAACGCATGCCATGCGCAGGTTTTTGTTATAACAGCACAATCGAAGAGACAAGTAGGAGCAGATATGATAAACGAAAAGACAGTTTATGACTATACAGACGAATTTAAGGCAAATCTTTTTGATATACAGGAAAGAGTTAAGTAAAATACTAACAAATTTAGGGACAAATTTAGTTTACATAGATATGATAAGAAGTTAGAGAAATAAATAGAGTATAAAATAGACCAAAAAGTACTATGAAGAAACGAAAGGAAAGGTAAACTAAAAAAGTACGTGTAATACACAGTTTTAGTAAAACTAAAAATTAAAAAACAAATTCAATAGAATTAATGTTAAGCGGTATTTTTATACATCTTCGAAAACGAATAACGCATTATGAATGGTATCGAAGAAACCGTAAAGGTTTTTAATAACCAGGTTCTAGAAAAAGTTAAGAATAGTAAAGACAACATTAACGAAGTTATAAGCGAAATCAATAAATTTAATGCCAATGAAGTCAATCTCAAGGGAACCATCATTATTACTCCTTATTTCCACGAAATTTCAGACAAAATTATTCAGAAAATAATACCAATTTCTGCAATAGAACCAAATACAGAAAATTATTCAGCAGTTTTGAAAACACAGAAATTAAAAGCATTCACTTAAGAACCAAAATAATCATTTGTTAATATATATAATACAAATAATAAATATATTAGCGCTACAGGGCCTGGCCTAGCTTCTCGCAGCCACTTGTGCTGTGCTCCGCACGAATGGTTGAGACCTACACTGTCTCCGTGGGACCGTGAGAAAATTTTGTTTTGTGTGTTTTCTGGGATTCGAACCTTGGATCTCCCGCTCAGTCATCACGCACTTAACATTTGTTATTAGTGTAACAATAGTAATAAAAGGGCTATGACATATGTATATGAATATTGATCTTATTCTCAAATTGTAAGTACTTAATAGTTCATAAAAAAAAGAGCGAAATATAGCCTAAAAGACAACTTACAGGATTGTAAAGCGATTGCAATTGTGAAGTAAATATTTCAATGAGAAATAAATGTGACATTAAAGTTACAAATTCAAAAGTAGAAATCGTTCATCAAATTAAAAATAATTAATTTTGGTATGCAATTATAAATGGAATAATGAGGTTGGCATAGGAATAATAGTTTTAAGTAACAATTATACATTAGAGACATATTTTTATAAAACAATAATAACGCATCTTACGAAAAAAATCCCCCTTTTGTTATTTCCTACCGATTTTTTCCAATAGCAAAGAGCTCATATGATGGAAAATTGACAGAGGAGGAGGAAAGCATTCAGGGATAGAGCGTTGGTGGGTAAAACCATATCTATCACAGGATTGTTCATTCTTTACATTACTGCTTATGCTTCCGTACGAGTCTATCAGTCCTCCTTCTTCGAGGGAACTGATGGGTATTATAAAAAATACAGAGGTTCTAAAAATGTCAGGCTTATTATTGGCTATGGTGCTTATTCCGGATAACAGTAAATTTAACTTCAGTGGTAAAAAGTTGTTAAAATTTATTGTGTCCTCTGACTTTGTCATTAATATTGTTGGTAACAAACCGACTTTTGTTACGATTAGAAGGGAGGAAGTTATTGATTTAACTCTTCCTAAAAAAAGATATATGACTCGATCACAAGATGGCACGTCCTGGAAAAGATTTCTCTTTCGGGTCATCGCTACATTGAATTTCGACTTAGAATTGAGAAACCCTTAATACAAATATAGGTACCGATAAAAAAAATGCCTGAAATACTGAAGTACCTCATAGATTATAGACTCGTTCGAAAGGGAAGCTCTAAAATTGAGCCAAACTTTGATTGATACCTATGAGAATATGTGTCCGGTCAGATTGAGCAGGTGAAGTAAAAGTGTTCCATGGTGGAGTGCTGAACTTCAGAAGCTTAGAAAACTGTTCAGGGAACTTTTTAATAGAACACTTAAAAATCGAAAAGCTGACTGGACTTATTATTAGTTTGTGGAGAAAGAATATAAGATGACAGTGAGGAAAACCAGAGTGGACTCTTATAGAAAATTCTGCGGAGTTGATGAAAATAAAAACACACAAAAAAATCGCCACGCTGTGTAAAGTCTTTGAAAGAGACAAGTAGTGCCGCTTGAGAGCAACTGGTTGACTAGTTCTAGAGCCACAATACTCAACTGGAATATTACTTCCCGCATAGCGACCGAAGAGACGATTAGGTTTTCTTTTTCGTCCTTTGGAAACTGTGTATCAGCCGATCTTGATGTACGAGTACATATCCAGTAATGCTAAAAAGTGGTGGCCTTAGGCTCTGAAAAGAGTTTTTAGGGCTTGTTTAGCTCTTTCGTCAAGGATTTGGCGAAAAGTTTCAGATCTATCAGCCTTTTTTCATTTTTTCTGAAAAGTTTATAAAGCATGATAGAAAAAATGTGAGATCGGTAGTTTTGAAACGAAAGCCCGTGAGTAAACATCAGCATGCCTATCAGAGCGGCACATCCTGTCAGTCTATCCTTTACGACTTTGTCTACAAGATCGAGAATGGTATGGATAAGGGGAACTATACTTTTGGAATATTCGTCGACATAGAGGACGATTTGGATAATGCTACCTTTGAGTCAATGTGCGACTCTGTCAGAAGGCATGGAATCATTGTCAGATGGATCTACTTTACACAGTCCGAAAGGCTGCTAACTATTGAGAGTAAATGGATGAGGATAAGGTTTAGAGAGGCTGTTCGCAATTTGGAGTTCTTTCGCCTTCACTATGTTGCTTTGTTGTCGATTCACTGCTCTCGGAGGTGCAAAATTTGGGGTTACACACCCAAGTGTACGAGTAACTCTTCAACTAGCCACTGACGTTAAATATCTAGGAGATATCCTAGATAGCAAATTAATGTGGAGCAAACATGTGAAACGCAGAGCTTCCGGCAAAACGATGCGTCTGAGGCCTACCGTAGTAAACTGGCTGTACACAGATTCCTGGCGACGCTATAAACGTTTTGCTAAATTTGCGAAAGTGAAAGCGATGTGTCGGGTTAGAAAAAAACAAGTCTGGCACGACGAAGACGACTTTGAACATAGAACACTATTTTGTAGGATTTTGCAGCAATGTTCTTTGTTTAGTTTCCTGCAGAAAGGACTGTAGAACTATGGGACCTCACAAGCGATAATACGACGGAGCATTTCCTTTGTCAATGTACTGCTTTTGCGGAAATGAGGTTGCAGCCCTTGAGCCTCGATGTAATGCGAATCGACTCAGTCCAATCTCTACCCCTTGTCGACATTCTGCGATTCACTAAGGGTGGAAAGAAATCTGCTTAGGTGTCCTATTCATTGTGTTTAATTCATTCTTTAATTCAACCCACCCTTTATTCACCCATTTCACACAAAAAATAAAAGCCACAAACAAAAAATCGCATCCACAAACATAAAAGAAAGTTACAATCCGTCTGAAACTGATCGTAAGATACCCTATTCGCCATGTTCTAGTCCACCCCTAATAATGTGCACGTAGTGAAAGAGATTAAGATTTTGTCAGAAAAACTGTTTACACAACATTTTCTTAGATGAAAGTGAACCTGGCTTCTAAGAAATATTGAATACACATTAAGGGTTAACCATTACCATAAATAGCTTTGAAAAAACAAAATACTTTTCTTTTTTTTAAAGTTGACATGAACCAATCTAGAACCAACACCGAAACTAACACCGAGCAAAAGTTAAACTTCTGTAATATTTTCCCGAACGCTGTGTTGGAATGAAGTAAACTGTTTATTATTGGTGAAACCTCCCCCCCAAAAGTCTCTGGCAGAACAAAACTCGCTGCCACTGGAACCAATACGAGTATGTGACTTTTGCACTCCAATACCAACACCCAGCTACAACACAATCGAATGATGTAAATGCATTCTCAGCATTCGTGATCCTACGCCCGTAGGTTCTTCTAACAATGAACTAACTGAGGTGTAAAAACAGCTCAAAGCTATTAAACTAGAAAACTTACTTCAACTCTTGAGCGATAGCTGCAATCTGTTCGACACGATCTTGATGGGCAGCTAAATCGGATTCGAAAGCTTCATGCTTCTTTTTTAATGCCTTCAAATCGTTCAGCTTACATTGACGGAAGTCCTGTGATTGAAGCATTTCCTCTTTACCACGGGTCCAGTCTTCGTGGGTGTCAGCCTACAAGGGGATTAGAAAGATAATTTTATCGCACACTCATTATTTTCGCGCGTTATCTATTTTTATATAACGCAAACAATTAAATAGAGAGAGACACTATTCAAATTATTCCACTGATTATTTCAGAACTTCGATTTTGGAACACAACTCACCTTGTGCTTGAACTTTTGTGCTAAATGTTCCAAACGTTCCAAGCGCATGGTCTCAGCTAGAAGCCAATCTTCGAATGCCTTTTCGGCCAATTCCAAACCTTTCCAAGAATTGGAAATGTCAGCGACAGTTTTTCCCTCTGTTGGCAAATATGCTGGACGATTCGAGAGACGTAATTTGGTTTGCAACGTGTTGAAATTTGTTTCGAGTTTTGCCTTCTGTTCAACACGTGGTGGCTTATGCTTGCGACGGTAGGTACGGTACTCCTCAAGTTTCTTTTGGACGCCAGCCAATGAGTTATCAGCCTGGCGCGAGTTTAGCCATGGCATCGTCCGACGAATCCATTCCAAGAGCTAGATGAAATTTAAGAAATTGAACGAGTGGGTCGAGGGTTTATAAGTAAACTTACATCGCTAGCGAGACGTTCATACTCTTCCATAAGACGTTCATTTTCCTGGTTAACCTTAAGAACTTTACAAATACGATTGGCAGCGGTTTCCGCCTATTGTTGGAAAGAAATTTACATTAAGATTATGTTTTAAAATTGAGAAAGTGCAGAAAGGCAACAAGCGGAAAATCAATAACCAAAAACAATTTATTTCCACTCGAAAAAAAAAATAATAAAAAAAAAAATAAATAAAAAAAAATAATAAAAGAAAGTTTTGCGAACTCTGAGCAAAAACAAAGGTTAACACACAAAATAATTATTAAATTTAAGTTAGGTGATTGGGATGTCCATTCTTCCAAAATTTAATTTAAGGCAAAAGTCTAAATTAATCACCAACCCTACCTTAGATATCTCTGTTTCAATTCAATTCTATTTGCATATGTGCGTATATAATATCATAGGCTGATGATGATAAATTATAAGTCAAAATAGTCGAGTTGACTGGGTGGTTTGAAAATGTTCCAATGCACTGAAGAAAATGGCATCAAAATTGGATAAGAGGTTCGTGAGTTATAAACGGCACCGCAGACAGACAGACAGAGAAACATTTTCAATTTTATACATAATATGTACAGATGCGGGGAATATGTACTATTCAGGAATCTTTATAAGAACGAAAGTAGCGAGCAGTTGGGTCATGCTGTTCATTTTGCGAAGCATGTATATACTGCCTGGCCAAAGTGATAGCTTATTTTTGTTGCAATAGAGGCAGGTTAAAGTGATAAAATAGCAAATATTTATCACTTTGCCCGGTCTATTCTGTGCATTATATTTAATGCATTATTTTATTTAACCCTTAACTATATATAAGCACATGCACATATATATTTATTCATATATACATACATTACGAGTATGTATCTGAGGCGTCAATTTGGAAGACGACTACATCCATACCTATCCAATAATCATTATACTCGTAGGTGTAATTACTACATCAATTGGAAATATGACACAAAGGGTTCTCAAAAAGTGACAATAGGAGGGGGTTCCATGTTCAAGCATAGAAAAAATGTGTTCTTTATAGTATCGCTATAATAAAATGATACTCAGTAGAATTATTTGAAAGATATCTTACACATTGATTGTTGGAATCTTGGAACGGGTCCCAGAAAAATTTCATTTTGCACATATGTATCTCTCCGATACTACAGAAATACATATAGTATTTTTTATGTGCCATTTTAGTAATTTGGAAAAAATACAAATTTTTAACAATAGAGATGACAACAAAATTTGTTTAAAAAAGGAGAGGTAGTTAAAAAAAGACAATGTTTTCAATGTAGTACATATGGCAGTTTTTGAAATATGCAAAACCGTTGCCTGCTCGTTTTTTCCAATGTTTTCTGTCTTCTTTAATAAATGTTCGAATTCCATTTGTGAGCCTATATTCGTCTTGTTCCATAGCTTGTCCGATTTAAATAATATTTTTTTAGTATATTAATTCAGTATGATTTTTAGCTATAAATCATGTTCGTATCATTTATAAATTCATTTTTAATGAGTGAGTGAATGGATCTAATGGTTGTGCTTTTTTGCACAAAAGTTTCTTCTGTGTGCATTTTTCCAAGAAAGTCTCGATAGCAATTTTAACTGCATCCATTTTCACCAGCAACTAAACAAGATTTGAATTTCGCGCCATTTGTGCGGTAAAGTGTTGCCAACCAAAAAAAAAAAAAAACAAACAGCGTGACAGTTCAGGATTATTAAAAATGGAGTGCTACATGAAAGAATAACGCGTTTTCATTGTTGAGCAATATTTTAAAAATAATGAAGGTTTGATACTGATTTCTCAAACAAAATCATCTTCATAAGATAAGACTCATTTTCATCTTGATGGCTTTGTTAATAGTCAAAATTGTTGAATTTGGGATTCAGAAAATCTACGAGTGATTGTTGAGAAACAAATACATCCACAACGTGTCACTGTTTGGTGCGGATTTTGGGCTGGAGGCATCATCGGACCATTCTTCTTTGAAAATGCGGCTGGTCAGGCAATGACAGTTAATGGTGCTCGCTATCGCGACATGATAATCCAGTTTTTTGTGCCTAAATTGCAAGATATGGATGTGGACGACAAGTGGTTTCAACAAGACAAAAACATTCACAATTTTTAATTAAAAACTTGTCTTTTCTATCAAAATTACTTAATTGCGTGAATTTTAGGACACCCTTTATAAGGGCAAGTATTGGTTATTGGAATTTTTCAATATTGAGATTTTAATCAATCTGGGTATTACTATAAGAGAGAATCTCAAAATAGTGGGTCGCTCAATTATGCCTGCACCCTAAACGTCTGAACGGATTTTGTTCAAACTTCATATCTGTAGCTGTAGGGTCACAATTCGAGGCGAAAGCAGAATTTTCATTCTAACGATTTTCTCGAAAACGGCTCTAACGGATAGAGCACCTGGTTTTTGCAGGAAAATACCTATAACGCTACTATATTATTGAGCTTTTTTTTTAATTTGCGCATTGTCGGACATATGGTCAATTTTATTCAAAATAAATATTCAGTGGCGTGGGGTGAAATTTCAAGATAGGGAAGCCGAAAAAAGTTTAAGTAAAATCTTTTATTCAAGACTTACCATTTTGGTGCTTATTCGAAACACAGACTTAAGATATGCAAACCAAGCCACCTTTGTTATACTTTAAGTCATTGGAATTTAAGTAGACAATGAGCTCATCGCATAAAAAAGTGGCTTCGAAATAAGCCGTTCTGGGCAAAGTAATCTATATAAGTTATTGATAACTCGGAGCGGTGTTAAATATAAAAAATTTAGCAATTACAATTATGTACTACCTATTTGTACTCTAAAGCTATCCTACGATTCTTTTTTACGAATTCTGCTAAAACTCTTTCATAAAAATTTGAGTTATTTTTAAATTCTAAAAGAAGGTGCTTTTCGATAGATAAAAGTGCCAGGTCTGAGACACTTTCTTCTTTTTGGGAATTTCTTAAGTAAGTGTGCACTCTTTTTAAAGTCGAAAAAGATCTTTCGATATATATATTCCGGATACTTATTTGGACTCCACCATGGCCACCGGACATTACGGCCGCACTATGGTAGGACTGACCTATTAACTTTTCTTTACAGTTAAAACTATCTAAGACATTTATAATTTTATCGCACAAAATAACCGCGTTTCGACCCACACTCACGTCAAGGAAACCTAGAAATCTTTCTTGTATTCTATTTTCTACTAAATAACGCACTACAATACTAAGCTTTTCTTTGTGGCTCACATCTGGTGTTTCATCGACCATCACAGATACAAATTTTATTGAACTGATTTGATCCTTAATTTCGGTGATACTATGTATCAAGCTTTTTTGAATGTCATTGGAGAGGCCAGAAAAAATTGAGTTTTGGGAACTTGAACTTTGTTCTAAATGCGAATCCATTAAATGGTCGTACTTAGCCAAGCATGAAAGGGTTTCAATATAATTACCGCGATTATCTGATCCATATTTTTCGTCGTGGGTTGTTTTCCTAGAAGAACTACAGTGTCTATGAAACGCTTCATTAAATCGCGATTGCGATCAACTTTTCTATTATGAGCCTCGTAAGAATTCCCTAAAGAAGTCTCTATGCGATATTCGCCAAATTCATGCAAATGCAAGCAGCTTTCGTATATGCTTTTCCGTTTGAATATGTTTTTTTGGAAGAATTAATAAAATTGTTTATATCAAAGAAACCTGTGTGACTCCAAACACTAGGAGAATTAGAAAAAAGAAGACAAGGAAAACAAAACATTCTATTTAATATGCAACTGCCAGTCAGCCATGGATTCTTTTTGTAAAAAGACTCATGAAAATGTTTCTGATACCCATCCTTTCGCATATAATCAATTTTCATTGATGGTGTCGAGCGACTTAGTTCTATAACTTTTATTTTTTGCAAAAAAGAAAGCTTACTGAACTCGTGGGTTTCTTTTAGAAGAAAATCAGTTAAACAACACTCAAAATTAACTAGAGACATCTTGTCTAAGAATAATAAGAATGTTCAATGAGGCACCTCTTGAGTAGATCTATAATTACTTACTTGGTATATAGCTAATAACTATTCACTTAGCTCACTCACTATTTTATAATAATTTAATAATTTAAAACACTAACTTAACTGCCAACATGTAATTGCTAAATTTTTAAAATTTTCTAATAATTAGCAGTCACAAAAATCACAAAAATTTGCATCCGAATTTTCAATAAATCACGCACAATTACACAACCGATTTGCAACTGCCATTTCAAATTTGCAAAAATACCCAACAAGTTTAAGAAAAACCTCAAACGCTGTTCGAACCACTACATCGCCCAATAACCCGATTTTCGTTGGCTTATTTTGTTGCCTACAATAAAAAAAAAAAAAAAAACTCCCTCTAACTAACCTTTCTCCTCCACCAATTTTCATTCACAAAAGCCGAGAAATCCCGGGTTATTTTCCTCATAAGCGAATGTATGTTCGACACAGAAATCGCAAATAATCTTCTACTATATGCCAGAAAGGAATAGAGTTGAATGAATGCATAAGCCGGAAAATTAACGGCTTTTCAAAAAAACGCTTTTCTTTTGAAAAAGAAGTTGTCTCTCGCTAGCGGAGTTCATACTTGTCTCGGCTACAACTGAAGTGGTCGCAGCATTTCATCTTCATAATTGAATGTGATTGTTGGCAAGTGGCAAAATAAATTTGTTTGATATTTGAAAAGGGAAGCCAGAAGGAATCGGCTTGTATGGACTCCACGCCACTGCTACCTAAACATACAAGGTAAGTTTTCGAAAATTGTCAATTGTAAAAAATTGTTTTTGCATTTTTAACGGATTTTTACAAATCATGTGCATGAACGTGCGACCCAGTCATGCATCATCAGTAAAAGATTCTATATCCGCATACACCGTTGATCTTCCGTATATCCCAAGGCTCGAGTTTTAGAGAGGGTAATATTCTAATTTCATCATACGTATACAATTACTCAAAGCAAATATCATTTCTACTTACTCCTACAAAGAACAAATATTGTTTTCGTGAAAAAATTTGATATTACCATCAAAAAGAAACTCGAAAGTGGGTCTTGCAATTTTGTCCGTCTGTCTCTCTCTCTGCGCCTTACACTGCAGCCTAAACGACTGGACGGATTTACTTTAAACTTCATACCTGGGGTCTGTGGTCTTAATTCGAGGCAAAATCAGTATTTTGATTACAATTTCAAAATTAATGTTGGTATTGCTCGAAAGCTGCACTAACGATTTCGATTTAAATTCATATATATGTAGGTATAAGGTAATGCAGATTGTTGCATGTGTACCCAATTTGTCGGTACTTTATACATTAACGGACTCATGAAAATTGGCTATTTTTCGGATATGACTGGAACGAGATTCTATTCTATTGATATTCAAGTCTTTTTGACATATGTATGTAAGGTTATGGTATGATAAACAAATTTCTTTTTTTTTTGATTTTTTAACAGATTTAAATTTAAAATCGAACAATTTACAAAAGAACCACACATATGTATGGTACCACATAGTACGTGCAACCAGACGTGCCTGTAATTTCTCACTGCGGGTTCTCATACTGAACGCAGCCAATCATATCGTTAATACTACTTTACTAAATCCAATACTTGTACTTTAAATCCAATATTGTATAATTTTATACATATGCCTACTATATACTAAGCTATATATGATGCTTCATTCCAAATTAAAATAAATTTAGTTTGAATTATGGAAAAGAAAGTAATAAAAAAAAGTTTATCGTGAAACAAATTCCAGATATTCTTACAAAAATAAAAATAAAATAAAAAATAAGAATGGATATCCCAAGTTAACTAAATAAATGTATTTATTTTAGAAACAAAACTTGCAAAGAAAAACCGACCTTTTGGGCGCCACTAAAACAATGGTAATACGAGGAGACATATGTCATGACGGCCCTTTCATCCGGCATCGCAGTGTTTTGCAGGTCTGTTAGATGGCAATAAAAAAGGCAAACAAGAAAAACAATATTGATGTGGTTAGTCATTTAGCAAGCAACACAATAATAATTACTTAAATTAAAAATAAATTAAATATTAATATAAATATAAATAGCCATGCATTTTTAAGGACATTTTTTTTTGTATGTTAATTTCAGTAGCGCAGGGACATCGTCAATACACATCGGGCACACACTTCAGAAAATAAAAGAATCCATTAAGCTTTTTGGCAAAGACACACCAACGGCCACACTGAGCGGGGACACTTTTTTTTTTTTTGTTGTTGTGAATTTGGATCCTAAGTCTTTTTGTGTTAATTTGTTTGTAGTATGAGTCTGATTTATTTTATTCAACAAAATTAAAATAAATGTGTTGAACACAAACAGCCTACATATCATTCGACATTTTGCTTTTCGGAAAATTTCGTATAATTCAGCATTCTACTGAGTTCGGTGAATAGGTACTGAGACAGATTCTTTAGGAAATACACTTATAAAGCTACTACTAAATTTCTTAGCTAGGTTACAGTGATCGGAAAAATGAATATGTGAAACTTTGTTTTCGATTTTTCTGGCAATTAAACATACAAAATCACCGTGAATTTACAACAATTTTAAAATATTAATTTAAATTCTTTTACTGTTTATTATACTGATGCGTAAAATAATAAAATAGTTTTTCATAAAAACTTTCGACGTCAATTGGTTATTTTATTGGTTGGTATTTCATAAGAAACACTTCAGTTATAAACTTACGGGGTTTTAAGTGCCAGAAAAATCGAAAATAACATTTTCACGCATGCATTTATCTGATCTCTATAACTGAGGAATTAATTGTATTCCGTCTCTAATAAGGATAGCAATTCCATCAGACAACACCTGGCACGTTCTAAGAATACCCGTAATTCATCTAAAAACTCTTACTTTCTTTACGAATCCACAGTTGACACACGTACAACTGTTGACTCCTAAACGAACAAGAGCCTATCTCTTCCGACTGTTTAGACAAATTAAGAATATTATGTGGCGCTATCAGAGGAATTTATCGAAATTTGTATTTGATGAGAAAGTTAAAAATAAGTAAAAACTAGCAAACCCACCCTGCTTCGACCGTACACGATCAGTTGTATTACTAAAATATTAAATAGTTTGCATATTTTCAGTCTAAACCACCTAAAAGTGAAGGCACAACTTCAGCTTAATATCTTTCCAATGATATTGAATTTGTCTAGTTAACCGGCCAGGACACTATGGCTGTCACAAAGTACACATTAGTCCGGCCACTATATCTAAGCTCCTCTGAAGCTTGGAATACCTCCTTGAGGTCTGAAGTTAAATAACAATTTGATTGCAGAGGTTTCAGTTTGTTGGTAAGTCCTCCCTCTAAGGAATACAATTTAAGTTGAGTAGTTCTGATTTCCCCCAAAAAATAATACTAACCTTCTCGACACCAAGTTCTTTCTCGAAGTATACGTAGTTCCTACTGTAAAGTTGTCGATTAAGATGTTCGTAATTAGTGCGCTTAGTCATTCATAGATATTACCTTCAGGTATATGTACAAATATTTCAACTTTATGCGTTTGCGCCATATGATGCAATTCTATTCTGCATGTCGTCTGGCCAACTGTCTGTGCCTCGGGACAGATTTTCTTCAAACTTTAAATCTGGGGTCCGCCAACTATTCAACGTATTGTCTTTAAGAGATTAGGTTACGCATATGTATCTAGATTCCATGTTTAAAAACAACTTATTTGTAATCCCATCCTTTTCCATGAGTTTTACGGTAATATCAGTATGAGCACACTTTCTCTAGATTCTGGCTGATATTTTGTTGTTTCGAATTTTTGGCTCTCGCAAAAAGTGGTAGAAGTGCAAAGATATATGTACATATCTCAAGAATGCAGGCAAAAAACAGAAAGATATGCACGTACAGTCACGTATGCCACTGCGGATTTTCGAGAATCTTTTTGCTGCAGATACAAGCACATTGATTTCTGTCTATCTTATTTAACCGTTCCAAGTTGGAGTAATCTTGGGTTTAATGAACCTTATTTGTCAGTCGAAGGCACTTTTATTTTCGGAAAAATAGAACCCTCCACCCTCCATTCTAAACTGGTAGTGTCATACAAGTCAGAGCAGTTAGATGAACAAATACAGATTTACATACATCTATATACCTACAGCAGCCGGGCTTGCCAGGTTATTTAGCCTATTAAGTTATGGAATTCCATTATGCCATTAACAATTCGTCATGATTTTTTGTAATTATCAATCAAAACAATAACTTATTTCTATTGTAATAATATGCCGTGGCTCAGTGGTTAAGTGCCCGATCACTGAGCGAGAGATTTAAAGTTCAAATCGCAGAAAACACAAAAAAAAAAGATTTTCTCATGGTCCAACCTCTTACGAACATCTGGCAATCATCCGAGAGTAAAATTGTCAGAAGCTTCTCTTAATCGAAAACAAAATAGCCCTTCATAAACGGCATAAAACTGCAGCGCACAACCATTCGTGCCGCGCACAGCACGCTTGGCCCTGTATGAGCTGTTACCTCTAAAACATTTATTTATTTTAATGTACTTGCTGAATAATGTTAAATACATAAAATAAAGGAACCTGCACACAATCCAAAAATGATAATTACTTGCAATGGACTAGTAACAATAGATTAGAACGGTCGAGGAACAACAATCGACGTGCAACAATGGCCTCTACTCGATTTTGATTCGAATAATTCAAATTGGTGGAACAATCGAATTTCACAGCTACTGTTCAAATTTCAAATCTGATCTTTGCTTACGCCAGTGTAAGTTACAACACTTTAGGGCACTAATCCTAGTTGCCATGCAATCGCACATTTATTTAAGTTGACTTACGGCCCGTTAAGTCTATTATGGTTCTGCCTGTTTGTGATCTCCCACTTGACATTATTATAGATCTGGCTGTGTAATGTGATCTCCCACTTAAAACTTTGATGTCACAATAACTTTTGTTGCTTGAATCGTTCTCTAATCTATGGTGCCAGTTTTATTGATGTATTTGAAAAAAATGCACGCTACCGAAAACGCCCATTCTTCTTTAAAAAAATAAGACCTGATTTAAGCGATGCGCGGTGGCGTTGACGACTGATGCGTATGAAGAACATTAGATAACGCCGATGTGTGCACTTCCATTGTAATTCGTATACATCAGTGCGCCGCGCCGGTGTTCTCATCGCTTTCTTTCGCAAGTAAAATTTCCCATCGAAATTAATTCGACAAGCCTTAGATAGTTGATTTCGATTGTATTTTATTAAAGTCTCAGTCTCACTACCAAATCTCCGAACTATCTCTTATAACATCGCAAGGACGAAAGCGCATTAAATCTCGCTTGAGAGCTACTTTATTTTTAGCAACGTGACTACGTCATGCTATAGGTATTTGTTATACAAAAAAAAAAGTATTGTTTAGTTGCGCTAATACAATATGAAGGTCGAGAGTATTTCCAAAAAAAACAAAACTGTAAACTGTAAGAAATAAATATGTATAAATGTGTATCTATGTGAAGTTTAGTCACATTGTAATTATTCGGGATATTGTAGGTGTATGCTCGTGTGGGTTCGGGTACATGCGTCACATTTCCAACCTGTTGAGCTCCCTGGAAGGCATGGTAGTAGCAGGATACGTATGTCATGATGGCACGTTCATCCGGCTTTGGTGTGTTGATCAAATCTATATTTACATTTTGTTACATAAATAATATGCTAAAAAAAGTCTTAATCCTAATCCTATGTTTATATTTCTCAGATATATTTGTTTTTTAATTAGATGAGACAGGTCATACAAAAAAGCTTGCAGTGGGATTAATTCGAAATAAGTTGGAATTAGTCTTAGTCTGTTTGAGAGGCAGGAAACACATTGTACATTTGCATCATCCTTTAGTATGCAGATGTATGCATGTTCTTACAACCAATCAAATAGATTAAAACTAATTTCATTTTATCCTGAATTATTTCCACCAGAAACGTAATTACTCATCGCCTGGCCTAAAATCATAATGTGATTTTTCTAAGGTTTGTCCAAAAATCAAAGCAGTTCCTTAAATTTGTAATCATAATTTTTTAAATTGCAAAGATCAAAGCAAAAAAATAAAACAGTCCAATTCAAAATTGTGCAGTTAATTGGTACAAATTAATATGGATAGAGAAGATAATTCTGTTTCCATAAAAAAAAGGTTAAACACATTATTTTTCTGGTCTGGTCTGGTTACATAATAGTAGTTAATATACGTTGTCTGTCATGATAATAGTTTATTCTGTTGAATTTAAGTTTGGTAGAATTTTGAACTTAAGAAAATTCAGGTATTAATAGGTTACGATACTCCAAAGCGTGCTTAAGAAAATTGTATAACTCCAAGTAATTTTGTCCATTCAAAAAATACGTAACAATTGAGTACGGCCAAGCATATTACTTCCGAGAAATTCTTTCCTGCATTCTTTAAAATAATTACACGACTATCAGAATGAAAGGTGGTATTTGCAGCATCAAAGTTGAAAATCATGCATAAATCGATGGTATCGCTTCTAAATGCAGTGACATTTAAAATAAGTATTTCAAAACGTGGTTTCTAAATCAAACTGATGATATGTCGAGAATTGATCTCATCAAAGAATGAAGTTAAATGTTTGGTTTAGAACTATGTAACATGTTTTACTTGGTATCTACAATCGAATACATTAACACCTTAATCTTAAGTTGATGTTTGATCAAGTCAATATTTGTACTATAAGTTTTTCAAAAGTTGGTTAACATATCATGCATAAGTTAAACTGATTAACTTAATAAACCTTTAAGCGTAAAAGCGTTCATAGGGTACTCAGTTCAACTTTAATGAACTTTTGAAAAATTTTGAATATTTTTCCAAATTTGACTTGATTTGACTTGAGTTGATTACTGAACTGGATAGAGATTTTAAAATAAGGTTGTAAATGTACATGTACAAGGCAAGAAAACAAATTTCATTGTTACTGTGTTATTATAAAATCACACAAGGAAGTTACAATCCGTATGGAACCGATCGTATGATACCCTATCCCTCATCTCTAATAAAGTGAGCGTAGAGTTATCAACTTTTTAATTCATTATGCAATGACATCTTTCCACTTACTTTCTACTTCCACGATTTTTAATGGATTTTCTTAGATGAAAGTGGCTGTCACAATTTGTAACCGTTAGCGAAACTTGCTTTGAGCTTTTTTTTTTTATTATTATTTGAAAAAAACGCTCCCAAAAATTGGGATGACCAACGGCATACATTCCGTTAGTTAAAAACAGCAGTAGAAACTGCTCAAAAACAAACAATCAAAAGGCAGATATCTCGAAAACGTCTTTCAGCCATACGAAGATAATGTTACTTTCAACACCACTTTCAATGATTACTTGCCACCAGTAACCTCTAAGGTAATAGCCAAAGAAATAAAAGAAAAGATTATCCTGAAAAACAACTCCGGGATTTGATCTTATTACAGGAGAAATTCTGAAAAAAACTTCCTAAAACAGGTATGAAAAAACTAACACTGATAATAAATGCAGCATACGGACTAAGGTATGTTCCACGAATGTGGAAAGTCGAGCCAGTAATTATGGTACCAAAACCCAGCAAATTACTTACCACATATCGTCCGATTTCTTTGCTGCCAATACTCTTTAAGCTGTTTTTCCGAAACGTCTTCATGCGATCATAGCAGAAAAGACATTGATACCAAACCATCAATTTGGCTTTAGAAAAAGGTATTCAGTTATAGATATTAATGTGCCATGGTACATACCTAACGCTGATCTACATAAAAAAAAGTTGAAATGGTAGAGGTCAGGAAGGTCGCAAGAAGACATGAAATTAGACTTCGCAACCACGTCAATTTAGAAGTATCTGAACTACTTAATAATAAGAAGATTGAATTAATTAGACAACAAATATATATAATACAATACAACATAATCACACGAAAAGAGTAATTAAACATACCTACATATGTAGGTACTCCAAAATAAAAGGTAACTGACAAAAGGCAGTTCCTTAATATACAGACTCCCAGGTATAAATTGCTGATTAATTTGACGACTAGGTGCGTTAATTGGAAGGATGACATAAATCATACCTTCTCCGGGTGTTTTCCGTGGATTGAAGTTTCACAATATCGCAAAGCTCGCATATGATGTCTTTCGACAAGAAAAAACTATTTTTTCGAGTGAAGAAATTGTTTGCAACTCGAATCTTTCATTTCCACTATACACATTCCGTTCACTTGAAGTGAAATATTTACATAGTCGATTAGGTAGCACATTCGCAGCGAAAGATTCACACACGTCAGTAACGTGGAACACTCTCACTATCTGTGCTAATTAAAATTCTCCATACTCAATGAAATGTCGACTTGAATCTTAAATATTTCTACAAGTATAAATCTAGGATGATAAGCTGTATCATTTAGGTTTGTTAATTATCCTTTATTGGTATGCTCAAAAGTTTAAATCCAATGCAGCCTTTCAAAGACAAACAAATGAAGCCGACGCAGAGTAACTTAAAAATGGTTATATTTATTATAACCATATATGACATTTTGACACAACTTAACGTGGACACCCTGTGTATTTTTCGCATTATACATACATATGTATTTTTTGAGAAAGAGAACAATAAAAGGAGACAAATTTACTCAGCTAATTCATAGCCCAGGCGTAAGGGATTCGGAAATAATTCCCATAATTTTGGAGCCTGTATTGGTCAGGATAATATTTTTTACAAAAAACGTTTTTAACAATATTCTTCGTAAAATGGATCGTTTTCTAGTTACAGCCGCGAAAAGTTGATGAATTTTCCAAAACTGTATGAAATTAGAAATCGTCTTCTTATGCAAGCTATTCCACTTCAGGTAACCAAACTTTGGGATATGATAGGTCTAATCAAAGAAAAAAAAAAAGTTAGTGGATACCTACCCAATTCCATGTTATCGAAAAAAAAAATTTTTTTTTTCCCCTTTTTTTTTGTTAAAAAAAAGTATGCTTGCAAAGCCAAATTTACTGTCTTACGATGTATGACACTATACGAGTATGAGGGTAACCTTCATTTGTATATAAAATGACATCGATATTTAAGAGTGGACAGATAAGGAGAGAATATGATTAACGATGCACGTTAATTTTTAAATCTTTGCATAATTATAGGTTTGTGGAAATACTGAGAAAGGCAAGTCATTCTACATTCGTATTGAATGCTAAAAAAACGATCTCATGCGGTGATCGTTGTGTGCGAAGACATGCTATAAACTATCATACGTGCACAGGTATTGACTTTGTAGAAATGGGATGGACTTGGGCCACGCTTATTGATTGAGTACCAGGTCCACCCAGGACTGTAGCGTCATCTAATAAAATAACAAGGGAGAAGATTATTGATAAACAAAAAATCTCAAATAATCTACACACTTTTCACAAATTAATATTTTTGTTAGGAGGCTGGCAAAATAATGAAACTATAGCGGGGATTGTGAAATGTGCTGGGAAATTTATTGATCTTCAAAACAAAGTCGACAAGTGTGCTTTGACATGATTTTGCTTAAGATGGAAGTTAAACAATTAGTGGCCAATGAGAATATCAGTAACTAGTTTTACTTGACGCTTGCTTTTGCTGATAATTTATTGGCTTCTTAGTATTACGAGGGTGGGTCTATAAGTCCCTGAAAATTAACACAAATTGTGTCGTCACCTTAAATTTGATTTTTTTTTTGTCAAGAATCATCTTAAAGAACGCACTCAAATTTTCAGACAGATCTGTCAAATAGTTTTGTTGTGGCAGCCATTTTATATAGACGCCTACTAGCATTTTCGTTAAAATGGAAAAAAGTGAATTTCGAGTGCTCATTAAACACTATTTTTTGCGAGAAAAAACTATTACGCAAACCAAACAAAAGCTTGACAAATATTATGGGGACTCTTCGCCATCGATTGGAACCATTCACCACTGGTTTACTCAATTTCGGTGCGGTCGTTCAAGCACAAGTGACGCCGAACGTTCTGGTCGCCCAATTGAGGTCACCACGCCAGAAATGGTCGACAAAATCCATGGTTTGATAATGAACGATCAGCGAGTAAATGTGCGCGAGCTTGAAAAGGCCACAGGCTTATCACATGTCTCAGTGATTTCGATTTTACATAAATATTTGGACATGAAAAAGCTTTCCGCAAGATGGGTGCCGCGTTTGCTCACAATTGACAACAAACGCGGCGATGTTCCAGAAAAATTCGGCTGAGTTTTTACGCCGTTTCGTAACCGTGGATGAAACCTGAATTCACCACAACACACCAGAAACCAAGGAACAGTCAAAACAATGGACTTCTCCTGGTGAATCGAAGCCGAAGAAGGCCAAGGCGGGTTTGTCAGCAAACAAGGTTTCGCGACAGTTTTTTTGGGATGCGGCGCGGTGTTATTCACATCGATTACCTTGAAAAGCGTAAAACGGTCACCGGCGCATATTACGCAGAGCTGCTGGATCGATTCCAAGCCGATTTGAAGCAAAAACGGCCGCATTTGGGGAAGAAAAATGTTATTTTTCACCAGGCCAACGCACCGGCGCACAAGTCCGCAGTCGCAATGGCAAAATTACATGAGTTAGGCTACGAACTCCTCCATCATCCAGTATATTCTCCAGATTTAGCCCCCTGCGACTATTTCTTGTTTCCAAACATGAAGAAAAGGCTCGGAGGCAAGAGATTTGAGTCGAATGAAGAGGTCATCGCTGAAACAAACGCTTTTTTTGAGGGGCTCGAGAAATCGTATTATTTGGAGGGCATCAAAAAATTGGAGAAACGTTGGATGAAGTGTATAGAGCTAAAAGGAGACTATGTTGAAAAATAAAATGTTTTTATACCGAAAAGAGTGTTCCTTATTTCATTTTTCAGGGACATATTGACCCACCCTCGTATTGTGTGAGAAATTAATAAATTCCTTGACTTGACGTAGCCCGAATGTTGTGTTCCATTTCGAAAGGTTTCTTTAAGTTTTAAATAGTTTAGCCCTAGATTTAGACCATTTACGGGCATGGCACAAAAAAGTACAGTTTTCGACTATGGTTAAGGTGAATCTCAACTTTATCCGCAAACTCATACAAAGTTTCCACTTTCCGGCACCAATATCTACCTACGAAATGTGCTTTATGGAAAGCTTTTTGAATAATTTAAGTTAGTAGCGAAGTCATCTTCCATAATAAGGAAAATAGTAAAATACACAGGATTTATTCATATACAAGGAAAATATGCAATGCATATACGAATTGCATTAACAATATGTAGTAATAGTAATTATGTATCTCGGGATCCCGGAATAAAAAAAAAAAAAAAAAGTAAACTATAGTTCTTGTTTCATTTCGTGACATAATCGTTTTGAATTGTAGAACATCTTTGTCTTCTTCTGACACTGTACGAGTATGTACAATTTTGGGAAGTGAAAATACATCAAATAGTCTTGAAATACTTGCTGAATATATGTATAACAATAGTATACGCTCCAATCTGATTTGTAATACAATACAATTCTATATGCACAGATGTTTAGAGATAATCGAAAAACTTCAAAATTCTAAATTGTGAGTGTTTGCCTCATTTCATCTGCGTGCACACGTTTAACAAGAGTTTTGAAAGCTAGGCTTTATTCGGCGCTGCGCCTTGTTTGGTTAATGTACCTTACTAGTTTACAAGTAGAGTTTTGTTAGGGCTAAAGTAATCATTGATTTTTGGACAACCAGAATTTTTACTGAATTTAATTCTAAGTCAAATTGTTTAAAATACATACATATAATATATACACATAATATGTATATGCATATATATGTATATACTTATATATGTATGGATTTATTTATATATATATAAAACCAATCACCCACCATCTGGATCTAACATTCGTGGAATATCTAAATACTTTTCAGCAACATCGAAGGCAGTATTTAAATTCTCAAGCGGATTATCTTTGGAAAGTTTGGCATAATCAATCAAATCTGGTCTGTGACGATGGATTAAGGCGCAGAACGCTAGACCGTCCTATAAAAGAAAAATTAAATTAAAATAAATATGTTAGTGTTTTTTTTTTTTAGCTTACCTTGAATGATAGATGGAAGTTTTGAACGTTAACGTTTTTGTATGGTGCGGTTTTGCGTTGACACCATAGCAACAAGCCTTCTTTAGCGGTCATCTCTTCGACGGATATATCTTGGATGGCGAAACGCAAAATGATCGTCCAGATCATACCCAAAGTCATCTTCAGGTTACCATCGACGATCTCTTCAGCACCGATCGACACCAATCGGACGCCTTTCGATGCGATGAAGTCGAGAGCTTTGTTTACGTTGGCAATCTTATGGAAACGCATTTTACCACGATCTGGCTTGGGCAAGGTTTCGCCGGAGATCACTTCTAAAAGCAGCATCAACTTCAGGCCATTTCGGAAATCTTCCTCAATGTTATCGATAGCTGTGCCAGCTTTGCGCAAATGACTGTTGCACCATGCAGTGAATGTCTAAAACAGAAAATAGAGATGTGTAAATTAGGTTATTATAGGGTTTTTGTTTTTAAAGGACTGTATAAGACAAATATAAGATTAGATACTAACGGTAGAAAGACAAAATCAGGGGCAGAGTAACATGTGAAGTTTTAGCTTTCTTTCAATAAATGTACTTTTTTTTTTTTTTTTATATTTTTTTTTTTTTTTTTTTATAATTTGCACGTGTGAAAGGGGTTATGAATACTAATTTTAGGACACGGGCGTTTTTGAGGAAAGGGGAAGAGACAGAGAGAAAGACAGATTGGTGTAGTTGGTTTGAAACACAGCTGGTATTAAGTTTCAGTGAACTCCAAGGCTGGCTGTCCAGATAACTGGGGAGCTTGTTTGTTTTTGCTGTTGCTCATGTTTGTCGTTGCTCATAATTCACAGTATTTTTTTTTTCGTCCTCCTGATGGCATCATCACGATCAAGTTGCATTTTAGCCATATGACCGCCCTACTGCCAGTGTTATACCTTCGCAGTAGAGTTGACATAGAAAAGGTGCTTATCGAGCCATACATCATAAAAAAAATAACCAAAAGAAAGTCGGAAATGCTATTGTAAAGAATTTGTTCAGACAACAAAAATTAAAAAAATAAATAAAATGCACGACTGAGTCGGTCGCACGTACTTGCGTTATTTACAATTCAATCAGTTCGAAGATTTAAAAAAAAACAGCATATGCCGCCCTTACTCAAATATGAAAATTGACCAAAATCGTTACAACCGTTTTGAGAAAATCAACTTTTTCAAAATCGCCCATTAGTAAAGCATCGTTAATATTGCCTCGAATTATGAACCCATCAATCTCGTGCTTAGTACTATCAAACGGACAGGTACGACTTTTGACATCGCCAGACCAAAATTATAAAATAATGGCCGATTTAGAAGAAAATCGATTTTCTCAAAAACGGCTCTAACGATTTTGTTCAAAGTTAATATTTGAGTTACTATGGACATATGCCAATAGATGGCGTACGAGGTTTTTGCCACGAAATTCGTATAACGGTACTATACTTACTGGCTGGATTTTGAAAATTGGCTATTTCTCGACTATGACAGATAAACAGCATATGGGTGCACTAACCGGCACTAACCCAAACCAAACAGTCATTCTGCACATTTGCTCATATATTCATTTTGGGGAAGCCCAAAATGATATGTTAAATTGAAACAAATTGAGGAACATTTCAATGTAAGAGGATGTTGCAATTAAATTTGACCCGCTGGCTCTATATTGACAACACTATAGAGTAAGAATTTGTTTTTGTGAATATTATCGATTTCGAGCTTTTGATCAATGGTGGTATTACTATTATAGAAGCACTGGAAAAAGTGGGTCTCGCAATTCTGTCTGTCTGTCTGTTACTCGGGCTGCTATCTAAACAGCTGAGCGAAATTTTATCATAACTCATATCTGGGGTCTGTGAACAAATGACCTAAGGCTGGGTTCAAAATCAATGGTTCATTGCTACGGGTGAATTTTAAAAATTGGAATTTCGAAAAAAAAAATCGTATCTTAAGAAATCGCCGTAAATAGCTTTAAAGAAACAATAGCATGTTTTTTGATGAAATCGCCCCCAAAAAGTAGGCGTGGCGTTATACAATCGATGGATGAACTGTAGAGACATTTTTCAATTTCTAATGAAAATGTAGAAAAAAGGAATTTTTAAAAGATGCCAACTGATCTGATGTCCAAGTGGAGCCCTTGTGGCAAACTAGTTATTGCTGTGTATTACCCCTTTCGAATTTGGTTGGGTTAGTGCCGGAACACACGAGCTTCTGCGAAAGTGCTTCTTACCATAATCAAACGCACAAATTGTTATGGCTACTTATTCAAATGTAATAAGCCACACACAATGCACACTCTGCGAGTGCGGCACATTCCAACATGCCAGCAGCATTCCCAATAACGAAAAGTATGCCGCTCGGTGGTGCAGTACCACAGTGGTTGAAAATTAATTTCTAGCTGGACAAACTTAATTTTTGATTTGAAGTCATTTGTTTGCATGTACAATAAAGTTAAGCTATTTTTACAAATTGTCTTACGAATTTAAAAAAATTATAGAAAATAAAAATACATAGCATTCATTTCAAAATATGAATATTCTTAAACAAATAAAAAAAAAGTAATTTTACACTAGATTCAGATAGAAATTAGTCAGATTCAAAAACAAAACTGCTTCCTTCATCAGAATCCATGCTCTGAGACAAAACTTAATATCTTTGTAATACGCAAAAAATACAAGAATTTTTTTTGATAGGCAATTTTATTTAAAAAAAAAACTCGATAACTCGGAGTTTTGTTTGTGTATTTCGAGGGAATTTAATGAAAAAGGCCCATAATAAATGTTTAAGAATTAATTTACTTTGTTCAATTGCATTTTAAGTTTAGTCCAACCTTCAATAATAGATTCCATAATTCACTTCACAGCTTAATTTCTTCTGTTTCATGTCACACAAGTTGTGCACTTACCTGGTACCACTATTTTTGCAGAGATGTCGACATTCTTTTAGGGCATTAAACATTGACAATTTTACAACATATTTGTGGAATTTATAAGTTATTTTGAAACAACGATTTCTTTTAAATTATGCCCAGCTAGCATGAAATTTTTGACTACTGTGAGCTGGTTTGTTATGGGCTACTGCATGATAGTGTATCAGCCAACCACAGCGTTACGTCAGTTGTGTGGCGAGGTAATAAAATGGATGTATCTACACATAAACATGCAAGCGTAGCAAACTAGACACATTTTCTACCTCTTGTATTGTGTGTGACATGTATGTTTTTATCATTTTCTTGTGGCACTGCGCTCGCACTGCAATGTCAACACAGAGAAGGCTTCGTCTCAATATCGACGTCAATCTCGGAAAGAAATTACTCGTGTGTCCCGGCACTTAGTTTTTCTTTTGTAATTAACATATTAAGCCAAGAAAACAAAAGGGACATCGGCCAATGGGAGTCGTTAGGAGTTGCTGTGTGTGTGCCATTGAATGTTGTTTTCTTGTGGAAATGGATGCAAATGCGAAACAATGGAACCTGAACTGGGACACAAGACTAGTTTTTTCCTCGTTACGCAAGGATGCAGACAATGTTTCGTGTGGCATTTCTTGAGTATTTTATTTTTATTTGTGTGGCGACTGGAGTAATAGAAAATCTTTATATTATATTTACTTTTAATTTAATTTAATTATAACGTAATAACGTGGCTACAATTCGTGCTATGAGTATCAGGTAGTAAGAGCATAGAAACTTTGTTCTCTTCCCATAAAATTGTTTTCAGTCGAGTTGCTATAAACAGCAAAATAAAATTTTCCATATAAAACAGGTGACAGGTGAAATGCCCAATGAAATAAGATCAAATAGTTGTCTTTATTTATTTATTTATTTATGACAATATTAACTTATAATAAATTATAAAATTAATATATTTAATATATAGCTTTAGCTGCTAGGGCTTTCGGCTATTCTTTAAAATAATTGACAATTTTTATATTCTACTTTCTAAGTTTAATGAAGATAGCAATTTGTTAATGTTCTGAATATTGTGTTCTGAAGGGACAGAAAGAAGTTCGGCAAAAGATAGATTTAAGGATAAGTCTTTTATTCTGGATTTTATAGTGCTGCACATCCAGATTAAGTGTTTGATGGTTAGAAATGTGCCAGAATTACAAAGATGGTAAAAGGGAGGATCAGTTTTATTCATGAGGTGACTGTGTGTTAGGTTTGTGTGTCCCAATCGAAGTCGTATATAGTATTTTATCATCTTCGGAGAGCAGTTGTTGTCTTATTTCACTTATGAATTGGAAATAAAGCCAAATGGGCATTATATGCATTTTGAAAGATAAATTAGCCCAATTTTGCAGTGGAAATAACACTTAAAATTTATTAGCCAAAACATAAATGCTAAAGTACATATACAGTGGTGGTCAAAATAATAAGAGTGAAACCTTTTTGCTCGATTATTTCGATATAACAGCTATATTTTATTATGTATGATTCTGAAATGTATTCATATTTTTTAAATAGAAGTTATTTCTGTAATTTAATAATTTTCTGCTGGTTAAAAAAATAAGAGTGTTTCTTATAGCTCTCTAAAAAAAGAATAAAATATCAGTTAAGAGGCAATTTTATTAAGAGAATGAGTAAAGGGTCACCTGACAGCCTCAGTACTTTGTTGCGTGACCTTAGTTTTTGAGAACTGCCTCACATCTTCTTGGCATAGAGTCGATAAGATTTCGGCACGTTTCGACAGGTGTGGCATACCATAACTTTTCAATTTCTTTCCACAACGCCTGCTTATTAGATGTTTTTTTTGACAGAAACCCTATTCTTTAAATCTTTCCATAGATTTTCGATAGGGTTTAAGTCTGGCGATTGTGATGGCCATGGCTGCTCAAACCACCTAGTCACCACCTTGGCATTGTATTTGGGGTCATTATCTTGCTGGAAGGTCCATATTAAAGCCATATTGTCCTTTGCATAAGGAAATATTATGCTCTCCAAAATGTCGAGGTACAGTTCTTTGTTCATATTATCCTTTATCCAAAAGATAGGACCAACTCCATCATATGAGAAACAACCCCAAATTTTGATGTTACCACCACCATGCTTAACTGTCTTCTTGGTGTTCCTAGGATTGAGCTCTTAATTTTTTCTTCTCCTAACATACGTTCTACCATCAGATCCAAATAAATTTATCTTAGTTTCATCGCTGTATAAGATATTCCTCCAATTGCTTTATGTTCTTAGCGCTGAGCAATGAAACCTTTTTGCCATTCTTCCGTGCAAATTCCTTTCCTGTAAACGTCTTCGAATCGTTCGAGAGCTGATATCCAAAGATAAATTCATTTCAATCAAGGTAGATGTTGTAAATGGATCTTTAAGTGCCTCTCTAACAATTCGCTTAGCTAGCAAAGCTATTGTTTTTTTTCGGACGCCCTCTTGTTTCAACCTGTTTTAGGAGTAGATTTCGCTCCTTCAATATTCGTGCTACAACACATGGAGAACGATGAAGAGCATCAGAGATGAATTGATACTATTTGCCTTGATATCTAAGTTAGAGGATCAAACGCCGTTCTTCCTCCGAACAATGTTTTCCGCGTTCCATAATTATTTAAAAACTAATCTCCCAACACACTTAAATACAATTCTTGTAATAAATTCAACTAAATAATAAATAAGGTGAAATATGCCCGAATTACAGGAGATCTACACAGCACTCCACACCAAAAGTGAGTTTCATACATGAAAGTAACGGTGCTTTGACAAATGCTCATGGAAATTTACCAGTGTCACTGGAAATGTGTTACAAGTAATGCAATGAAAGTTCGTACACCTAATTTGTTTCAGGAGAATAGATTACAAAGATAGGATTTATGAAGCTTCGAGAGCATCACAATTCCCTCTTATTATTTTGACCACCACTGTATGTATAGGGGGACCATCTGTTGTTTTTTTTTTTTTTTTTTTTTTTTTTAAACTGAAAGAATCTACATATCGTAAGCAAACACTTTTTTTCTTTTTTCTTTAAATTCAAGTATTTATTCAACACTTAATTAATATTACAATCTAGTCACCTGGACTAATAAGTAATTTTAATCTAGCCTAATTTGCGTCTCTTGGTATCTGGCATTCTACAGGTTTTCATCTACATCAGCTCAAATGGTTTAATTCGTTTGAGTCTGCGTACAATGTCCGTGTTATCCAGGAGCTGTGATGCTTCAATATTTACATGCTGATGAAGTCTTCCTTCGTGTCTTCTATCATTTTGTTTTACTACGTTGGTGACAAGATCCATTTTTAGATCTCGATGGAGGTCAATATTTCTGATGTACCAGGGTGCATTGACAATGTTCCTTAGTACCTTGTTTTGGAATCGTTGGATAATTTCCATGCTGGTCCTTTTGGTACAGCCCCAAAGCTGGATGCCACAGGTCCATACCGGTTTTATAGTAAAATCTTGTTATGCGTTGAAAGGACTGAATTTCTACCTATTAGCCAATACAACTTGCTGTATTTAATTCCTAATTCCTCTTTTTTCTTCTTGATGTACTCTTTCCAACGAAGCTTTGCATCTAGGGTCATGCCAAGGTACTTCGCTGTGTTTGCATATGGTACTATTTGTCAGTTGACAGTGATTGGTAAATAGTTCAAACTTTTGTTAGTGAAGTCAACATGGACCGATTTAACTTCATTTAGTTTAATGCGCCATTCCAACTATGAATTTTGATGACAACTAGTTGTAGTTTTTGTGTTGATTCCTCGTTGTCTTTACCAACTGCCAGGATCGCAGTGTCGTCAGCGAAGGTAGCTACAGTGTAATTTTCTAGCGTTGGGAGATCACTGGTGTACAATAGATATGAACTGGTCCCAGTACACTGCCTTGTGGTACTCCCGCTTTCTTATTTGATTCAGAAGTATCTATCTTTAAGATACGATTCTAGAATTTTGGAATGAGAATTCTCAACTTATGATTTAGTCCCTCATGCCAGACTTTGTCAAAAGCTTGTGCCACATCCGAGAAGATCGTGGAGCAGACTCTTTTTTCTTCTAATGCCTTTTCAATTACTTGAGTTATCCTATGGATTTGATCGATCGTCGAATGTTTGTTTGGTGATTAGGAATTAAGTTCTTTCTTTCTATGATAGCATTCAGCCTTTTAACTAACAGTTTCTCGAAGACCTTAGACATAATAGGCAGTAGCGAGAATGTTCTACTCGTATATGACGCTGTTTCGTTAGGTGGTTTACCTGACTTTAAGATCATTATAACCTCTGTAACTTTCCACAAACTGGGTACATATTTAAGCAAACATCCGACATTTTTATTGGAAATAGAAGTTGAATCTATTACAATTATGTATGAAAAACAAAATCATTCACATGACCACCACTGCGCACTGAAATCGAAATTTTCGATGACTATTCCCAATAAAAGTGAATCAACGGGCTCAATTTTTTGTCGAATGTTATTCTTTAGGTCTTGAATTATTCTTGGATGATTGGCATACACTTTTCCTTTCAAAACCTCAGGTGATTCACGAAAAACCGATGCATCCTAAAAAAAGTCACTGCCAGAAATTTTAAAGTCAAAATTTCACGACTTGCTCGAGAAGCACTGAAGAAATATTGATAAAATTTGATTTATATGTTTGTGAACGTAAGATATGGGTTTTTTTAAGGTTTTTTGCTGAACAAATTTTATCCTTAAAATTCATTTGATATGGCGCATAATAGAGAAGAAACTCGTTTTTCTTCTTGGAGCTCCCCCAAAAAATTATTTTTTTGAAGTGTTTCTTTCTGGTTATGTTCGGTTCACCACACACTAATTTTTTTGCAAATTTCAGTTCTCTTGGTATGTAGGTTCAAAAGTGAAAAGCGTGTGACATACTCACGGGCAGACAAGTAATATCTTTGAAGAAGGAAGACTCACAAAGTTATCAACTTAATAATTTTTTTTTTTCGAAAAGTCCTCCTTTTAGTTTAACGGCTGCAATTTCCAAAATATGAATTTAGCATAAAATCTACGATAATAAAATTTGTAGCCTTTTTTATATGTATGTCTCTTATACTGTGAGGAAAAAGAATCATTTAATTATACTCTCAAAAAATGTTTCTTTAAAGAAACACTTTTTATTTCTAACATACAAAGAATTAGTTAATCAAATGCTTTCATACTGTTTGCGGCTGAGTATTAAAATTTAGATCATTTTTGGTAGAGGTGTTGTCAAAAAAATATGTAACCGTAGTCGTAAAAACTCGATAACGGTAAGAAATCTAACCTTAGTTTACCAAGGCCGAAACTGATAGTTGGAACTAAGTTTCAGTTCAAAGTATTACTTTCGGAAGAACTACTTTCATTTGACTGAGCACTTTTGTAAAAACTAAAGGAGTCTGAAATCTTTGCCAAGTTTTTCAATTAAATATATTATTTGAAGGAAGTATTTGTCGAGGAACTTCACAGAAAAGAAAATTGTGCAACTATGCTTTTATGTTTATTCGAGCAAAAACTCAATTGAAAGAGCTTGTACGACTAATCTGCGAATATAATAATTGTTAATTGAAAAAACTAATTAAAAAAAAAGAAAGATTGACAAAATATTCCTTTACGGCTAAGCCGATCAAAAAATTGGTTCGGGTTGTTGGCCTACCTCACTAGCCATCTCGGCAAATAATACATCATATATTTTTATTTTAGCCAGCTGAAAGTCATGAAAAATCTCGACTGAGACTGAATTTAGTCTAAGCCATCAAAAATGTGCACTTTGGTTGTGATATCTTTATCTGTTGGAAACGGCAAGATATACATGTAATTTTCGACTTCAATCTCTTCTTTAAGTACAAATTGTGCAACCAACCGCTGGAAATATGTAGAAATTCATGTGGTCATAGAATCCCTTAATAACCGTCGAACAATTTTGAAATTTGCTCACATACCCGCCCACTTTTCTAAAAATGATCTTTTTCAATATTTTTAACAGAAACTGAAAAACGTTGATATTCTCTACAATTTATCGGTACATAGTAAAGGACCACATCCGCTTTATCTAGGCATTTTCTTCAACCAAACTGATTTGAAATATTGATTTCGAACAAAATCGATCGAATCATAGCCGAGGAATGGCCAATTGAGAGACCCACTTTATTAAGTTTCTCTAACTTACTAATGTCAAGTTTGATTAAAATCTCGAGACCCAACATTTTCGGGAAACCAATATTTGCCCTCATTGGTGCAACTAAAAAATAGATTGAGGAGAATACCATATCACGACTTAAATATTACTTAACATTTAAGTTTTTTTATTAAATAAAACAAAAATCACTTAAACAAATTTTTTTATCAGAAAAGCAAGGTTCATGAATATTTTCTTAATTTATTTTGTCAAATCATCTGATATCTCAGATGTTTTTTGTTTTTTTATTTTAAGTGTTTTTATTTACAATAAATATATATAAGCCCCATTTTCGTGGTCCTAGTTTTTATTCTACAGCCCTTTTCTCCCCGTCATATGAGCTAATAGTTTTTGGAGTCACTGCACATTTGTGATCGGCATCATAAGTTCGTCCGACTGTCTATATGTAACCACTTTTTGGGCCTTAAATTTCGAGCAAGGAAGATGATACTTTTTTAAAATCATCCTATAGACACGTCTACTTAAAAGATATAACGTTTATGAATATTTTTAATATTGTATAAACTGAAAAATATCACTTAAGCGAAATATATAGTCGTTCACATTTTCTACAATTCTCTATACATCATATAATGTCACGCCCACTTTTGGGGGGTGTTTTCTTAAAAAAAAACAACATATTTTGTTTTCTCAAAGCTATTTATTTACAATGTTTGCGAATCACTTATTGCGAATATTTCAACAGAATCCTTGATCTCCTGTTACAAAATGGCACGCCCACTTTCTTCTTATGTGGGAGACAGACTGCTGGTATTGATACCACGGTATAGCAATACCACGTTCTATACCACATGCCTGTCACTGCAATACTACGCAAAAGGCTAGTATACCATGAAACATACTTGGTATTGAGATTCGCAGCGCCAATTTCTCTCTATTGGCTAGTCTTCGTAGCTTCTTTGACAATTCTTAGGTATGCACTTTCGCCTTCAAGTATTTGAATTGTCTTTATATTCATCATTTGGCACAAAACTAAAACATTTTAATTCATCCTATCTTGAATTTTCTATTTTTATTTGTTATGACAGACAACACAAACGTCAAAGTATACTACTTAACGCCAAAGTCATCGAATACTACGAAATGCAGTCTGTCAGGGGTCGTAGTATTCACTATACCATGATATTCGTACCATGGTAGCAATACCAGCAGTCCGTCTCCATTATTAGAAAAAGAAAAAGTCTTACCCACAAATTATGTGGTAAAATCTCTTAAAAATTAAGAGGAAATCCTCTGAAGTTCAAACAACGACGGATTCTAGTTTTCCTGTATGTTTTGTTTGCTGGTTGTTTAAATTAGTCTATTCTCGCATTCAATTATAGTTTTTGGTCTTCCTTGATGACTCCCGGTCTAAGTCTAAAGCTTAATACTACGGTGAATGCAATATGTTAATACCTTCGTTTGAGCGGCAATAGCATGCTCGGACTTTCGTTCGCATTTGTAGAATATTGATTTCAGATCGCGTTTTAACACTGCTTTCGGGAACTTTTTCCATTGCCGGTACGAGTATGTTTTTACCATGCACATATAAAAACGGATGCTTATAATGCCCGATAACTTTTGAGCGGCAGTGTATGTACAACTTGGTAGGTTTACTCCTAATTTTGTATTAGGGTACATTAATTTTGATACATTGTTTGTAATATAGAGAAATCATTTTATTGTACGAGTATCACAACGAAACTCCAATTTTATAAATGATGGGTTAGAAGATGAAGCAAAAAGGGTATCATACGATCCATTCCAGACGAATTGTAACTTTTCTATGTGACTAAGTGAGAATCAAATTCATCTTATTCAAAATCATAATAAAAATTGTACTCTGTGGAAAAATTAACTGTATTGGTACAAAAACGTGCTTTATAATCTGTTTATGTCATGACAAAATGATGCATCCTCTCTAAAACTCATACAAAATCGTTGTGCTATGGAAAGTTTTTCATCATTTCCAAAAAAAAAAAGTGGATAAGACGAGTTTTGGTGTTCACTCACTCGTATGTTTTATATTCTCTGGCAAAAAACAAGCACGTACTCGCGGTAAATTCCCAGGAAATTCAATTCAAATTCAGTATATCTCCTAGTTGTTAGTTTATTTCTCGATTCGTTTCCATTTGCATTTAAGGAAAAACTACACCACTTTTAGGCAATTACCACCAAGTGGTGTGATGCTGCTCTCTGATACACCACTTTCTAAAATCAAATAGATACATGTAAAAAAAAAAGAAAGAAAACAAAACAATTAAACCATAACAAGAAAAAAAAATAATAAATAAATAAATGAACTTGGTCTGGAAAGTTGTACGAACAGGAATAAAATAAAATTATAATTACATCTGCAATTCGAATGCAAATGAATCTTTGTCAATATCTGGAGCATTTCTCCGGATCATAAGAAAAAAAAAATCCGTCTCTCTTTGTAGCCGGTTTTCACAAAAGCAGCAGGCAGCACCAATAGAGTGCATGAACTCTTCTCTGTGCATACGATGCACAGAATCCGTAGAATCAGCTGGTACCAGAGAAGATGCCGTTTGGATCTGTGTCTTGAGTCGTGCTTATATCGTCGCACCTCATGCGGCGTTCAGACAAAAACCGAAGACAATGCACGTTGATAAAAATTAACCTGCATTTTTTTTTTTACAGTTAGAGTAAGAACTTAAGTGATCAGTCTACTCAAAAAGGAGGACAAGAGCCTAAGATGGGAAAGGAGAAATGTTGGCAACGTAGGCACACCACAAGAGTGCGAAGAAGAAGAAAAAGGAGAAAACGAATTCAACACTCGTTGAAGCTGGAATAACCACTTTTTGTCGTTAATTGTGCTCACTCACGGTTATAGTCACATAGTCACACTCCACCGTCCTCTTTCCGTTCTTTGACACTAACAAAAGCATCGAACTGAACCAGGGAGAGAGATCCATGACGCTACCTGGTAGCTGGTTCTCTGGTGGTGTAGTACACAAACACGATGTCTGCTGGTGCAAAGATGTAAATGTTACTCAGCTGACAGTAGTATATGAAAGAGTATCAGGTGCAGAGATTAGATATTATGAGATGGGCAATCCCCTTTCCCTGTGTACCAAAAATTCAATGGGACAGGATTTCTCTCTTAGTTATCTGGTCTGTGAATAGGTGTAAACGTAATTTCATATAAACACTCGCTTTTCAAGATGGCCGAGGAACTCATAAGTTGTGAATATGTACGCGTAGCCATCCCTTAACTTAACGGCACAAACTTATGAGATCCTTCAAGTTTGTAGGCCATCTCTGATCAGGTCTACGCATGAAAAACGTGCCAAGTTTTTGAGCACAAAAATACGAGTACGAGTAATTCATAAGTTGTTCTGCCACGAAAATGAGTACGGCAATGTCTTCCAAATGATTTGTCAATTCTTAAAAGTGCAGGTGCGCAAAATTTAAATGGGCAAACGAAAGACATATTGAAACAAGTCATGCACATACATATTTACCATAAGGCAGTGGTTCCCAAACTTTATTGGTTGCGTCTCAAAAGCTTGAAGCATCAGAAGAGTAATTAAATCGTCTGACAAATTGTTCAGAAAACACAAAATCAATTGCGCTGGGAACCAAGATGACCTCGTATCTATACTAATACTAGTAATCATTCACAATAGTCTTATAAAAGGCTACGTTTTACCTGGAATATGTCTCTCAGATTTCGATAGACGTTAATGTGATGTAATACCTTATCTAGGCAACAAGCTTAGCGAACTTCTTAAATCACAACGTCCCATCAGTTAACAGTTTTCTTATGGACATAAAATATTTGTTTAGTTTCTAGTAAAATTGTTGAGGAAACGACATTCTTTTTGCAAAGTAGGCGTGTTTGTGGGCGGATTTAAAAAATGTTTACACTTGTACTGCTTCGAATTCTAAAAAGCTTATACATAAATTTTCATGCTCCTTTGCAGTTTCATTTAGAAAACTTTCAATTTTTCTTTTAACATTTTAGAATATAAACTGAATTGTCTTTTATTTTTCTTTGTGTTGAATTTTACCACTCACTGCGTATGTTGCACAGTTGAGCATTGATACTATAATAGATTAGTAAAATAATGGCCGTCCGTTGCTGTAGTTGAAATTTATGGCTGCTGCGATATCCCTTTCGATATCATCGAGTTGCTTGCGTGTATTCCTTCGCTAGCCCGCAACTTGTTGTTTCAATTTCAGGAGTTCGAGATGATATTTACTTTGATTTGTATAGGATTGTAGAGTGACCGAAGAAATAAAGTAAACGGAAAATAAAAAGAACAACCAAAAAAAATACAAGCTCGAGCAGCCTAAGTATTGCTCCAAATGTCATAGTTTATTTGTGTGACCGTTTTTCATTCCATTTAATTCAATAAAAGAGCAACGTTTGCCTTGTAGAACTTTGTTTTGTACTCAGTTGCTAGTAATGAGATAATTTAACAAATGAAGAAATGTATGCCAAATGATATTATTTAGTACCGCATTTGCGATTTTTGCCGAAATCATTTCATTTGACTCTAGTGAAATCGCAGTATTCGACATTATTTGCTCTTCTGCTATACACAGGTGGGTGTTGGTTGCTTTTCCCCACTGTGCTCGAACCTGCACAAATCAGGTTACAAACAAAGAAACTATTCACTACACTGTGCCCATCTTGAACCAAACAGCTCAATATGGAGTCGTCAACCCAAAGTATTTTTTTTTTTCAAAATCCTCTCCGATCATCATGGGTTAGGACCTATTCTAACCTTTGCTACTTGTTTTGAGATCGAAGCAAGGGTTTTCTAACAGCTATTCCACCAAAGAGTGTTTTTACTGTTGTGAGAGACACAGATTTGAACCTCTGTGTCACCTTTCGTCTAGTTCGTTTCCTGGTTGTTGCAATAAGCCGATTCTCGCGTTCAGTTGTAGTTTTTGGCCTTCCTGAGCGTAGTATAATTGTTTAGCTGAGTAATAGAATGAACACAACTCTTTAATATCGGGATTTTACTTCGCTGTGGAGTATAATTATTGCAAATCGCGACCAAAAAAAAGGAAAACTAAATAATCTTAAACTTAAAGAACGAGGCTTTATGTGCAACGTTTGCATTTAACATAAGGTAAATAATATATAGCTACTGGTTACAGAATCATAAAACAAGTACAACACAATTGGAGCTACGAAAAAGGAAAGATAACAGCGTCCTAATGTTAGCCTGTAAAATAAAATTTATCGATCGGTTTTTTCCACAAATTTATGCAAGCCGCCCATTGTTTTAACATTTCTGGGCCGGAGCATTGATGTCCATTCGCTCAACATGTTCTAACCACGTCAGGCAATGAAGTCGAAACCTTCTGACTAGGTCGAAGTCGCTGTACAACCGGTATAGTTCGTAGTTGTATCGTCTCCCCCATTCCCCATCGATATAAACTGAACCAAAAGTTACTCGAAGGATTTTTCTTTCAAAGCAACCAATTGTGTTTTCATCCGCCCATGCTTCTGCGCCGTATAGCAGGACTGTGATGATAAGGGTCTTATACAAAGTCACTTTAGTTGTTCGGATCGAAGCAAAGAGAGATAGCTGAACGTTTCAAAGTTCACGAATCAACTGTTTCCCGGATAATTACAAAGTTCCGACAAAATTTATCAATTGCAACGCTTCATTCTGGTGGTTGTCCCCGAAAAACAGACAAGCAAACTGATAAACAAAATTATAAATATTATCCGGCGAGACCCTTTCCGGCCCTCAGCTGCAATTGTGAAGGACCTCAACCTGTCAATTGATGCAAGCACAGTGCGTAGACGTGCAAAAGAAAGCAATTTGAGGGCATACCGAGCTGTTAAGAAGCCTCTATTAACCTTGAAACACCGTCAAAAAAGGTAGGCGCTTTGTTTGATAAAAAACTGCTTCTAATTTAATATTATTTATACTGCAATTTGCTCATAAATATTCAACTTGGTCCCTGACACAATGGAGAACCGTTTTGTTTTCCGATGAGAGCAAATTTAATATCTTATCTACTGATGGTATTGCTTACGTTCGTCGAGAGCTAGGGACACGGTTAAATCGGGGAAACATCCGAGCTACTTTGAAGCATGGGGGCGGTTCCGTTATGGTTTGGGGATGCTTTTCAGCTCAAGCATGTGGTCCTTTACACCAAATAACGGGAATAATGGATCGCTTTGTGTATAAGGACATCTTCGACACAGTCATGCTTCCCTATGCTGAGGAAGAGATGCCGTTGTTGTGGAGGTTTCAACAAGACAACGATCCGAAGCACACCTCAAAGTTCGTTAAAGAATTTTTAGGAGCTCGGGGAGTTAATGTTTTAGATTGGCCTCCATAGTCCCCCGACTTAAATCCTATAGAAAACTTATGGGGAATTCTAAAACAGAGGATAAAGGGGCAACGGTTTACTTCGCAAAAGGCTCTTTATGAGTGGGATGAGTGGGAAAAAATTCCCTGTGAGTTAACAAACTCTCTTATTGCTTCCATGCCTAAAAGGTGTGCCAAGTTATTAGAAATAATGGTTTTTGGACAAAATATTGAAAAATAAAAAAAAATTGCATATGTTTTGCACAGCTTCAAAGTGAATATACTGCTATTTTTATTAATTATAAAATACCAAGGGTACATGTTGGGGATTTCTTTCCTTCCTTTTAAATATTAAACTGTAAGTAACACTTTTGACTAAAGGTTTCATTCGAATTCTTCATTTAGAGCAATTATTAAAGGGAATTATTGTATTTGAAAAAAACTTGCAAATGTTTTGCACACTACTGTATGTATATAAAACCCGGTAGAACTTCATAATGGTAAAAGTCAGACTCATAGTTGCAACACATTTTTTATTCGAAATTCGATGCTCTAACAGATCTTCTATTTAAGAAACCTTGTGTATATGAGATTCAAGCATGCTTCAGTCTTTCATGTATGTACTCGTATATGTACTGAAACGTTCAACCATCAATATCGTATATTTTCCCAAGTTTTACATCTTGTCGTAGCCAGTGAGCATTAATCCAATATTTTTGTTTCTTCGGGAGCAAATTCCTTCATGTCAAACAATTGCGATAAAATTATTCACACAAGCAAAACTCACCGAACGCTTAATATTTGTTGGTAAGAAAGAGCGGAAGACGAGAAACTGACACGTTCATCAAGAAAGTTTACCCCGACAATTCCGCGTCATAAACTCAGCCAATATCAAAGCGTAAATAACACATTCTCCTCCCGATCAAGATAAAATTTTGTTTTGCATAAATTCCTGCCTCAAATGAATCTTACTCCGGTATATTAATCGTGTATCTAAAGATCTAAATTTATGGATCTTCTATAAATACTCGAACACAAACAACGTACACGCCGCCATAAATACGTCATACATCTAGGTTACTGGTGCTTTTGTAATTTGTTACCGCCCATACGAAAGCGAGAGTAGTTTTATTATTTTATGGAACCATTGTAGAGACTGTAGTGACGGTCATAGTCTACCTGCATTTTGGAAAAATGTCCACATTCGGTTGATGATAGGTACGTGCCTATCATCAATAATGTACAAATATATCTACATAGGTGTCCTCACTATTCAAATCGCATTTGACGCGTGATTTTAGCAAGAAGCCAATAAAAGAGGCATCATTCTCTGTTGCTTACAATGTTGTTGGCTCGATGAAAACGAGGGCAGCACCGAGCACCGTCAGTCTATCGTTATCCAAGAATTTATTCTTACATACAAACTTATATAATACTTCTCTTTTCGTTTGTCAATATGTACCTACTCACTCTAGCGTTTCGGAAACGCTTTTAAATTTAGCTCAACATTTTATTTGAAGTAAATGTTGATTCACTTTGCTTACAGTAAACTTGAAGAAAATGTATTTATGATTCATCGGCGTTTTTTGGTGGCTGATGAAAATTAAGCATCCAACAAAGAAGACATTATATACATACGAGTATGTACGTTCGGGTTAAATATTTTTACGAGATATATTCTGAGATACGAATATAAGCAAAAAAACAAATGGAAAGCTATATTTATTATAAAATTGAGTTACGAAATAATGACAGAATCATAATTACCTAAGTTCTATTAAGTTCATCTTTATTTTTGTGTTTCGGTAACACATGGAAAATTGTTGGGCAAATTTGTGAAGACTTTTATAAATGACTTATACAGGGTGTTTTACTATTGTACATTTTGTAACGCATTAATTTCTTTCACACACGTTTTATTGGGGGTTGGGAATTATATATGACGATTTAACCGACGTCAAACGCCACAACTGGAAGAGTGTTTTCGGTAATGAACAATGTTTGGAGCTTGTATAAATCTCCAATAAAAGTTAATAATCTTAATAGAATAGGTATTAATTTTCGAAACGTAATTTCAAAATGAAGAGCTTTCCTTAGTTCAAATGATGAAGCACTTAAACAAATTGGCCCATATATTGTAACATATTTATATTTTAAACCCGAGTGTAACTGATCTGGAATCTAAAGTTAACACACAGATTAGACGCAGCTGGTATTCATAGAGAATCTGATATTCATAGCTCTGTTTAATTAGATACGAGTCTAACGTCTAATTTTCTACAACTCTACTCAAAGGGGTCGAGTCGGGTCCTGTAGCGCTTCCGTCTTATACTTGATTGTACCATTTCAATATCCACCAAGATATCAAAATCTTAATCAATGTTTTATCGACCGACATTTTTTTTACTTTCTTAGTTCGTTATCTACGTGGTACACTATTTATATTACTGTAAAACTAAAATCAAATCAGAAACCACTCACGCATCTCAAAATTCTTAATAACAGAGTTAAATACAACTTAAAAATACGTTCTGTCATGATTAATGTTAGACTTCAGTTTGGTTTATTTTATTTATTGAAGCTTAGTACAAGCCTTAACTTAGAAAATAACTTAACCCATATTTACCTTAACCTTTTTTTTTTTTTATGCTTATTGACCGGGCCCTAGGGCCCACACAATTATTCTTAAACTAAAACTTAAAACTAACATTTAAGGGAGGGGAAGTATGGGGAGTTGTTAAGAGGAGGTATAGAGAGAATTTCTAATAGAGGATATAGAGGATATACTGGAATGAAAGTCAAGTGTGTTCTGTGCATTGTTGACCAGACGCAACATTCTGGAGATAGGTTCGAAATGACCGTAGTTGGTGTGGTGGAGAGGGAGACGGAAGAGCGGTAAGGATCTAATGTTGCGTGGGTTAGTCTGAAGTGAAATCCAGTAGTGCGGGAGAATCGATTGTGCTAGTTAATAATTGGTGTACAAAGAGTATGTCAGCTACCTCGCGACGTTTTATAAGGGTCTGCAAGTTAATTAATTTTAGCTGATTTTCGTAGGGGGGTAAGATACAAACACGGGTTTAAATTGTCTATAAATTACATAAGCACCGGATTAGTTTAACAATAACATAATAAGAACTTATCAAACATCTTTGAATATGCGCCATTAATTCTGCACAAAAGTATAAAACTTGAATAATGGTTTGGCAGGAACATTGGTATTGTAACACTGAGCAAAATATCATAAATTTTGTTAAATTATGAAATAGTTGAAAATTAAAACATAATTTCAAGGACGTTGGGTATTCAAGGATAACGTTTTTAAATTAATTACTTATATATCTCCGAAAAAAAATATGGGTTAGTTTAAATTTAATTAAATATTATCTTTAAAATTTCTTCTTGATTATTTTTTTGTGAACTTTGTTTAAAGCTAAGTATTTATCTACTTACATATGTATGTGAATTTTAACCTAAAATAATTTACCTATTTAAATGTTGAACTAGTTACTAAGATAATAATTATTACGTAAGAAACCCATAAAAAAAGTGTTCAAGTCTTTTGTTCAAAAGCACGAATATTTTTTTTTTTTTGTCGGAGCGGGTACACCCTACTGGAGCACTCAGACTCAAAAACAGGTCCATTGTGCAACCAGGCAGAGAACCCCATTTTAATGTGCTTTTTTGGTCTTTTATAAAAAGACGAGTAGACGCTTCAGTGATGAAGAGCTTAGGTCATCAGCACTCACCACATCAGCACCGAAAATCTGCCACCTGATCCGAGCAAAGGCAGGACAATCACATAGGAAGTGTTCGGCAGTGTCATCGCCATCTCCACAGGAGTCGCAGACAGGAGTAGCGCTCAAACCTAGCACATGGAAGTGCTTGGCAAAGGCAAAGTGGCCCGTAAGAGCGCCAGTAAATTGTCTGCAGTCTTTTCTGCTAAGAGATAGCAAGAAAGCCGCGGATTTCTTACAGACGACGGAGACCATTCGTTTAGTCTGCCTGCATCCTGGAGAGTCATGCCACCTTCGATTGTGTTCACTGAAAACCCAGTCGTCAATGGAAGCCCTAACCGAGGACGCTGGCAAACCCAACGTGGGTTCAGGTCCAGAGAAATTCTCTTCTAGCAAGCTCGTCAGAGATCTCATTTCCTGTTATCTTTGTGTCCTGGGGCCCAAAACAAGATTCAGTGGATATTTTCCATTCTCGAACTGTTTTGGAAGTGGTTAAAGGATTGAGCAAGGCCTTAAGCGCAGCCTGACTGTCACTACAGACGCAGATACTTCGCTCCTTCCTCCTGTTCTTACCAATATAGTCCGCAGCCATTAGGATAGCATATATTTCTGCCTGGAAGACAGATGTGTGTTTTCCTAATTAGAAGTGAAGCCTCATGTTAATACAAATATTTAACGAGATATTCATAAAAACAAAAAAAATAACGTGCTCACCGTACGTATACGAGTACCTAACCTATATTGCGTTCAATAAATAGGCACATTCCTGTATCTAAAATAGTGATAATTATATGAAGTTCGTTAACGCCTTTTCGTATAAAGTCGAGTCTCAATTAAATGAACCCGCGATTGTATGAACTACTCGGATATATTAAAATCATAATATAAAAACTCGTACTGCAATATGTGCGCAACGAGCTCACAAAAAAATAAATGTTTGAAGAGTTTCCAAAACTTGGTATGCCATAATCTTGTATATGTACATATGTCAAATATGGTGCACATATTGATTCCGCACAAAATCGATCGAATCATTGCCGAGAAATAGCCAATTTCAGAACTCGGTTAATAAGCAAAGACCTGGTACGCCATCCGATAGCAAATATACACTTTATTGTGATAATTATTATAATCCATAAGACGATAAAAGCCACGCCCACTCTTGTCTTTAGAACAAATTTAAAATAAAAATAGTGTTTCTGAAAAAGTATAAAACGCAGAATCACAATGCGTAGCAATATGTGTATTTGTTAGTATCTTATAAAAGCTTAGCAAAAAATGTGTGTGTCAAATGCAACACAAACGATAACCTATTTACGAGTATATCGCCAGTGACCTAATTTTCGATAAAAAAAAGTGCGTCCGTACTGTTTTTTCCAAGTGTTGTCGATAAATTACAAATAATTACAGAAATACATTTTTTCTTTTATTGAAGTTATGAACTTAGTTGTACACTTTATTATTAATTTCAGTTTTAATAAACAGCTGATTGCCAAAGTGTCATTTAAATTAGTTCAACAAAGTATTTGGGTATTCGAGTATCCGGATATCCAAAACAAAAAAATAATTCCAGTCTCAGATCAGTTGGCTCGAGTACCTGAATCCAGATTCGTGGATTCAAATATATGTATGTACATTTGTATATTCGAATAGTGCTGAATGAATGCGATTGTAAAACTTCTACTTAGCAACTTGTATTAAGATACATATGGAACTATTCTTTGTTTTTTTCACTTGAAATTCAAAGGGAAATTTTTAATTTTGGGAAAGTTCATCTAATCTCATTGCAAATGAACTAAAAACTTTTATAGCTAAATTTGAAGAAAAGTTATCGAGTCATCAATCTTTAATGTATGTGAAACGTGATGAGATAACCGAACATGGTGTACCATTTATCCCAAGCGAAAACTTATCATCCTTTTTTTAAGAAGTTATGTACGTCCATTAGGATACAACAAAAGAAAACATAAAAACTCTCAGAAGTATTTTCCGAGCTCGGCGATCAGCACCATGTGTCGTTTCAATTGTGTAGCACAGAGGACAAAAATGTGGTGCTGTCTGTTGTACGTCTTATTAGACGGGATCGTTGTAAGGGTGTTTCAACTGCCAAAACTCCATAATATCGGCTTGGGCCAGGCTTCAGATGATAATAAATCTAAACCTATTTGTGTTAAACCCCGTTTAATTATTTGCTCAGATGGCGAAGTATCCTTTTCACTTTCTTTACAATATCTGGGCGGGCTTTTGTAAAAAAGTCACAACAAGGTGAAGCATCTTTAATGGAACTGGAACTAAACCTTGATCTTTCTCTTGTATACTCAAATCACAGTTGACATAATTTCAGTTGCTCTGGTGATCTTTTGCTATTGCTAGTGTTTCTCTTGATAACATGGATGGGACAAACAATAGTACAGTACTTCTTAATCTGCAATCTAATCAGAAAGCTGGACTTTAATGTCTGGAGTATTCAAATAAGAATTGACGAACTCCGATAAGTGTTTCGTCAGAGATCTTTTAATGTAATTTGCATAACTTAAACCGGGCTAATACCTTCTGTGCCGAATAGTGCTATGGAGTTATGGGGCTATAAAGTCTATCGTAATCTTTGTCGAGTAACATTGCCATTTATTTACATTTTTAGAGGGGCGCTCTAAGTTAAACCTAGTACTTAAAACTATGTCTTTCGACGTAACTAACTTAAGATTCTTTATTTATTTATTTTATTATTCAATTAATTATTACAACTAAGAAAAATGTTTAATCAATATAAAAAACTTAGTATATGAACTTTTTTTTTAATGTTCTTATGTATAAAACTTATAAACTACCTTAAAATAAATCTTAAAATATCTTATTCTACCTTAATCTATCTTATTCTACCTTACGTAATTATATACGTACTTTTTTTTTTTTTTTTTTTTTTTTTTTTTTTTATCCAAGTGCTGTGATAAAATTAAATTTTTTTTTTTTTTAAGCTATGTAAGTCGGCCATAGGCAAGAACAGCCAACTTTAGACCTCAAACAGGCTACCCTGGATTAGGGGGAAACGACGAAGGAGTTTCCTCTCTTTCGGCTAGCCACCAGAAATGACCGTACTGACGTTGTACATCCTCAACATCACGACCCGATACCGCCCTACTAAACCGGAGACGCTCCACACTGCCGTGTGCAACGTGTTTGCTCCCACGTTGAACCACACGGGACATCGATATACGAGCATGGGCCGGATGAGGGCCATGTAGCAGATTACCTTTACCCTTGCATCGAGTTGCTTGCTATAAAAAAGTCTCTTTGTAAGGGCAAAAGCACCTTTGGCTCTGGCCAGAGCAGCATCTATATGTTTGTTAAAATATAGATATTGGTCTAACCAGAGCCCCAGGTATCTGACTATACTTCGACTCGCAAGTGGCTGTCCATGCGGTCCAACTATTGAGAACTTTCGCCAATTCTTTCTGGTATCCCTAGAGGCACCAGACAACGGCGTCCTAAAAAGAATGGTTTCCGATTTCTGGAAGTTGATCTTCAACTTCCAGTCATCGCAATATCGCTGAATCTTATCGAAGTCACGTTGCAAGAGAATTGCAATGACCTCGATTTTTGGTCCTGATCTGTACGCGATCAAGTCGTCTGCATACGCTATGGCATGGTGAAGTGATCCTATGAGATCGCTAGTGTAAATGTTGAAAAGGATCGGTGAATTAACCGCACCTTGTTGCAGACCATTTTTAATTAGAAATGTTCCAGCAGAAGTCACATTGCCATTTTTGACTATGAACTGTCTACTGGTGAGCATGTTATAAAGTATGTACTCGTACAGCAGTGGTTTGCTTATGCCCAGCCTGCTTAGCTTGTAGAAGAGTCCCTCTAACCATACGGTGTCGAAGGCCTTCTCCAAGTCAATCAGGCAGGCACCCGTGCATTGGTTCTTGCTTTTGTTCCATTGGATATCCGATACCAGTTTAGACGCGGCATGTATTGTATCATGCCCCGCCTTAAAACCGAATTGTTTATCCGGAATTATATTATTGTTCTCAGTCCACTTAAGCAGGGCTCTATTGATCACTTTTTCGAATACCTTGCTGATGTTCGGAAGGAGACTTATCGACCGGAGATTTGCCGGATTGGAGGTGTCCTTACCCCGTTTGGGGATGGGTTGTATCACTGCTGTTTTCCAATGCGCTGGATAATGTGCATTATTTAGCGCATTGTTAAACAGAGTGGTGTAAATGTCCACCGCTTCTAGAGGGAGATGTCGAAGCACAATGTGCGACACTCCATCGATTCCTACAGATTTCTTTCTCCTCAATGAGTCGAAGATCGCTTGGAGCTCCACCTTCGATATGTACGGGGGATGTACCCTTTCATCGACGATGACATTATTTGCCATGTTATCGTCATTGAACTCGGTAAAACCTATGTTCTCGGATCGCCAGTGCTCTATATCATTTCGAAGGTAGAAGTTGTGCACAAGGACGCGATTTTCCAGGTCGTGGTTCGGGCAAATGGTATCATTCACCTTGTACACTTCTTGGAAAGTCGCTCCTATAGCCTCTACCTTCTCCTGCGGATCTTCGATCACAAAGAAGTTGTCATCCTCTACTGCGTTATCTGGATCTATACCTGCTGTTATAAGTATTCGTCCATTGTTCGTCGTTCGGGGGATCTTAAGACACGGAAGGTCGTTTTGATTATTCCTCCGAAATATTTTATTTATTTGTTGGATTTTACAGCCCGAATTTTGTTGTTCCAGTGCAAATTTACAGAAAGTCTGTAATTTTCTCTAATTAACTTCTGGAGGTTTTTAATCAACGACTTCAGTGTCCTAACCTCCGAGTTTTGTCTGTCAGTAAACTGTCTGTACAAGGTTTTTAGTCTCGACAGCAGTCTACTTTTGTGTTGGTGTAGTGCGTCAATTGTTGCATTGCGGAATATGTTTGCGTTGTCAGTATGTTGATACCGAGGTATCGTATTGTCCATAGTTCGTTTAATTGTCTCGTCCATTTGTTTTAGGTACCAGTCAATCTCCTCGTTTGACAGATTCCTATTGGACGGTGGGTAGAGCGAATTCGAGGAGAGTGCTCTTGTCAAAGTACTGTGAATGCATAACACTGGCGGTAGCATGGTCATATGGCTAAAATGCAACTTGATCGTGATGATGACATCAGGACGGAAAAAAATACTGTGAATCATAAGCAACGACAATAAAAGCGAAAACAAACAAAATACTCCCCAGTTATCTGGACAGCCACCCTTGGAGTTTACAGAAACTTAATACCACCTGAGTTTCAAACTACACCACTCTGTCTTTCTCTCTGCCTCTTCCCCTTTCCACAAAACGCACGTGTTCTAAAAATTAGTATAAGGGTATTCATATCCCTTTTATCAAGTGCAAATTATAAAAAAAAAAATTAGACTAGCTAAAAAAAAGACATTATTCAAGATTTGTGAATGTTATGTTATCAACAAGCATCCTGTGGAAAACATCTAAAAAAAATCGGAGGTCCGTTCGAAAACTGTTAGTGACTGCTATATTGACCCAAATTTACTGAACAAACCTTTTTTTCCCAACCTGATTCACTCATCAGCATTGATGCAAACAGCAGTAAAGAGGCGAAGCCAACGGATTCTGCCCGTTATTTTAATTTGTCTCAAGTCAAGTCAAGAAGTTTAAGTAGTGCTGAGTAGTCTTAAATTCAATACTTTGGGCGTTGATGGTATAAATCCAAAATTTGTAAGAATTTTACATATGTAGCTTCATTACTCCACAGCACATATATGTAATTCTTCTTTCATGTCGTCTATTTTCCTGCCTCTTGGAAACTTGCAAACATTATTCCCGTACTCTACTATACAAACTTCACTTAACCTGAGATTCACGCGATTAACATCTTGCCCTAGCTAATGGTGCTACAAATATCTCATTATCTACTCCTACATCACAATCATCTGTTTCACAGTCAGGCTTTCGCCCTAAACACAGCTGCACTACTGATCTCCGCAAACTGACTAATTTATTTCACTCATCCTTGGAAGATGATAAATTCATTTGCCTTGTCTTACTTGACTTTTCCAAGACATTTGAGAGGAAAAAACCGTATTCATCAATGATATTATGTCATATTTCTTTCCTGTACATACCGGTCCTTCGCAGGCTTCAATACAGCGAAATGCACCTTTATACCGACGATGCTCAGTTGTTTCTTCCGAAACATCTTGATCTTGTTGCATTAATGATGATCTTAAGAACTATAGTATCAATACCAGCTGTTTTTCTGTGGCTGCATCTGTTCGTAGTCTTGGTGCCATCTTCAATAGCATCCTGACTTGGGACGAACACACTAACTCAACTTTTGCAATTTTACTTTGGCTCTTGCCTTTTGTAAAAATATAACAATTTTATTTTTAAACGTTGTGACACTCATTCTTTCAAAATAAAAGTATAAACCTTAAAACTACGTCAAAAGAATAAACAAAATAACAGTCGGTTTATTCACCTCAAGTAACAATTATGCACTGATCGCGTACTGCAGAATCGCCTGAAATTGCAAAACCAATATTTGCATATCAATATTTGCATAAATTGATGGCATTTCCCAGACGTGAATCCATTTTTACAACCTCGTTGGGTAATTCCATAACACAGTAAACGCAGACAAAAAACTTCAGGCAGTAATAAAAAAGATAAAGTGAGAAATATAGAGTGCCTAATAATTTTGGCCAAGGCTTTAACTACATTAACCTTATGATTTCAATCCCGCACTATTCTAAATCAAAGATTTCTGTACAGAATTTTTATAATTTGGTCGAAGACGTTTATTTTCGATACAAAGTAAGTAGGTATCGATCGAAGTAATACAAATGTTTTCCAAACCAGAATCAACATGTCTTGTGCTCCAGTTCAACTTAATTTGTCCATTCAAATCGGTATATTTTTGCCGAAGTTATAGTGAATGAAAAACATGCCTTACACACAGTTAACTGACTCAAGACTCAACGAACAAAAATTAACTCGAAATCGGCAAAAAGTTAACCGTATTTTTAAAACCGTTAATCCGATTGTCACTACGAGCAGCAGATATAGAGCCCTTCTTTAAATTAATACTCTACAAAAAGAATCAGTCAAATGGGAAGCATTTTTCCATAAGTTATCGTGAATGAAAAGGCGAAAGTTATGCTCCCGCCAGACACACAGGCAGACAGATAAACACACGCCCAGCCACCATGCAGAAATCCACTTTTTGGACACCTTAAGTATGGTACCACTGAATCTGAATTTATCTCGGATACGATTTTTTGACACGAAAAAGAAAAGGTTGTATAGTACGTATTTTGAGGAATTTAAAGCCGCCTTTGATATTATACGGAACGTTTTTATCTACAAACTGACATCACCGGGAATCTCTAACGAGTTTTTATCTATAACACAACACCATTTCGTTGTGCTTACTATTACAACTACGTGGGACGGAACTCAGGTATCAAGCTAGTTCGACACATTAGCACGCTAGTACGCCTGCTGTTGTATATTAGATTTACCATCAAAATATCTGATTTGCAATGCAACCGTAAACAGCTGTATGTGTTATTGTGGCCAACTTTTCGGATATAGTTTTTTTTTAAGGAATTCGAGGGCATTCAAAGGTTATTTTTCAGACGTCTATTTCGGCTACAAATTCAACTCTGTGGAGTTAGAAAAGCCCACTCTGAGTATTTAACAATAGTGATGAAAAAAAGTGGGAATAGTCTGAACAAATTGTCGATAATGATATCCCTTCTTTGGGTTAAAGCGTCTGATTTTAAAGAATGAAACCAGATTGCACTCTGGCTTGAGATTCCTCTTAACTTAGGAGAGTCTAATGACGATGAATGGATAACGTTTTCCGGTGTTATTTCGAAAATCGCTGAAATAATGTACGTCGAGGACATAAATCGTGTGTCACTTTCTTCCTCAAGACAAATATACAAAAACTTAAATTATCGCAAGCAGAATAACAACTATTTTTGAAAGTCTCTCCAATAGTACCATTTTTAGAGCTATGGTTAAAATTTAAAATTTTTTAAACAAAAAAAAAAAAAAAAACCTTAAAAATTAAAAAAAAAATTTTTTTCTTAAAACGTGATATACGAAATATCTTCTTTTTCTTCTTCTTACGGCGAAGTTATGATCCGGAGTAGAAGGATCACAACCCTCCAAAATCGTTAGGACCATTTTTCAAAATCGACCAGTAGTAAGTAAAGTACCGTTAGTTTTGAGGTTAGAATGAAAATTCAGATTTTGTCTGGAATTGTGAACCCACCGACCTCAGATATGAAGCTTGAAGAAAATCCGTCTAGCCATTTAGGCTTCAATCAGACATACATACAGACAGACAGAGGAAATTGAGAGACCCAACTTTTTGAGTTTGTCTATTATAGTAATGTCAAGTTTGATCAAAATCTCGAGATCGAAACATCTTATAGGTGGGAAGTAAAACAAATTTATGTAGGTTTACTAATGACTTTAATTTAACTTAAAAAAAGGATTGTATGACTTTACTTTGTCTGATTGCAATTGTATCATTATTAAATACGAAATTTCAATCTGGCAGATGACACAAGTCCTTTTTCTAAATCAGCAAATTGTACAATTAAAGTAATTTAATAAAGAATTTTTAATAATAATTTATTTGACTTACGCTAATATTAATACTGATCAGCAAAATAATTAAAAGACCAGCGGGACGAGTTTTTTACTATTATTTTCGGAAATAATTATTACTAGTTTTTTTCTTAACAAACTGTTTCCTTGTTTTCATTTTCTTCACATTTTCGTAAATTATTTTTTACTTTTCATGCTGAAATTTAATTTTTGCTAGCCAAAAAAGAAATATGTTCTGTTGAATATAAACAATTTATTTATGCTGAAAAAAAAACAATTTTTCAGATGATCTGTTACATATGTACATACTCGTATGTATGTATTTGCTGATTTTCTACTTTTACTGTTTAAAATTATATTCTGTTGATGAAAAATTATTAAATCGATAATCAAATTACTTTATTTTACTGGTAAAAAAAACGTTTACTGCTGATCGATTAAATAATAGCAATTTATTTAAACATCATTTGCAACAGTTGAGCGAAAAACGCTACGTTGTATCATGTGTTTTAGGTCAATTTGGATCCAGTCTGTTCTAATACCCATATATACATACATACTTTTATTAAGTAATGCCAATTGTTTCATTAATGCGAAGCAACTTGTGGTTCTAATAAGTACCTTGAATCACGATAATGCAGTTCGTATGTACGTTCTAATTTAAGATTACTATAATCAAAAGTATTTTCATGAGACTTTAGATAGACCTACTTGTGGGAATATTTTATGAGTACATGAAAACGAAAAGTTGACAGATGGCCAATGGTGATTTTTCTCATATCGTAGACATATTGAAGTCAAATTTATTTGCGTATATTGCTAGACTACATGAAATTACGACAAGGATTTCAAAATGCGTTTCGTGTTTCAAAAGACTGGGTTGGCGTAGCTCAATGCTTGCTTATTAAACCTTGAGAATCTCATGGTCCGTCATTCAAATCCAATATGCACCACTTTAATGTTCACTCCGCATTTTTTTTTTTTTTAAATGAGTACAATTTCCAATGGACAAATGCCAACGGTAAAAGATCTGCTCTCTGAACACTCACAAAAATAGTCGGTGGATGATGCATTTCAGATCATGAAACACTCAGTTGAGTTTACCCCAAAAACGATTATTAGTTCATGGACTATGTGTGGGCGTGCAATGAGAGATGAAACATTACAGATACGTAATGAGCTTCATGTAGCAAACAGTACCGGATAACACAATTTTGACCATCTTTAACATTCTTTACTTCGACCCATATACAATATTTTAAGTGTGCTGGATCAAACACGGAGGGAAATGCTAATTTCATTTTTAAACCCTAAAGGATGATATTGGTACATAGAGCCCAATCGAGCAGTTTATGTGGTTTTTGCTTTATTAGCATAACTAAAATGTGTATATGCAGTTTTTTGTAATCTAAAAAGCTACCAGAGGAGAGTATTATACTATTTTGTACTTTGACATATTACACTACTCATTTAGTCCCGGATTGGAGTTCAAAGAGAGCTAGTGTTCCTTCAATGATTTTAAATTAAAGAAATTTTGAAAAAACTTTTTGCACAATATGTTGCCCGATAGTCGACATGTGCAATAATCAGTTATCGGTAACTGTAGATAATATCGAAAATTAATCAAACTGTATACCTAGTTAATTGTTGTTTTTGTTTGCCATGCAAACTTTTTAAAAGCTATGGATAATTTCCACTAAGAAACACGGCGGCTATTGATTGAATTCAAATATAGAATGATTCTTCTTTTTATTACAATTCGCCCTTTTCGATTTTCTTAGTACAAAAAATATTTTGAGCTAATTTTGACAAAAAATACAAGATTTGTTACACTTGGTGAACACAAGATAATTGTTAAGTATCGGTTTGCGGAGAAACCAGTTAGAGCTAGAACCAATTTAAGTGCAGATTTGAAATCGGCATTGAACTGTTATTCCGGTTATTCGGAGGTGAAACTTCTGAATTATGGTTAGGTTAGGTATGAGTGACTGCCTTCACTTAAGCACAGACACACTTAGACTAGAAGATATTTTATTGTGATACCACAAATATCTAGTTCTAGGAATTCATCAGAAACTACTCGCAGAACCAAATGAAACGTGGGAGCTGCACCTAATATCCGTATTTGCCAGGTCACCAAGTTCGTCGAAGAGGTAGGTATGCTCCCAAGTATTTTTCGTTATCGTTCATTATGATACGTTATTCTCTCCTCCTCCTCGAGAAACAAATAAACGTAAATTTCTTTCAGGTTAGTGAACTAAATTGGATGTCATAATAATAATTGAATTACCTACATATGTATGTATGTATGTACCTCTGCTAAAAAGAATCGATAGATAAATAAATATATTTGTTTTCATAGACAAAGAAATGTCTGTATTTGAAGGAAAAAAAAATTGCATCAAAACACTGAAGGCGAAGAATATATACAAGACGAAGAAGAAAATAATTTATAATATTCAGCTTTGACGACGCCCGACGTGCTGAATTAATGTGATCGTAATGAGTACTAAGTTGGCGTTAGGTGCGTCGCCTTGCTTTTATGTGGTGTCCTATTTTTCCTTGATGATCCTCATTCCAACTACTCGTACTTGTCATCGGTTTAAGTTGTCCGGTTATTGGATTTTTTTCTTCATTGTGTAGTTTGTATGTGTCTGTTCATTTCATTTTAAAACGGTAGGTAAATAGAATATTTTTTTTTTTTTTATAAAAACCGGATCACACATCGGCCGTCCCGATGACTAAATATAGAAAGCAAAAAAAAAAAAGCCGGTAAGTCGACCTCGACATAGCGGTGAATCAAGTTTCCTCTTGTGGTTACTAGCTTTTCCTGTAGTAATAATAAGACAAGGAGGTATCTCGGATATGGCGGCCTTACCAATGGATTGAAATCGGTTCTTCTTAATTTGTATTTTTTCTGCCGTTGCTTTGTTTCAATTGCAGTGATTGCATGGCCTACACAAGAAAGAATTTGGTTGTGAAGATGTAGGGTCTACCATGCGTTCTGAAGTTTGTTAGAGAGCATGCATTGGATTACATCAGCATACGTAATAGTTGTTGGATTTATGCGGTGAATCTTTTTTTTTTCCCGCAATATGTACCTACATCAATCGAAATAAATAATTTCGTTGTTTGTTTTACAAGATAAGAGCAGCGGTTCAGGTAGGTAGGTCTTGGTGGAGATTGTGTGAATATGGTACAAGTGAATCACAGCGCCAGATACTTATGTATAGTAATAAACTTTGCTGGTATTTCTTTTTTGGAATTCATACATAAGTAGCAAATTTTTTCTCTGATAGAGAAAATAAGTTCACATCACGATTTGTAGAATCAAAAATGGATCTGAAATTGAAAGAACTTGCATACATACGCATACTCGTACAGGGTAAATAATATTTCTCGGAAACGGTGAGATAGTGAGACTGATTACAAAGGTATAAGCTAATTTTTAGGGAGTGGTAGAACTAGTTCCCTGATGATCTTGTGCATATGTTTTTTTTGTTTTTTTTTTAAGGATAACTTACAGTGCTCCACAAAAGTATTCGTAATTTGCCTATACTCACCTGCTAATCCACATAACTCAACTTATTGACCACCCATTTCAACTTTCTTTATTAATTATTTATTATTAATACATTCTTGATATATTAATAGAAAAAACTCAACTAAACTCTAAATAGTACAAAAATTACATGACTTTAAAAAATTAATGGAATAGAATATGTAATTCTATTCCACAAAAGTATTCGGAAATTGGAATTTCTTCTTGACAAAGTACGTCATCAATAGTCCATTAGTATCTTGTTAGATATCCTCGCTATTTTATCACTTCCTTAAGCCTATTAGTCATGGATAGCACAAGTTCTTTTGTTCTGTCCGGTGAAATTCGATCCCATTCTTCTTGAAGTGCATTTTTTAAGTAATTTTTGGTTCTAAGATCTCTTTTTTTTTTAATTTGCCTCTCCAAATCTGCCCAAAGGTGTTCTATGGGATTAAGATCCGGTGACTGAGGAGGAGTTTTGAGCTGGTTTGGAACATTGCATAATAGCCACAACCGAGTATTAAGAGCAGTGTGATTCGGATCATTGTCTTGTTGAAACACATAACGATCAGGAAGCTGAAGCTTTTCAACACTGTTTCTTAAGTTCTCTTTCAGGATGTCTATGTACAGGTACTGATCCTAGTATCCAACTCTTAATTTTTTTTTTTTCTCCTCACTCGAACACTACCGCCGGAATTCATTATATTAAATTTAGTTTCATCTAAAAACAAAACAGTGTTCCAAAAACTGATTAAAATAAATTTTGGAAAATTTTTGACGTTTTTAGCGATTTATACTGGAGATAAATGGTTTCTGTCTAGCGACTCTGTTTTTGTATCCACTCTTGTGTAGAATTCGGCGTACAGTTTCGGCACTAATATTAGATCCACTAGCTTCAGCTAAGTCTGCAACTATAGTAAACTCACTTATTTGTGGATTTTGTTTCACTTTGCGAATTATTTGCCGCTTTTCGATAGTAGAAAGTTTTTCTAGTCTACCTTTTCTTGGAATATTTTCAACACCACCTCTATCAGTACACTTCTTTATTATGGATTGCACAGTTGAAACACTTCTATGAACTGTATTTGAGATATCTTTCAGAGTCTTTTCATTTTCGCGAAGGTTTAATATTATTTTTCTTTTTTCAACAGTCGTTTCATTTGTTTTACGCCCCAATGCTTTCGTTTACTACACACACAATTAATAAAACACTAACTGGTTACAATTTACAAAGTAAATGATCATACAAGTGAGACAAATACGAAAAAACTAAATTCTAACGGTATTCGTACGAATACTTTTGTGGATGGGAAAATGGATGCGGCGTCATTCTTTGCCCTGTAACTTCGTTCGTTGAAATAATTTAGATATTTTTTTTTTTTTCGGAAAATGGGGATGGTGAAGTCGTAATTACGAATCGAAAAGAAAAAGTGCAGTAGGTAATGTAATACCTAAGATATTTAATCAGTTAAGTGAAAGAAAACAAATTACGAATACTTATGTGGAGCACTGTATATTATAATTTATCTTTTTTATAGATCAAGTAGTGATTTGTGAAAATTTTCTATGTCGAGATTTTACTTAATCTTGACATTACTATTATAACGGAACTCAAAAAAGTGGGTCTCGCAAATCTGTCTGCCTGCCCGTCTGTATGTATGATACTTCGGGCTGCAGACAAAACGGCTGGACGGATTTTCTTCAAACTTTATATCTGGGGTCTGTGTGGTAATGCCCAGAGGTGAAATTAAAACTTTCATTCTAACCTTAAAATTAACGGTACTTTACTTAAGGCCAATTTAAAAAAAAAAAATTCAATTTTCTCAAAAATGGCTTAACGATTTCAATAAAAATTCATATCTCGCGTAATATGAACATTTGCAATAAGACTGCGTACTTAGTTATTTTGCTAAAAAATAGAATAACAACAACATAACACAAGCCTTATGGAAAAGACCCAGAATGTTATTAAATGATGCAACCTAGTCTCAAAGAGGCTCCGTTAAACGAATCAAGCATTCAATAGGTAATAATTTTATCTCATCTACGAGGTGCCCCAACATTGTTTGCCTTTCATATTCACCAGCAAAATATTCGAAGAGGATCGGAATTGACATATGTAAAATTTATCTTAAAACGGTTACGGAAGGATGGTTCTCAGTAGGCCTTTTTTGGTCAAAAACATATGTCGTTGTAGCGGAACAAAAGTTTGACACATAGACTTCTCCGACGTTTCGAAAGGGGTTGCTGTCATCCTTGGTAATTTAATTCAGAACAAATAAATATCAGATACACACTTTCTAATAGTTTTTCTTTCTAAGTGTATTAGCTGTCCACCTTAAACGCAGAACGCAAACGTTATAACTTTTACATTATTTAAATATTGGAAGTCTAGCACCACTTGAAACTGACTGAGAATTAAGCGAGTGGGCACTATGCCGCGTTGTCAATGAAACACCTGCCAACTTTTGTCGAGTCTCATCAATATCCCTCTGGCCATTGTTGAGTAGCCTATAGTGCTTGTATGTGAGATAGTTTTTTCCTGTTTTGTTATTAAATCGAACTTTGTTGGTTTTAAGATTGTCAATTTCTTGTTAGGATGACCACCAAATGGTTTGAAAGTTTATTTTAAATGCGCGGCAAATATTTCAATTTTTTCTCGATCGCATTTAACCCATTCCACGTTGGCTTTCTTTATTGGGATCCACACCGAATGCTGTGCAGCCAAGTTGCTTCTGCTCATTTGGAGCAAAAATTAGAAACTAGAAAAAAAATGTGCTAATTAGTCTTACGACTAGGTGTGATACACGGCTTTAGAGACAGTTTTTAGTGGGTTAGAATCCCACACTTTTTGACCCAAACTTTGTTCAACTTGTGTCTATAATTTACTTAGAAAATTTAATTCAAAATAGTGGATATGACTGGGTCACACATACTTGCTCCATATGTGTTTCTCGTTTGTAAATTGTTCAGATTTAACATTCATACAAATTCGAAAAAAGGCAATCAAATTTTAATTTTCGAAAAATGCATTAAAAGGCTACCCCCTCGGGTAGGGATTAAAATATACCCGAGGTAGGCATGCCTGTCGTAAGAGGCGACTAAAATCCACCCTCCGTATACCGAGTGTATACAAAAATATGCAATGAACCAAACAAAAGATATTATTAACCCAGGCGGCAGACCAGCTTCTTCAGACGTCGGCTCTTTGTATTTTGGAGACAGCCATTTATTTAGGCGAAAGTGTCGCCGCACGAACATCGGACATCAGCGAAAACTAAAAGTCTCTGGGAGGAAAACATAGAACTTCGGGCCAAACTAACTAAGATGAAATTGCTCTGCAAAGAACTCAAAAAGAGCTAGAAAAACTTAAAGCCAAATACAAACCTAAGAAACAAACTCGAAATGAGTCTGCTTCGAGTTCGATACTTCGAAACTTACTGAATATTGCAGAAGCAGAAAGCTGGGTTCTCACCCGAAATTATAACATGACAAGAACTAGCAGAAAATAAGGCGGAAAAAAAGAAGAGACTAAGCAACGACCACTGCAATTAACGTGATCGGGATTGTGGACTACAACCAACTACAAACCATCTTGATGACATTGTTGTAATACGGTTATACTGTAATATCGCTCAACAAAAACACGTGGAAAATCAGCGTCAAAGACGCTGGCAGTTTAGTGTCTCATGATCTAATTGCAGAGGAAACCCAATGGCACACTTGTGAGAATAAATCGGAAAGGCCAATACGTCTCGTAGCTAGAGAACTACATGCTTCGTGCTCAAAAAAAGATGTCAGTGACAATATCGTTAAACGAAAGAAGGTCTTCCTCTTTTTGGTGTCAACGTCCGATAAGGCTGGGAATATAGATAAAATGTGTGATAGAAAACGATTTTCAATATTATTATAGAATTGAGCCTTTGCATAATAATGTAAAATTAAAGCCATAGTGCAAACGTTGCCAAGGATTCAATCACACTCAAACGTATTGTCAGTATTCAAAAGACTGATTAAGTAAACTAACCTCTACAACGTGTATTAATTGCAAAGGGAAACACCCGGCCAATTATCGAGGCTGCAAAGTAGCTAAAGCGGGATAAGTTGTTAACGCCGCACAATCAACACTCGAAACCAACAAGTAAGAAAAAAGTCTAAGACCATCAACGAAACAGAAGCAAAATAAAGTGCATCAGGCTCTGATCACAAAAACATTAAGGAAAAAGTGACAAAACGTCGGATATCGACGGACGTGGTGTAGTGGTAACATCATCACTTGTCACGCTTGTGGGTGGGTTCACGGTTAAAATTCTGATGTCAAGAATCATCTATTTATTTCGCATGAAATAATTAGATGATCGATCAATTGTGAAAGCTAAGTCAACTCTACTACGAAGGCATAACATTGGCAGTAGGGTATATGCCAGAAAATACAACTTGATCGTGATGATGACATCAGGAGGACAGAGAAAAAATACTGTGAATCATAAGCAACGACAATAACAGCAAAACAAAAACGCTCCCCAGTTATCAGGACGGCTACACTTGGAGTTTACAGAAACTTAATATCACCTGAGTTTCAAACCACACCAATCTTCCTTCCTTTTTCTCTCTCTCTGGACGCCCGTGTCATGCAATAATATAAGGGTATTCATATCCCCATTCTCGCGCGCAAATCACAAAAAAAAAAATCGAGGCATCAGCAAATTGAATAACCGATCGTTCAGCGGACCCTGTATCACATGTTTTCTCTGTTATTCTTGCGAAACTTGAAGAGCGAAGTAAAGTAAATAAACTTATTTTTGAGAGGTAAGTTAAGATTGAAAATAACAAGAACCTGAATATGAAACGAGTGCTCAAAATATTAACTTGGAATGCAAATGGACTCTTACAAAAGCTTGACGAGTTAGAACGAGTGACATATGATTGATCTCGGAAACCCATTTTAGGGAGGAATCGCGTGCAAAGATAAGAGGCTATAGTGATTATCACGCTGGTGTACCCATCGGAAAAGGCGAGAAGCGTATCATCTTCGTACATAAAAGACTCTATCGATCATGAAACTATGGAAGTATAAAAAATAGACATGATTTCAAGTGTTTTTATAAATATATTCAACTCGTTTAGACCGAATTTCATTACTTGCGGCGATTTTAATGCGAACACACCTTCTGAGGTTCAAGATGTATGGAGCATAGTTGTGACTGCGATTTGACGGCAAACCGACATACTGGCCGGCCTAATCGATTTTTTCATTGTAAAAGGAATATCTACCAATTTCATAAAAGTTGAAGAAAGCTTTGATCTTTCTTTTGACCATTCTCCAGTAAAACGAAAACCTAAATACAAAAAGCAAGAACAAAAATATGATTTGGGAAGGATTCAAGAAAGAAATTTAAGAGATTATTGAACAGCGTACCACTTAAGACGCCCTAAGAACTGAATCGCCCCCTTGAAATCGTGCAGTGCGCCGCTTGAAATAATACTCTCTTTTAAAGAAAAAATCACACAAATTGTGACCTAAAATATCCACCAGAATTAAAAGAAATGATAAATGAAAAAAGAAAAGCGCGTAAGATATGGCAACAAAGTGGCTCTCCACCGCATGGAGCACACTTGATTCACTTGTGTAACCTGCTGAAACAGACTATTAGGAATTTTAAAAACTGTGCAATAGGTACTTACATTGAAAGCTTGACAGCGGAAAAAGAATACAATTATTCGCTTTGGAAAGCTTTAAAAGACACTAAAAGTCTTAAAATCTCTGCGCCGCCAATAAAAAAAAATTATGACGAATGCGCGAAGGAAGACGAGACGCCCATCTAGAAGAGACTTTTAAGGCGTTCGTTGGTTAAACGCTCTTTCATAATATCAATGCGTCGGAAATAGCACCTGACAATTACGCAATAACACCTTCTCTATATTATAAACACTGCGCTTAAATTGGAATAAGTCCCGAGTCAATTGAAAGTTGCGGAAGTCACAACACTCGTAGTACTAAAACCAGGAAAACCGCCGAGTGACAAGAAGTGCTATAGACACATTTCGCTTCTCCCAATTATATCCAAAATGTTGCAGAGGTTATTGTAGGTTAAAAGCGACAGCCCGTTATTGAGGAACAAAATCGTATCCCTGATCACCAGTTTGGGTTCAAAAGTGAGCATTCAACCATTGACCAGATAAATAGAAGCACTGACGTAATTGAGAAAGCTCTTGAAGAAAAAAAGATCTGTTCAAGCGTATTTCCTTATATCTCGCAAGCTTTTGATGAAGCCTTGAATTTCAAATTACGATAGGTTCTGCCTGTACGCCTATATAACACACTGACAACATATCTCGCAATTCAAAGAAATTTCAGAAGGTTTACCGAAGCGTTCTTGGCCCCCTTCTACATCTTCTATATACCCGTGATATACTGCAGGAAGAAAGAACCGTCTTAGCTACGATTGCCGATAAGACTCCTATATTAGCGATAGGTAAAACTATCGAAGAAACAACTGTAAAACTGCAAAGCGCTCTGAATAATGTAAATAAATGGATAAAGGCCTGGCGGATCGGATTCGAGTTACAAGCTTGCTTATCCTTATAAACTCGGCCCGTATTCCGTTTACAAACGAGGCTAAATACCTCGGAATGATACTCAGCGCAAGGCTGAAAAGGAAGTCGCGAGTGAAAAATAAACGTAAAGAACTCTCGAAAACAAATACAGAGAAATGTACTGGTAATATCCGTATAGCTGTTGGTCCCGTGACAGGACACTTTGTGATAGGTAATCACGCAGCACGGCTAGGGTTACCTCATAACGACGAGCTGGATGAGCTAGGTAGCATTGAGCTAAGAAAACTCCTGAGATTCATACATTTATCTGGGTGGTTTAGCCTAGCGGTCAAAGGATGACATTTTTAGGTTCCCAGGGTTCTAAATAGTGGGCATAATGGACTCTAAGGCCCATTTGCTGATACTAGTCATAAAATTGTGTCTTATCTAAGTAATACTTAGTGTTATGTTGAACTTAAACTTAAAGATCATCATAGCTTATTTCCAGTTGCTGGAAAATATTTAAGTGCATCTTAGCACTTTTAAGTTTAACTTACTTATATTTAAAATTTACTTTGTATTTCGTGCAACCCGTTAAGTATTACTTAGGTGTATAAGTGATACTTAAATATTTAAGACTCGTATCAGCAAACGGGCCTAAGTGAGCTGTTGACAACCCTGTTAACAAGGGCACCCAGTTACCTAACCTAACCTATATAAACGTATAACAATATTTATTATATTAGTTTATAAAAAAAATATGAGTTTATTATTGTAGTAGAAATTTACAATGAACGCATTCCACAAAAATCTGCATGTACATACATATACATAGACTTTTTATTTTTCATATTTATTACGAGTATGTAGAAAATAAAAATAAATGATTTTTTCGCATTCTGAGTAATGTGCCGCAAAGTGTTGTATATTGCAAGCTTAAAGTCACATAATATATTTATTAAGTTTGTTGAACCAAAAAAGGGCCGGAAAAGAATTAACCATAGCTGAAAGGCAGTTAATTGTTGATCTCCAAATTATTCAGAAAAAATCTTACGACGAAATCTGAAAAATTATATTATACAGCCGCTGAACAATTTAGGCAATCGTCAACTATTATAAAAATGAAGGTCGAATCGGAAACAAGGAAACTAATCCCAAAGGACAAAGGAAGAATAAAACGTATAGTTGATCAAAATGCCTTTGAAAGCACAGACTTTGAAAAAAATAGCAACAAGAAAGTTCAGCAAAGATCAATTGTGGATGTTGGATTTAATTCACACACACTTCGAAAGAAGCCATTGATAAACGCCACAAATAGAAAAAAGCGTATGGATTTCACAAAGAAATATATAAATGAGTCCCCCGACTTTTGGCGCCGGGTTATTTTTTCCGACGAGTCCAAATATAACATAATTATTGGCAGAAGAAAGGAGAGGCGCTTAATCCAAAATGCACAGTAAAGACTGTGAAGCATGGTGGAGGAGGACTAATGGTGTGGGGCTGCATGTCGGCAGCAGGGGTTGGAATATTGGAAGTTATAGAGGAAATGATGGATCAATACTCGTATCTATACATTAATATCATTAAAAAAAAAAAAAAAAAAAAAACTAAAAAAAAAAAAAAAAAACTTGGAATTTCAGATAACTTTTACTTCCAACCTAACGTGCGAATGTTTATAACATCCCACATCTATTATATTAGTGATCCCTCCACAAAGTCCGGATCTTAATCCAATTGGGCACGAATGGGATGCATTGTAAAAAAAAAAATTCGAATTCATGAAATAAGGAATAAACGGCAGGACTTTATATTGTCTGAATGGAAGAACATTGAAAGTTCTTATATCGAAAAACTTATAAGCTCCATGCAAGATCGCTTAAAAGCAGTTATAAAAATAAAGGAGTACCCCACTAAAAATTTAAAAAAAAAAAGTATATAATTTATTTTAAAGAAAATTTAATTTGGTTTTGGTAAGTTACTCTTATTGTTTTTGCACGTGTACGAACACTTTTGTGGAATGCATTTATGGATTTGGTTGCATTTTATTCTGTTAATTTCTACATCAATGATAAATTAAAAAATTAAAACAATATTTTAAAGTTAGTTAAACTTTTATAAAAATATTTTGCAAAAAATTGTTTTGCTGTACGTAGAGTTTTGTGGAACACTGTGTATACATAAGTACTCGCACAAAACATTTGATAATCTACCTTAGTATATATATACTCGTGTCATATTTTGGCGCAAACTTGCCTGGTGAAAGTGACTATGTGTGGGCTAATTTTGACAGCAGCTAGTGAATATGGGTGACGAATTGTAAATCTTAGACATCGTCATCAGGGATGCCAACACTTAGTAGTTACCGCTTGGTCCATAATTTTTCCCAGATGTAAAAGTAACTACAGGCCTAATAGGTCAGGTCTTTTAATCTCCTGTTTAGAAAGGCAAAAAGGAAAAGTTTTATGGACAATTTTTATCACGCTTCTTAATTTTGTTTTTGTACCCAAAAACTTCAATATCTTTTTCCCTCACCATGAAAGTACATCAGCCAAAATGAAAGAAACTACCTTGAGGAAATCTGGTACTATTTTTATTTGGTCGTATGAATTTGTGTTTTCATTACATCAGTAGCATGAATATAATCTATTACGTTTTCCCATGGTTGTAAGTTCTGTGGACTCTTCAAAAATTTTAAAATTGTAATTGTGAACATTTTACATAAATGGATCATTAACCTTTTTGCACGCAATCCTTAATTTTCGACCATTTTCTAGATACATACTTGCGAAAAACTAAAGAAAATCCCTTCGATCTTCCATTTTGTTCAATATAACGGAATTAGTAGTATGGATTTATCAAGATTTTGTTATGATTCGAACGAGGACAACGACAATTCTACGGGCAGAAAAAAAAATTTGTTGCCGAGTCAGTTCCTACATACAAAGCACAACTAATACGTCTGGACTACCAGTTTGTATGCTGTGAAACTAGAGCATATCCCTACAAAGAAAACATTTGTTTTTACCGAAATATCTACGTGACTATCACCATTTAAGAATGGTAGCGTCTGATGACATTTGAAGTGTTGTATACTTAATTAAGAACGTAGAAAATATTTATTGGCACCAACTTGAAGATCAGGTAGAAGAAGAAATCACATGTTTCCATGTCAAATAATACCGCTTTACAGCATTTACCAAAATCAATCAATTCCAACAACAATGACAGAAACTGTCACTACCCCTATGAAGTAGGCCCCCCATGAACGATAACAACCATGTACTGATAATTTGAAAAAAAAAAAATTATAATAATGCTCTAAATACCGCGTACACAACAAGTCTCTCTCTTCTACACCACCACCTATAAATAGCCTTCCCCTACATAATATGCCACAAAAGATAAAACTAGACAGCGACCAAATAATATTCTACCACATCTGTCATCCGTGAGTCGAAACATATCTTCAAATGAGACGAAAAAAAGAAAACAAACCAAATTCTAAAAAAAACACAAAATAGAACACGAAATTCGGAGGATTCGAAGTCAAATTGAAATTCTTTGAGAAAGAGACAGCAAAGGTAAGAAAAAAAAGTAGATTTTGTGCGCATGCGCAAACCATTGAAATTTGTTTCAAAATAACGCCGTACTCTCATAGACACATCCGGATGAAGAGAGAATCGTTCTTGGGATCGTATGTGTGATTTTTTTTTTTCTTTTTTCTACCCTCTCGGGCTATACTCAGTCGCCATTTTTGGGGCGATTGTAATTTGACGCCTTGAGATTTTCAGTTTTCGATGTTTTGTTTCGAAAACTCATTTCTCTTCGTAGCGGTCGTTTATTTCTTGTTCCTGTCATCAGTGGGAGAGTAACGGTGAAAGGAAGTGGCGAAGATTTAAATTATGTTTCTCCCTGTCAATGTCGCCGTCGACATGGCTTATAATGTAATACTTCATAGATATTCAAGGACAATGATTTAAAAGGAGCTGAGAGACTGACCGAGATTGTAAATATTGTTTGTATCTTTTCTTTTAAAAAAAAAATCTCATCTTGGAAAGGAAATTTGAACGTTTTATCACTTTCGGTGAGAACAAAAAAGAAAAACAGCGCAAAGAAGTTAGGGTGGGGTCGGTCTCGGTCCTCAGTTAAAAATATTCAGATCAACTACAAAACTAGTGTGCGGTGAATGTGTGTAATGGTTAAATTTAGATTTTGTAGGTGTCATCAGTGAAAACGTCTCGCTCTCTCTGAGAATTAGCCTCATTCACAATTAAAAAAAAAAATGTGGCGCTATTAGGTAGGTGGTTGTGGAAGGTGCGCAATGGAACAACATTGGGTGACAGAATCTCTATTCACCTTTATGTGTTGTGTTTATTAATAAAATATTTTTCGTTTAAATATTATCTGACTGTCCTTGAGCTTAGTACATTAGCCGATACTTACTGATTATGTCACACAAAATAAGAAAATAAGTAGAAAGCTGATGGGATTTCCAATGGCACTTTGTATTTTTCTAATTTTCAGGTTTCCAAAAGTGAACTGAGTCATCAAACCGACGCTGACCGCAATTACAAATGCATCCCACACGAGATATTTTTGTAACGAATGCAAATAGATACACAAAATGCAGAGAAGTCTTGAATTTTTGACACTGAATTTTATTTTCGTGCGGAATTTTCAGAAATATGTATACCTATAGTTTACGTAAAAGTGGATTCTTTACTTGTTTCTAAGGCAATACCTATGTACTATAATTTTGTTAAAAGCTTTCGGGTACACATTGATATGTCAAATCAAAAAATTTTAAATAAATAAAAAACATGAACCGATCGTATAATACCCTCATCTTCTAATCCACCCCTAATAAAGTGGACATGGCGTTTTGAACTTTTTAGTTCAAATGTAGTGAAATCTTTTTACTCAAATGATGTTCTCTCGATTTAGAAGAGACTTTACCACATAATTTGTGGCTAAGACTTTTTCTAAGAAGAAAGTCACGGTCGTCATTTGTTACCGAAGGTCAAGAATTCTGGTGAAATATTCACAATCATCACCGTAAATAGCTTTGAGAAAGCAAAATAAGTTTTTTTTGAAGATATATTTCAGTTTTAGTAAAAATATTTATAAAAAGGGCATAGGAAGGTCCTACAAATTTTATTGTAAGGTCAGAAGTTAACAAGTAACTTGTAGATTTAAAGTTAATGGTGCAGGTAAGTAAGGGTGCTCTCGATGTGTGTGATCGTTTCTTTTCAGGTCCGATCGCGGACTATAGGGAGTTCTGCGAAAACCGAACTGCACCTTACCGGTCAGACGGGGCCACAGGGTGTGGATGGAGGAACCGTCGGAATGTATTTATTTAATAAAAAACAGTTCTGAAGAAGCAGTGAATATTGGGTAGGTGTGGAGAAATTTGCAGTTAGATGATTATCTGGGTCCAATACCGATAAGGCGAGCAGATGTCGGCTTCAAATAAGCATCAGAGCATTATCCCCGCATTTAATGACATACAGGGTGTTTAAAAAGGAATCACTATAGGATTGTTTCTTTACTATTCGAGCTCACAATGTCTGGGAAAATGAAAATACTTATTCATGGGGAAAATCACGTAGAAATAATGAAAAATTAAATAAACCGTTTTGGGATACTTCGTTCAAAATAAAATGAAAATGTATGAAAACTGACTGGGAAATAATATTTTCCAGTTTTCTCGTGCTATGAAGAAGCAGTAAATAAAAACTTCGTGCTATTTTGTGCAGGGGAAGAAGTTGTGAGTTTGTATGTAATTTTAGTTCAATTTGAATTTAATAACAATCATGTGATTTCGTGAACACGAGGGATCCCAATTCTCAGTAAAGAAACAAACAAACGTTAAAAAGTCTCGGTTGAAGTACAAGTGATGACTCTCTTGCTTGTTCAACCAATAAATTAAGGAAGTCATCACTTGCACTGCAAATGGATATTCAAATTGGTCAAGTTTTTTATATTCAAAAAAGTTTAAGTACATATTGAATTTTTTACATTACACATTACATTGTGTGCTCCTATTTTGTAGTTCTCGTAGAAAAACTTTTGGAGACATTTTTTTAGATCTAAAGGAGATCCTCAAGGATAATTAACCTATCACGAATCCTGCGTCATGAATGGAGTTTACAATTCGACGCTAAATCAGAATTTTTATTCCAACTCTAAAGTTAACGGTACTTTACTAATGGCCGAAAATACCGATCTGCTCGAAAACGGCTCCAACGATTTTGATCAAATTCTATATTTGAGTTGAGGATATGAGTACTAGTATATGCTATTAGATAGCAGAAAATACGTATAACGATTTTGTTCAAACTGAGCAAATAAACATCATATACATGGGTGGAAGTGCGTGCGACCCAGTCATGCATTTTTGTTCATTCATGTGCGACAAGTGTGGAGTGTGTGAAGGAAATATTGATGATGGAATGAGGTAACTTGACCGGTGTATGTGAAAGGGAACAATTATCGGTTTTCTGCCGGGCTGGCGGAATCCCGTGTGTGAAAAGGCTCTAAAGGTTACTTTCTTACTTTTTGTTACTTTGTAAGAACCGAAACTATGTCAACTGATCGAGATTTTGCATCACGGCGGTAATGCGACAAAGTTTACAACGTTTTTTTAATTCAGCTTATACTAATCTATCTATATCTAATCGAATGACAAGTATTGGCCATTTTTCTGTCGACATAGCGAACTTCACCAGGCGAGAATGGAGTTTCACAGGCGGAGAGGTTACATGGGCGGCCGCACCTCACATTGCTTTCTGCCATGCTACCAGACAATTTAACTTGAAAACAGAGAAATCTATAATACGCACCAGATTCTCGCTCGATCGTCTACAAGGATAAAACGTCACGAAGTCCGGCCAACGCAGAATTGCTGTTACCTCAGGCAAATAAAATTAATTCTGATACTAATAATTTAACTTAGACGACTCAAAATGAATTCAATTAACGGACCTAGCGTTTCTATTCTTAGATACAACAGTAACCAGTTTAATCATCAATCAATGTTCATTCTTATATTTGTCTTCCATCCAATTTAAGTTGTGTTGACTTTTATGATATTTAGTTTTAAGTTTTGCCATGCTCAAATAAATAAATGAAGAGTTAAAGATTGTGAGATTTCTTATATTTGCCTACCACTATTTTAAAAATATAAATGCGCTGTTTACGAGTCCACCTGGCTCAGCAATTAAATTTTCTTACCCACATACACTACATGGTTAAAAATTCATACGAGTATACACTTCTTCGTTTCATTTAAAGATGAAAGCTCAAAACGCCACGTCCACTTTAAGAGGGATGGATTATAAGGTGAGGAATAGGGTATCATAAGGACCTCCAGACGGATTGTAACTTAAGAAAACGCCCACCTAGACACAAAATTATGTTTAAACCCTATCCCATAGAGTATATTGATTATGACACATAGTTTGTAACAGAGGAATAATAATGACAAACCTAGAAAAGTATATGCATACATATGTATGTACCTATATGTGTTTTTGTGATCAGCACGTTGATCTATCCACGCACATCCTTCCGTTCGCATGTCACCAGTTTTTGGACCTTATATTTTAAGTTGGGAACATAAAATTTCATACATACATATGTACAGAGAAATTGATAAATATTGCCTTAACAAGATATATAGACGCTGCCTTTTCTTCAATTCCTTTCTGTTTTGTGCAGAGCCGCGCGGTTTTGAGGGCTTTTTCTTAAAAAAAAAAAACATATTTCGCTTTCACAAAACTATTAACAGTGATTGTTTAGTCTTATTGTGAGTATCTCATCAGAATCGGTGAACTTCGGCTGTAAATGCTGACAGCCACGACCACTTTCTTCTAAGAAAAAGTCTTAACAACAGTTTTTCTAATAAAATTTCTTAAAATTGGCGGAAATATTCTCTGACTGGAAAGATGTCATTGCATCTGTATTAGAAAGATCACATCGGCACGCCCACTTTATTAGGGATGGGATAGAAGATGAAGAATAGAGATCATGCTATACGTTCCAGACGGATAGGATCTTTTTTTTTTTATAAAACATACCTAAAATGTGGACGTGGAACTGTATTGTATAATGTATAGATGACTGGAATCGACTATGCTGTTTGTTTAATTATTTATGTATATATGTTTGTACATATAATGGCATGGACCAAGAGATTAATGCCGCATTATACATAGTGCCGGGCATTATGCATAATGGTCGGGCAAAGCGACTAATTTAGAAGCCTCTTGAGGAACGTCATTTTTATTTGTTTGTTCCAATAGGGGTTACGCATTATACGAGTATATGAAGTAACAAATATTTATTTAGGGAGGGTATTTTATATATATCTCTATGTTACTACCTCTTTACGGGTAACAACATTAGTACACCCTATGGCATAGGGTATAATAAGTCAGGAACCAAAACCATCAAATTGATAATAAAGTACCTCACACTGTAAGCTTTCAATCAAAAACGATGATCTGCAATTTGATACCTCTGTCCGCCAAATGACTGCTCGACCTCCTCTTTCTCTCTCGAAAACAAATCCAATAAGCGGAAGATAAGAAATAACAAAACGAAATCACGTCAAGTATCCATTTAGCAGTATACTGCCCTGAACAGTAGCGCACAGCGTACGCATTTTTCCCTTTTCATCAAATTATTGCAACCACAAAAAAGGAACAGAAATTGAAAACAGTGTAAGTAAGTATTTGCTTACGTTTAAGGTTTTATTTCAAACCCATTCACGAAAAAAGGGGCACAACGTACTTCTTTTTCTTTTTGATTAAACACACGCACACCTTTTTTTAAACTGCACAACATTTAAATGAAAACTAAGAATCGCAAAGAAAAATATAAATGATGTCGCAGCTTGTAGCTCTTAATAAACATAAAATAGTTTATAGCGTTGCGCTTGAGTGGAAGCAGTAATTGCGATCATAGTCAAATTTCATTTGTTATTCGCAAAACTGAATTTGTTTGTTGATGACAAGGAACTAATTGAATCAATTGAACTAGGTATAAATTGATTTGAGATCGATTTTCGTTTATTTCGCATTCGATTTCTGTATTACACTTTAATTTGGATAAAATTACATATTGGACAAAAAAAAAAATGCTGAAATGAGCTAACCTGACGGGTATTTCTCAGGGTCATGGTTTTGTTTGTATTTTTAGATTCAATTTTAGAAAATACAAGGTTACTGGGACTGTGACAAATGAACGGAAATTTGTTCAGAGCTTATCCCATTGGCGAGATATATTTAGAACTAGTGACGTATTAAAGACATTTTTCATAAGTCATTCCATTGGTTAAGAGTCTGCAGCGTTTTGCACTAGCTTATTTCTTCTTTCTCTGACCGCAAGTAGTACGCTGTGGCACACTCTCAATATTTTTTGCAATTTCGCTCGACAAGTGACCAGTTTTTAAATAATTCACCATTTTGCTACATGAACCTAGTACATATATTTCTTGGATAATTGTGGATTTTGTTTTTATTATCAAGTTTTATACATATGCACGTAAGTGTACCACTCTTTCAAACATATCTTTATATAATTTTATTTAATGAAAAAAATCCGCGAAATCGCAAATTTAAAAATTTTTTTATCTTACATATTCCTAGCCAAACACCGACCCAATTGATCTTGCAGAGAAACTTTATTCATAACTACTGCAAGCGGAAGCTGATGAGAGGGTCTTCAAAGAAGTGAAAAAACTGAGATACAGCAACGTCGACACTATTTTAATGTCAGAATTCTTTCAGTATCCAGTCCTGAACTTTGACAGCCGAGGGTGGGTTAATAACTCCCTGAAAATTAACACAAATTGTGTCGTCACCTTAATTTTTTTTTTTGGCAAGAATCATCTTTCAAAAGAACGCACCCAAATTTTCAGACAGATCTGTCAAACAGTTTTGTTGTGGCAGCCATTTTATATAGACGCCTACTAACATTTTCGTTGAAATGGAAAAAAGTGAATTTCGAGTGCTCATTAAACACTATTTTTTGTGAGAAAAACTATCACGAAACCGAACAAAAGCTTGACAAATATTATGGGGATTCTTCACCTTCGATTGGAACCATTCACCACTGGTTTACTCAATTTCGGTACGGTCGTTAAAGCACAAGTGCCGCCGAACGTTCTGGTCGCGCAATTGAGGTCACCACGCCAGAAATGGTCGACAAAATCCATGGTTTGATAATGGACGATCGGCGAGTGAAAGTGCGCGAGCTTGAAGAGACCACAGGCTTATCACATGGCTTTTGCGTCGTTTCATAACCGTGGATGAAACCTGGATTCACCACAACACACCAGAAACAAAGGAACAGTCAAAACAATGGACTTCTCCTGGTGAATCGAAGCCGAAGAAGGCCAAGGCGGGTTTGTCAGCAAACAAGGTCATGGCGACAGTTTTTTGGGATGCGCGCGGTGTTATTCACATCGATTACCTTGAAAAGGGTAAAACGATCACCGGCGCATATTACGCAGAGCTCCTGGATCGATTCCAAGCCGATTTGAAGCAAAAACGGCCGCATTTGGAGAAGAAAAAAGTTCTTTTTCACCAGGACAACGCACCGACGCACAAGTCCGCAGTCGCAATGGCAAAATTGCATGAGTTAGGCTACGAACTCCTCCCTCATCCAGCATATTCCCCAGATTTAGCCCCCTGCGAATATTTCTTGTTTCCAAACATGAAGAAATGGCTCGGAGGTAAGAAATTTGGGTCGAATGAAGAGGTCATCGCTGAAACAAACGCTTATTTTGAGGGGCTCGAGAAATCGTATTATTTGGAGGGCATCAACAAATTGGAGAAACGTTGGATGAAGTGTATAGAGCTAAAAGGAGACTATGTTGAAAAATAAAATGTTTTTATACCGAAAAGAGTGTTCCTTATTTCATTTTTCAGGGACTTATTGACCCACTCTCGTATTGTAGTTATGTTTGAAATGACAGAGCTGTCGAAATTGTCAAAATTACACAAATTCGTGCTCTATTCGTCAACCGAAAATCATTTTCAGCGACGAAGCGCATTTTTAGCTAATTGTCTACGTACATATGCAAATACAACATCCTTGCATTCAGATAAACTCCCATTTAGTGTGGATTTTAGTCAGGCAGTGTCATGGGGTCATATGTACATAAATGAGCGAGGCGAGGCGGTAACTGTCAACTGTGAAAAGTATCGAGAGATGTTAAATTTCTTTTTACTGAAATGGATTATATGGATATAGACAACATGCGGTTCTTCTAGTAAAATGGTGCTAAGTACTATAGAGCGAATGAAACAATTGCGTTATTAAGGGAAAAGTTCCCCGGTCGCGTTATTTCGAGAAGAGGTGATGTCAACTGGCCGCCACGATCGTGCGACTGAACGCCCCTAGACTTTTTATTTGAAGCACGTTGAGTCTCTGGCCTATGACAATAAACCAGCAACAATTCGATTTTTTATAAAATCGGCCATTAGTAATAAAGTACCATTAATTTTTTGACAAATTCCGATTTTGACTCGAATTGTGAATCCACAGACTCCAGAAAATCTGTCAAGCAGAACGACAGGCAGACAGACAGATAGAAAGAATGTGGGTCTGGCACCACTATTTTCAGATTCTCCATTAGAGTAATACCAAAATTTATCAAAGTCTCGAGGTCGAATTTGTTCACGAAACCCATAATTGCCCTTATAGGTGCAAGTTAGAAGACGAACTCAATATCAAATTGAGGAAAATGGGAAAAAATTATCAACTCTCAATTCACAACAATCTGCTGTTCTACAAATAAGTTTTGAAACCTGTTTGGGTGTATGGTACTTACACAGCTTTGGAAATGTGCGCAGAAGACAAACATGCAAAAGATGCAGTCTGTGCTATGCGCCGCACGAATGTATGGGACTTACAGTTTTATAACGTTTCCGAAGGACAATTTATGTCGCTTAAGAGAAGCTTCCCAGACGTTTGCAAGAAGTGGGACCGTGAATAAACGTTCTTCTTTTTGCGTTTTCTGAAATTTGAACCTTGAATCTCTCGCTCAGTTATCGCGTACTTATGCACTGAGCCATGGTACGTAAACATTGACAAGGTTGTATCACAGAGATTTAATAGTAGAATATGTCAACGAAATATAGGCGCGCTAAGCACCTCACAATCAGGTGCTTAGAGCACAGCCACGCTGCATGTAGTTCAGTAAACGTTTTTAAAAACGTTTTAGAATCTAGAAGGTGGTAACAGGCAGAACACTGAAAAGGACTAAATGCTTTCCGTTTCTACGTCTGTAAAAAGACCGCACATCATTAGACTACACATTGCAATCATCTCTTGAGTCTGGTGGACTGAGAAAAGTAAAAAGCTAAAAAAAATATTGAGAAGCAAAAATTAACATGATTCTTCATTATCTACCCCCGGGCTTGTTCATCAAATGATTTGAATTAAAGTTAGCTCCCAGACTGAGAATTCGCTTTGAGGAATCAGATCACGCATTCACTGTTGACAAAAAATGGGTTTGGTTGCAGGATCAGGCTTCAATTTAGAAACACTGCAGACTACCAAACACATACAATATCTTTCAGATAGAAATCCTTGTAATAGAGAAAGTGGCAGGTTCTATACAGAAGAACAACTTTCCCATATCGAAAATAGCTATCTTGATAGATAAAGGGTGTCCCAAAAACACAGGTTTTTAATTAAAATTTGTAAATTCACCAAAACGGGAAATTACACGACCAGGAAATGGCTCATGCAGTAATTGTTTCTCGGGCTGTATGGCATGTGGCACCGTCTTGTTGAAACCACATTTCATCCACATTCATATCTTGCAATTTAGGCACAAAGAAACTGGATTATCATTTCGCGATAGTGTTCCATAATCCAATCGTGGTCAGTAGACTTCAGTTCTTGAGACAATTGCACTTTCTATGCATGAAGATGTAAATCTTTCGTGGCAATACGCTGCAGAAAGCTTCTCGAAATGTCCAATTCTTGACTACGGTACCTAATTGATGTTCCTGGATTCTCAACAACACTCTCACGAACTGCTTCGATGTTTTGAGTTGAACGACTTGTTGATGGACGGTCAGTGTCTAAGATCACTAATTGATCCAGTCTCCCTGAATTTTTGAATTAATCTCTTCACAGTTGATGAAGTTAAATCAGTATTCCGACCATATTTTGTACGAAGATTGCTGCCAAACCATCATTACTCAATAATGAAAACGCGTTGTTATTTCGTGTAGCACTCCATTTTTAATAAGCCTGAATTGTCATCTGCAAAGCTGTCTTTTTTTTGTTTACGTTGGCAACACTTTACCGAACAAATGGCGCAAAATTCAAATCTTGCCTGAATTTTGGGACACCCTTTACAATTAAATCAAAGACAGTTATGAAATGTGGCAATGCACTAAATGACATTAGCCACCACAATTTCAAACTGTGGTGGGTCCCTGTGTATGGTAATATAGAAGGGAATGACATAGCGGACGAATTGGCAACATAGTGGAAAATGAGACTAACTCTTTGCGACTCTCCAGGAGCGACTGCTTTACATATGGCAGAACTGATGATAACTCCGTAACAAAGAGTCTTCTGCTTCTAAACAGATCCTTCATCCGCATGCAAACCGGATTAATCGCCGAACAGTGTGCCAATGAAACCACGTTCCGCAAATGGCAAATCGGGTTCAACGATGTGGAGGAAACATCGTCGTTTACAAGAACGATGCCTGGGTTTGGGTGCACTGGGCTCCAGAAAACTCAAGGACATCGGATCTACTGAAATTCATAATGAGCATTAAATTGAATTACAAGCTGGTAAGAAAACAATGTAAGTCTCCCATAACAATGAAGGGATTCAAAATGGATCTTAAGGGGTCCAACGAGTTTTTGCAGTCTCGCAAACGTCTGGCAAACATCCGCGAATAAAATTGTCATGAAAAGATTCTCTCAATCTGAAAAACTGCTCTTCAGAAACGGCATAAAACTGTAGGTCCCGAGAAGGGACCATTCGTGTGTCATCATTCCTGTCAGCGCGAATGGTTGCGAGAAGCTAGGCCAGGTCCTGTATGGGCTGTTATCTCAAAAATATTTATTAATTTTTTTACCAGCTGTTATAAATATTAAATAAACTCTATTGCAATGTGAATGAGTATATGAGAATTCAAGGACAGCAAATGAAGACTTTGTTGGTAAAGTAAAATATAATAAGATTAGCATTTATTATTTACATAAAGATAAACCAATCTTTACATGCATTGAACGTCAAAATGTCAAAAATGCTGCTCCAAGTCCTGTATTATACTATAAAAAAAACTGCATAGAAATCCATCCGCTTAGAGAAGATAGAATAACAAACAAAAACAGTACAATACGTATGCGCACAAACACACATAACCTCTTGTACATCGACAGTGGCAATGGTCAGTACTGATTGTTATCGTGATAGCATAAAAATAATATGTGTTTTAATGCTTTTATCATACTTTCTCACGAAAAACGTTTAAAGAATATATATATATATATACACACTTACGAATCCATTCAAAAATAAAAGGCGCACTCCACTAAAATAGGAAATTGAATTTGACCTGTTCTGTTTCCGTTTTTTTTTTTTATTGAAAGGGGAAAAGCCTTTCATTATCGAGTAATTAGGATACTTAACAGTTGTTTTTTTTTTTTTTGTCCAAAGTTTCCTCGTTTTTAATCGCTTTTTGGCTGTGAAGTGAAAAGTGTGCAATGAGCAATTAACAACATTTTAAGAGTCATATCCTGGCTCTTAAGGAGGAAGATGGATCGATGAGAGAAATTTCTGGACAATTAGGATTCAACAAGATGACTTAAAAAAAAAAAAAAAAACGAGAAAGTGGTATTTTAGAGCGAAAAAGTGGAAGCGGTCGACCACCATATAAAGAGTACAACGTTAAGGACCCGGTTTGTTACTGCCCGAAAAGGCCCAAAGATATCATGGTTTGGTGGTAAATCATAACTGCCGGTGGAGTTGGTACTCTTTTGATAGTTGATGGATCCATAAATGCTGTAAAGTACAAAGAAGTCATTGAAGTATTCCGCACCTATCGTACCATCGTGCTAAGACCGTAAGTAAACCATGAACTTTCCACTGTTATTTTGATAATTTTGTCAATCTTTATGTTTTTAATCTATTTTATCCAATTCTTTTTCTAGGTTCAAAGTTATAAAGAAAAATTGGGTATACATTCACTACACTGAACCGGAAACAATCCACACGAGAATCCCATTGAGCACGTTTGGCATCGAATTGGTGTAAAATTAAGAAACCAAAAGTCACAAAATTTGAAGGAATTAAGAAGCCACATCGAAAAAATTTGGTATGAAGGAATAGACACCTCCATGCCAAAAAGGGTTGAAGTCCCTATAAAAGCCAAGGCCTTCACAGGCCATATTAAAAACAAATTAATGTAAAATCTACATATTTTGTAAGTTCTTCATCTTCTTCTGGCGAACCCCACAGTTTTTTTTTTGTAAGTTATAAAACAATAAAACACACAGACCATAAATTAATTTTTAAAGGGTTAAAATTACTAACGTGTTTTTTTCCTGGAATAATACGACCCTAGAGATATCTCCACTCTTTCAACACCACAGTGAACAGAGCAGGCCAAGGTCGAAATTTTAAGAATTAAAAATACTTTGTAGGTTAACAAACTTTAATGGTTGATGTAACTCCTAAATCTGTAGGAAAAATCCGCACATAAATCCGTTCAGTAGATTTGAAGTTTTTGTTGCACATGCACATATAGAAAATACAATTTGCCTTTTATAAATGTAGTGGTAGTGGTGATGATGATATTATAAAAGGTTAAAGTAACTGTGTAGCTTTTGACTTGTACACAAAATCTGGGATGATCGATAAAGCATATCTAAGAATATTACTGCCTTTAGTAAATAGCAAAACATTTGGTCTCTCTGTTTGGTATCGCAGGAATAGATTTTGCAGCCATTCCTAGTCGGCCATTCCTGGTGCAAAACGGAAAATCTCTTTATTCTTCCAGGTGGTGTTATCGAAAAATCACACAATTGGTACTACGATATATACGGACTAACCACATACATAAATTATAAACATATAATATACACTTTTATCTATGAAAATAAATATGAATATGCCTTAAAAGAGGTGCTAAAGCATTATCAAGGAAGATAAATCAACAACGATGAGACAACTTCCTTAAACTTGCAAGTTATGCAATAGGCAATCGAACTAAAAATCAAACAACCGTTAGATTCGCAAAATGACTTCGTAATTCAACGCCATGAAAGAGAAAGCATTTATTAGATCATATCAAAGTACATACATATAATACGGAAGAGAAAGACGTGTTTTGTTTAAAATAACCTCATTACGAGCCTTCAAAATCTTTGAGTTATTGATCACTGTTAATTTCATAAAATTGTTTTGAAAAAATATTATGAATTATCTGGTTATCCAATAACTCATATAATCTTATTCAAGATTGTTATACATACACTGCCGTCCACAAGTTTCTAGACAATACTTTCTGTCGGAGAAATTGATATAAAAATCCTTGTCTTTTTAATTTTAATAATCAAAATTTATTATAAATAGCTAGTCAAATGAACAAATTAGTTGAACCTAATAAATAAAAAGACTTGGGTGATAAAATAGAGTTAGACATCTTTTTCGTCGAAAAATCCAACTCGTACTTGCACCAATGTTATTGATTTCCAAGCTATTTGAAGGATCTCCCAAAGTTTGTCTTTCGATGTTGAACACTGTCTTCGAGCAGCTTTATTAGGTTGAGGTCGGGTGATTGAGCAAGCCATTTCATATTTTTCAGTGTTCCTTCTTGTTCTTCTTGGTCTAGGTATCCTCGGCAAAACTTAATGTGAATCCAGGGCTTATTAATCGCAAACCCTATGGTAAGATGTGTTCTTCTAATATTTGTCTGTACTTCTCCTTATTCATGATTCCATCGATACAGATGACGTTCCCAACACCGGCGGAAGAGAAACGTCCCCAGACCATTATTGAACCACCGCCAGCAGACCGCCGAACGAAAACTCTCCTTTTTTGCCCAAGAACTTCAAATTTGGACTAGTCCATTCATACGACTCTCGAAGGTTGATATCCAATCCTGGTGCTCTCTTCCCCAATCTAGCCGTTTAACTTTGATTTGAGGACGTAAGAAAGGTTTTCGTACTGCTACTCTATGCAGGTCTGCAGTAGCTAAACGCCTTTTCGTCGTTATTACGGATAACTGCTTTGAATGCGAACGGTTGAACTCTGCAAGGATTTCTGGAGCTGTAAACCGTCGACCCCCCTTGGTTATTATTTTATAGTTTAATCCTCCTGTTTTGATGTTAATTTGGTTCTTTCGCTTCTCTTCCGGGTCTTAAGAGTCGATGGTTCTTTAAAACGATGTATGGTATCAGGCATTGCCGACTTCGATATTTAAAGCTTATCTGCAACAGCATGCACTGTATGCTTTTTTTAAGACTAACTGGCACCGGAAGAATACCCAACCTGCTTTTATAGTTAGAAAACAAACCTAGTTAATAATTTTGTAAAAAAAAAAAAAAACAAATTATCTCCGTTTTATGGTGGATTTTATGATAAGTTATTGACGTTTGCAGTTTTGTTTTATTACTCCCTACATTGGCTCATGTCTTAATTCAGCCCCTTTTCTTAAAACCCTTTACCTGTTTTGAGATGTAATAATGTCTACTATCGACCCTAATAGGATTTAAAAGAATTTTGATCATTTGAGTTCTTCACAGATAGATAAAGGTATAACTGTGGAAATAAATTGTTTGTCCGAAAACTTGAGTTAAAAGATGGGGGATAGGGTATCATACGATCCGTTCTAGACGGTTTGTAACTTTCCTGTATGTTTAATAAATATTTTCGTTTCAGACAACTATACACAGCCTTCCAGATCTCCATTTCGGTAGCTTTGTGTAATTTAAGTGTTGCTTTTAATGTGTTCCATATCTTCAATGTGGAATATGACTAAGCCTGGTGGTTTTGTGATATTTGCGGATGCTGATGTTAATTTTTGACCCAACAGATGGATGGAAAACTGTTTTCCTTACTGGTACGCCCACGAACGGCTTCCTTAGCAGGGCAGGTAAATCCACGTAAATTTGCATCGATTGCCGACATAATTTTTAACGATTTTTTGCTTGCTTGAGAATGTTTGATATATATATTTTTATAAATTTTGGTATTACTATTATAATGGAAATCGAAAAGTAGGTCTCGTAATTCTGTCTATCTCTACTTCAATTGAATGGTTTAGTTGGATTCAAAATTGGAGACGAATTCTTAAAAGGCTATCTTATTTTGTTATGTTATGTAAGTACTATACCGTTAATATGATTAGAGCTGCGGGCTGCATCTATTTTATATACGAGGTCAAGGTGAAAAGTTCTTGGCCTGACGCAGAGATGGCGTTCCAATCAGCAAAAATTTATGTTTCCTGCCTGGGTGCACTTCTCATTAGTTCGTATGACAAGTTTCAACTTGTTCTCTCAAGTAGTTTCTTTACACGAATTTTTGCAGTGTCTTGAAGAAGAAAAAAATCATCTTTCACCAGGACGATGCACCTGTACACAAGTGTGCGTTGGCGATGTGAAAACTGCGGGATTTGGGGTACGATTTGCTCGGCCATCCCCCCTATTCACCTGATTTGGCACCCTTAGACTTCCATCTGTTCCCAAACTTGAAGAAATATGTTTCTAGGAAGCGCTTCGCATCCAATGCAGAAGTTGAGAGGGCCGTAGATGAATAGTTTCACAGCCTTCCAGACTCTCACTTCCGAGAAGGAATACTGATGTTGGAGAAACGCTGGACCAAGTGTGTTGAAGTCAAGGGAGATTATGTAGAAAAATAAAATCATTTTTTAACTGAAAATCGTAGTTTTTCATTGTCAGACCGAGAACTTTTCACCCTGCCCTCGTAAGTTATTCATTGTTATGAAGTTTTTTTTTTTCATTTTCTCCCTCCATTGCTCAAATCACTTCTCGTAACTACATTGTTTGCAGAGGACTCTATAAAAGTCATAAATTACATGGCTCATAATGCAAAAATCGCATAAGGGAATTTTTCAATTCTAGTGCATTGAAAGTCAACATCATTTAGTAACACAGAACTATATTGTAATAATATTTATCCTTGGCGGCCTCGCACCAAAAGACTAACCTTCATTATCATGTACCCTTTATAACAAGTGAAAGCCTCTCACATTCCTCAGAACTACAAAATAAAAACATGTCCACTGAACGTAAATACACCAATAGGCGTATATTCTTGTCTACACCAATGTCCCAACACCTATTCTGCGATCTTGCAAATCATACTATTGTTTTTTTTTGTACTTCTATCTTTTTTTATGGCCATACCGGATCCCCACTAGTTTCGTCGTTTGTACTACCTTAGTAGTATTTGTTCCACTCTCAGGACCCGTTTTTTGTAAAGTGCCATCACTAAAAAAATCATTTTGTAGCAGAATAGTGTATCAAGCTGCCAAAAAGTGTTGCTGAGTTTTTATATTTTACGCTGTATATACATCCACAAAAAAAAGTACGAAAAATTAGTGTTTCGTGTATACTGAGCATCCTCTTCTTCTAATTCGAAAAGATATAGATTTTGAAACTATTTTAGCACAAGATCAATTAAATTTTTCTCTCTAAGCATAGCAATTTGCTACGATTCTAGCTATATTTACTTTTCTTTTAACTATTATCTTTGTAAAAGAAAAATCACACTTTACAGCTCTTGTTCTTCAGTCAATTACACAATTAATTGTGGAACTTCAACTTGTTCTAATTTAATTTTTCAATTTCTGGTAAAAATGAATACTTTTTTATCCGTGTCTGTCTGTCCTCTAAATTCCTTTTGCATACCGAACGCAAGAACGTCTGAACGGATTTTGGTAAAATATGGGATACACAGGTAAGTTTCGTCTAAAAACCATCATAACGAATGGATTAAGAATGAGTGTAAAATAACTAAAAATTGATTTCCTACATTCTTTACTTAGTTTTAAAAAAAAAGAAGGTTATACATTTCCTGACACTTTTTGTATAGCATCGCTAGTAGAAGGTAATTGTAAAACTATTTCTTTGAAGGTACTACTTTCAGAGACAAATTTGTATTACTCTCAAAAATGTGCCCGCGACAACACTGGTCCTCACTCATTCAAATGCCAGAAAGCGCAAAAAATTACTAAAAGTATTGGATTTCAAAAATTGTCAAACACAATTTTTGCTGGTTAATTTTTTTTTTTTTAAACAATTATTGCATTTTTGAGAGCTCCAGATAATCAGTCGCCCACTTTAGCTTCGGGAGAGTGAAAAGTTTTCTCAAAAAAATCTAAAGAGAAAATTTGTCTTCATAAAAAGTGAAGAGTTGGTACACATCGCTATGATGGTATTACTGATATCTATGTATGTGCCAACAGTCTGTTCTTAAAATAAGCTTTAAACATATGTGATTTAATTTTTTTTTTTTTAATAAATAATATCGGTATGTGTGAATGTTTGTAAAAATATATATATATATATATAATTCTTTTATGAACAATTTTAATGAAATGCACACCTATTTTGATGTATCTTTAGATTTATTTAGATTCGAAAAAAACGTTTGCAGCTCCATTAGAAAGAAACGATTTTCTTCTATAAATTTAGCACGGCGCATGAGATACAAAAATCTACAAAGGTTAATGCATGATTCACAAAAAAAAAGTTCAAGGCGATATGGATATCTGTTTGCATCTCTATCTAAATTAGAAAAATATATATTTTATAATAAATGGTTAAGCTCACCTTTTTTTGTTGCTTCTCCCACGCAGGATCTAAAAGTCCTTCACGTTCCCATTCTTCCTCCTGCTCCATATATCCATCTCCATATTCCATGGAGAGACCATTCTCCATCATCATTTTGGATGGGTTATTTAATACTATTTATCAGTTGCAGGAAGCAAAAAATTTGCAAAATGTTCGATATATGATTGGGAAGATAAAAAAAAAAAACAAAAGCAAATTTCGAGTTTATTCTTTTTTTGTCATGTAATTGTGATTTATTTTTTTTTTCTTTATTTTTTATCCGAAAACGAAACTTTTAATTATGTAGTGTGTTGTGTTACGATATATTTTTTTTATTTCAAATTTGGGTGGTGGTTAACAGTTCGTTCGAAGTATCCTTAAAAAAAGAGATAAAAAAAATATGTAAAATAAAATCGCGAAATTGAAAAAAAAAAAAAATCTTGTTTGAATTTTTATGTACATATATCTTTTTTTTATAGATTGTGAAAATTTGCGAAGGTGGATTTATTTTTAACAACACCGAATATCACTTTATCCATGAGAGCATGTTCTGTTTGTGTGAATCATTGATAACATCATAACAAGAAAACCGAAGAGAGGAGCTTGTGTGAGAGAATCCAAGATGTATCTTTTATCCTTTTTATGTTTTAACACATATTTTTGACATATCCAAAATGCATTTGTTGTCCCCAGGGTTACCTATCGCCACTTATTTTCATTTGGAAACCGATATTTGTTTCATATGCTACACTATCTCACTGTTTTTATATTTTTTTTTTTATGAACATTAGTTCATTTTTATCACAATTTACACAAAAAAAAGGATCAAAGATTCATTCCAGTTCGATCCCACTGCTCCAGACACGTAAAATCCTTTTGATAGATATAAGTTAAAAAAAAAGTCGATGTTGTATAACAGTTTTTTTTTAAAACTTATATTTGTAAGCACAAATTTTAAAAGAAATGGTCCAAAAGAAGGACAGAGAGAGGGAAGAGCAAAAAATATTTTCTATGTATGTACGTGTCTCGTTTGCCAAGAGAATGACCCGCTCGCGTTGATAGCCAACTCAAAACTAATGTTGTGCCAGCTAATGTCGTTTTAAACAAGCTCACACGCTGCCTGCTGCTGCCCCCCAAAGAAAATTTACTGTGTGAAATAATATGTTGATCAACGACGTTGGAGAGTACGTACGACTACGGATACGATTGCTTGCGCGACGACGACTACAACGAACACGACAATCCTAAGAAAACGATCGAAACGATTGAAAGTTGACGACGATAAACTGGCGGGCGGCTGCAGTAGAATGGGTGGCGGGTAGAAAAACGAAAGAGGAGAGAGCGAAAGAAAAGTTGAATTTATCTGGTTTTTGGCTTTTTCATGAAGTGAACTTTTCAAAAGCACTATGCAGGAATTGATGACGATGGGTGGATGAATGATATTTAAGTTACAGTCACACTCCCCCGTGTCGTCAACCACTGGTGTGTAGTTTCTTTCATAATACATAGTTTAAATCCATTCACTTGGCTCAGAAGTATAAAACTGCATTGCTGAACTTCAAGCAAAATATTTTGTATCACCTCGATGATTTGTCATAGGTATCTGCTGTGTCCCACATTTTCTTTGTTGGGCATCACAAATATTGTATGCAGTGCTGTCGTTTGTGTAATTTTAAAAGTAGTACAAATCAGGGAAAAATAGTAGTACTTTCAAGAAAAGTTAGTTGCAAAATTGATGCGCCCGTAGATGTGCACTAAGGATATGATGTGTCAGTTAACAAAAAAAATGTATTTGGTGCAAAAAAATAAATAACATGGACATAATGCTTTTGATTGAGTGTTGGCGTTGCAGTGTTTTAAACTTGCCTTAACTTTCATGAAGTTTATTTCCGTTCCTAATCAATGTCAAAACACCGACCTGTGTACGGAGATCGAACAGAAGGGTGGAAAGTTGAAGTTTGAACTCAGCGAGGCAATGGTAGATTAAAGAGTTTCCTGATCTAACTTTGACATGGCTTTCACCAAATAATTTTCATGCACTCTAATCATTCCTATTTCTTAATTTTTATCGTTTAGTATTTATATTTATCAATTTTATAGTGAGGAAAGGTGAGGAAGGCTAACGAAAAGCTCGATAGACTAAGTCTTCCATTTTATCTTTGTTCGAAGGTTCGAATCCCAGAAAAAAAAAATCTTCTCATGGTCCCACCCCTCGGTGTGACAAACATCTGAGAGTAAAATTATCATGAGAAGCATCTCTCAATCGAAAAAATTAGCCTTCGGAAACTGCATAAAACTGTAGATCCCACCCATTCGTGCGGCGTACAGCACTAGTGGCACTAGTGGTTAAAGCCAACATATTTATTTATTTATTTATTCCATTAGCAACTGGGTTAAAAACCCCTCATTTAAAATCGATGTTCCAAAACATTTAAGTCGTCAGTCAACAAACTATTCTGATATAGTGATATAGAAAATATCGTTTCAGATACAATGGTCATTTAATGTCAATATTCAATTTAAATGCACCAAAGAGGCCCGAAGTCATGTTGTAAAGATCTGGTGATAGTGATAGAAAAACTTAGTCATGGTTTGCTTTTTAATGAAAACATTTCGGAAAATGAATGATTTTTAAAAAAGTATAACAAAATTGAAAAGAGTAGTGCAGTACATAGTACAGAATGATCGAAAGTAGTACTAATTCATTCATGCATTCCATGATCATTTAACAACCATAGGTTATATTATTTTTGATACACAGTTTGTATAAAAGAGAAATAGTAACCCAAGAGACCCAAACGTTTGTATCTTACACTTAAAGGGTGCCCCAGTAAAAGGTAATAAATAGACCTTTAATTTTTTTTAAAACATCATTTCACATTCTTGTTACCATCTTTTCGATTTATTATAAAACAAAAGAAATATACAAAAATAATTTTCAAAAAGCATTTTCCTTTAAAATGCTTTACATTTTCATTTTTTTATGAAGTAGTTAGCCCTACCCTTAAATTTTCCGCAAAATCTAGCTTATTATTTTTTCGATATCTATTTTAAGTGTCGAATTATAGGCGTTTTAAAAAATTGTATTTATAACAAATGCAATTAAAATGGAGAATAAAAATGTGTTATCTAGTAAAGCTTGATAGTTTAGTTAAAAAAAAAAAATAATAATATCATCCGATAAGTACGAGGAAGTGATTATGCAAAAACATGTTTAAAATTTGATATAAAAATATAATTTTTTTTATTTTAAATGCTAATATATTTGTCTAATTTGACTGATATGCATTTGATTAATAGATGCTGGAACGGAAATTTAACGAATCCTTCACTCGCAAATCGGAGATGCATGTTAGGTACCTATTTACCTATTAGGTGCGCAACTAAGTTCTCCCTGTTTTTTGATGAAAATGCAACTTTATTGTGAAAAAATGGTTACAAATGAATCATTCAAAGTATTGCCCATCGCTGGCTACAACTTTTTTTCGTCTTTCTCGCAGAGCCGAGACGGTAAAAGTGTTCATCTTTTGAAGCTATCCACGAATCAAGCCAAGTTCCTTGTTTTTGAGTCATTCCAAACGCATGCAATTGCTGGGAAATGGCTTGACGGGTAACTCCTAATGCTGAAGGAAGCTGTTCTTGCGTTTGGCACGGATCCTCATCGAGCAATGCCTCCAATTCAGCGTCTTCGAAAGATGTTGGCCTTCTTTCACGCGGACGGTCGTCAACATCGAAATCACCGTCTTTGAAGCGACGGAACCAATCATGGCACGTTGTTTCACTTAGAGCAGCATCTCCGTAAACTTTTTGGAGCTCTCGATGCGCTTTAGCTGCCGTTTTCGAATGAAAGAAGAAAACCAACACTTCCCGCAAATGACGATTATTTGGCACAAAATCAGACATTTTCACACAACCAAAACTATATGACGCCAAAACAAAATCACTAATGTGTCAAAACAGTTTGTTTACTATATGTCTAAGCTTGGTTCATGACGTTTTGGATATGTCAAAATCGACCAGCACTTACTGCTGGAGCCATCTATTGACAGAACTTAGTTGCGCACCTAATATATTAGAAAAATTGAATACTCTCGAATATTCTTTCTATTACTTAATGAACTCGTAAAAGTAATGAAGAACTGCCAATAATAAAACTGCGAAACTCAAATTGTCCATATTATTTTGAACAATCGAAAAAAAGTAAAAGTATATAAGTATAAAAATTGTTTGTTTTTACCGCTGTATCCATATGTATCTCTGTATCCCATGATTTCGTATATTATTTCAACTTTATGCATATCTTTGATTAACAATTTGATAGCCAATCAATTGGGATTATTAAAAATGTATAGAAAATATATACTTAATAGCGATGATTTTAGCGACGGTTTCAAAGCTAAGGAGATAGTCCTCTAAAACTCCCTTCTGCTACTTTTTAAGTGCTGTAAATATTTTTGCGCACATGGCAACGCAGAAGATATTTTATTTGTAACGAATATAATAAAGTGTACACCATAATCCAGAAGGGTGGGATTATCTTTTAATTTTGTTGGTTTTTAAGTAAAATGATTGAACTACAACTCAACCACTCCATGTCTGAGGTGGAGAAGAAAGATGAGGATGACGACGATATCTTATCGTTGTGGAATCAAGTCATCGACGTCTGTGAGGATCCAGAGTAGCCATTTGCTAAGCGCCGGATTACTTAGTACTCCTAAAGTAAAATCGCATGTCTTGGGGAAGGGGTGACGAGAAGAGAGAGAAGGAGAGAGAGAGAGAGAGGGGGGGGTAAAGTTGTTATTCAATGAAACAACACTCAGAACAAGCTCAGATGACCGATTCTTTCATCTTATTCAGGGTACAAATATTAAGTTTAATTCATTTTGGACCTTAAATTTTAAGCAAGGAACATGAAATTTGGTATATAAACTTTCTAGAATATGCAGCAGTACAAGTATACAAATTATTAAAATCCACCCCAGACACACCCAGTTTTAAAAAAAATTTCATTTTTGTCAATATTTTTGCTAGAAATTAAAAAATATTTTTTAGGTAAAATATGTAGACGTTGACTTTCTCTACATTTCTTCCATACATTATACAAAGACACGCCCACTTTTTGAGGGTGTTTTCTAAAAAAAAAACATATATTGCTTTTTCAAAACTAAAGTGGTGGTTATGTCTTATTGTGAATATCTCATCAGCATCCGTGAACTTCGGTTACAAATTCTGTCACCCAAATTTTTCTGCTAAGAAAAAGTTGTAACAATAGTTTTGTGGTAAAATTTCTTAAAAGTCGCGAAAATATCCTATGTATAGAATAAAAATAAAAAAAATTGCATCGCCACGCTGAACTAAAAGATGGGCGGATAGGGTATAATACGTTCCATTCTAGACGGATTGTATCTTTCCTTTATGTTTTATTATTGATTTTAAATATGCTAATCGTTCATTTTAGAAACTTTGAATTCCAAAAGCACTGTTTTTACAATTAAGCTTTTAAATCAGGGGTTAAGTGTGCAACGCTGAGCAGGATATTCAGGTCGAGTCTCAGAAACACCAACAAGTTTGTTAATGTTCCCAACTCTCGCGAACGTCTGACAAACATCCGACAGTAAAACTGTCGTAAAGAATTTGATATTTGGCAAGCCTATTTATGTACGTAAATAGACTTAGACATGTGGAAAATTTTATTTGGAAAAGCATTGAAACAAGTTGAACTTTGCACACTTTCACATCACACTGCTTCGTGGCTAAGTAGTGAAATTTTGTACAACTTGGCCCATTTTTTTTTCATTAATATTTTTGGTTAAGTTATTATTTCCTTCAATTTTTGAAACCTAAAAGAATCTTTCACAACTTACAAAAAGGACGAACTTGTCTGTACTGAATTTTAAAAGATGTGATGTTGTGAACTTTTTAATTCAAATGAAGACGACATCTTTCTACTCAGGGAATATTTTCGCGATTTTTAAGAGATTTTACCAGATGATTTCTTGCTAAAATTTTTACATAGAAGACAGTTGATGTTGCCAATGTAACCAATGGTCACAGATTCTGGTGAAAATTGGACAATAAGTCCTAACTATCACCGCAAAATATGAGCGTAGAGCGGTATATTGTATAGACAAGTTATAGAATATAGCAACGTCTAAACATTAGGGTTGCTTTTTATGCGATTTTTTTTAATCCAATTTTTTGTGGTTTGTTGTGGTAAACACGATATTCAAAAGGAGAAGTATCAATAGCAATAGGTAAACATTTTAGTTTGGGTGAGTCGACTATAAGAGCAATTAAAAAGGGTGGAGATGCAATAAGAAAATTTGTAATTTTAGGCACAAAACTAAATGCGAAATTATCACGCTCATAATCTGGATTGAAGAATTATCTAAAAACTCTTCAGTTTTATGAAGGAATAAAAGAATCAGAGGTATCTACTTCAGCTTCTAGAACTGATAGGGAATTTTCAACCAGCAAGGCTGGTTTATCGCGTAATGAATGCACTGGGTGATGCTGCATCGGCAGATGAAAAAGTTGACAAAAATTTTCCAGAGAAGTTAGCCAGATACTCGTAGTGGATATTGTCCACACCAATTATTTAACGACTGTACTGTTTTAGGAAAATGCCTCTTATATGGAACTTATATCGCAAAGTCTGAAAAAAAAGACTGTGGATTTAAATCAAACAAAGATAGAGTAACATTGTTACTTTATAGCAGAGCATTGGGAGATCGGATGATGAAACCTACTTATTTATCTCTAAACCCACGCGCTCTGAAAAGCAAAGATAAAAACTAACTGCCTGTACATTGGATGGCTAATGCAGAGGCTTGGGTTACAACTGCAACATTTACTGAGTGGTTTAATAATTGTTTTGTACCAGAAGCGAAAGCCTATATGAAGCAAAAAGGTTTTGACTACAAAAATGCACCAGGTCATCCACATTTAGAACTTTCGGATGTAAAGGTAATATTTTCTCCACCTAATACAACAAGCATTTTCTGCCATTGTATCAAGGCATAATTAAAACATTTAAGAAATATTACATACATACATTCCCCCGTGCAGGTACGGGTTAAGAATATCACTGCAGCGCCCCCCACAAATACATAGCGCTTGTCGTAGAAGGCGACTAAGGGGAAAATCACATCTAGGTAATTTTTAAAATATCCAGGTGAGCCTAGCGACACATATATCAACTTAAAACTGTCCCGCAAGTGTGCATGCGAATGCGTGGGTTGACACGACTGGAGATCACCGGTGTTGTAAAAGTAAGACCAAACATAAATCAAAAATCAGGAGCATGCACGTGTCAAACCCTAGCATTATGGAAAAGTACGCTAAAAAGAAAAGCACTACCCCGCCAGGCACTACCAATGCTACGCATGGCTGTAATCCTGGGACGGGCAGAAATGCTCGGGTCAAAGCTATTCGGTTTTCGGGGGATAGCAAAATAATGCAACGGCTTAGGCGTAACCTAAGAGTCGCGAGTTGGAAGCTTGGAAGTATGAAAGGTCGCAGCTACGAGCTTGAAGAAATGATGATTAGAAGGCGAGTGGACATCTTGTGTGTACAAGAAACGAAATGGCGAAACACCGGGAATCGGGCGCGTTTCTTGAACGTTAAGACAAAAGCTTACAAGATGTTCTACTATAGATCGGAACAAGGTAAAAACGGAATTGCTATCATCGTCGCGGCAGAGCTACTTGGCATCATCTTGACCATTTCAAAATCCAGTGACCGTTTGATGTCTCTCAAATTGGTGATACAGGGTGAGGTGTGGAATATTGTAAGCGCATATGCTCCCCAAGTCGGATGCGAACAGAGAAAAAGATGCATTCTGGTTGGATTTCCACAAAATTGGCGGAGATTTGAACGGACATGTCGGGAAAACAAATGAAGACTATGAAGACTGCGATGGAGGACTGGGGAACGGCACCAGGAATTCTCCAGGTGAAGACATCCTAAGCATGTGCAAGTCATACGGTCTTATCGTGCTAAATACCATGTTCGTCAACCAAAGCCGGCACCTGATCACTTACAGCAGTGGTGGAAATGAAACACAGATTGACTACCATTTGGTAGCCAGTTTCATGAAGCCCCGGGTTAAAGATTGCAAAGTGATCCTGGGAGAGGCGATCGCCCAGCAACACCGTCTCCTCCTGACAGAAATTTTTATGGAGACGGGGAAGAAAACAAATAAGAAAACAAAGGTGGCTGAGAAAATCAATTGGTACAAGCTGGGCAAAGGAAAAGGCCAAGTTTTTATTACCAACATGACAAATTACCTCTTTACCATCATCGATGAGGTCGGTGATGAGGAGTGCAGAGCACAAAATATGTGGGATGCCCTACAGCGATCTTGCTTAGAGAAAGCCAAATCACTACTTGGAACGTCGAAAGGCCCCTGCCAACACGCCAAAGAAACGTGGTGGTGGACAGATGAAGCTAAAGTAGTGATAAGGGAAAAGAAAACGGCTTTCAAGGCTTGGTCAAAGTGCTCTTCTACTAATAGAGATGGAAAAGCTCGCCTTGAAGTGATATATAGATGTTGCAAAGGTCTCGCGAAGAAAAAGTGCGCCCAATTACAAGCAAAAAGTATGGAAGGCCTCTATCGGGAGTTGGAGGAAATATCGTCTTCGGCGTCTGATAGGAACCAGGCTATCCAGGAGCTTCGACAAAACAACTTGAATAAGGGAACAGCTCAACGAGGAGTTCCAGAAACCTACGTGCGCATGATCATGGATATGTATGAGGGAGCAAGGACAAGAGTAAGATGTCCCGCAGGAGTCACCGAAGAGTTCCCAATCAAAGTCGGTGTACACCAGGGAAGCGTCCTTAGTCGTTTGCAATTTATTGCAGTCCTTGATTATCTGCTTGAAGGAAAAGTGACGGACCCCAAAGTGCATCAGTTATTCTTTGCTGACGATGGAGCTATCATAAGCGAAGATCAAATGGCCTTGCAACAAGCACTTGATGTATGGGTGGATGTTTTGGAGGGAAATGGGTACCGTATTAGTTCGAAAAAGACAGAGTGATTAACACCGGCCTATTCCAGACATTTACTTGAATGGAAAATTGCTTCCCAAGTGTGAAAAGTTCAAATATCTGGGATCTATGATCAATAGCGAAGCAACTTGTGACGATGACATCAATCATCGTGTAATCAATCATCGTAGGGTGGATGAAGTGGCGGGAAAACTCCGCTATCTTCTGTGATCGAAAAATGTCCCCTAAGCTTAAAGGAAGGTTCTACACCGCAGTTGTACGTCCGGCGCTCACATACGGTTCACAATGCTGGACAATGTACAAAAACTATGAGGGCAAATTAACGGCAGATGCTTCGCATGACAGCAGGAGTAACGAAGATTGATAGAATAAGAAGTTCAAAGATTCGAGGAAGCCTTCATGTAAAAGAACCCATCGCAAGCAAGATAGAGCACGACCGGCTCAGTTGGTATTGTCATGTTCAAAGGAGAGATCCTTCGAACCCCGTCAAAAAGGCAATATCAATCAACGTTCCTACACAATCGCGCAAAAAAGGCAGACCAAAAAACAACTAGATCACACAAATGCAAAAACACCAGCATTCGATTGGCCTCAGTGACGAAGTGATCCGAAACCGGGAAGCCTGCCGGTACTTCCTGAGGTCAAACCGGCAAACCCCACAGGCGGACCAGTAGCGATGCAGTAAAGTGGGAGGCTTGTGATCCTTCTACTCCGGATTATAACTTCGCCGTAAGAAGAAAAAGAAGAAATATTACATTAAATGCAGTTTTCAATCTATATTGAATAAATGAAAAAAATTAATCAATAGCAGTAACTGATACTTGGAAAAAATGTTATATCTTTGAATGCATAAATCATTTTGCATTTGCTATCACTCAAATAAAACAATACACTTTAATTGCGTGTTTGAAAAATTCTTCGTGTATATGTTCTGAAAATATTGCAGCTATTGAAACACCGGAATTATCAGATGGAATCATTACTTTGGCACATAATATTGGTGCAGAAGGTTTCCCTTAACCAGAATGATATCAAAGAATTGCTTGCAGATAATGTATTAACTGACAATGATATTAATTTAGTTTAGATGCAGAACAAGATTCGGAAAAATATAAAGATGCAGAAGTAGTAGAACCTTTAATGCAAAAATGATTCGAGAAGGTCTTCAACTTTGTAATGAATTGGAAAATCATTTTCTTGTTAATGACACGAATTCTGAACGAGCTTTTAAATTGTATGTCTGGATATCCCGAGCTTCACAAACAATTATTAAGATCACTGCCTCAAACATTAATCACGGATTATATTGTCGCTAAGAAACCATTAACATAGAACGAACCAGAAGCTGACGAATCTGATTTCACACCAGTTCACAAACGATCTCACATAATGTCAAGTAGCGATGATGATTAAAAGTAATAGAATATGTTAAATAAATAACCCAAATGTTTTGAACAAAATTACGAAATGAATAAATAAAGTAAAAAAGATTTGTTTTGAATTTATTCTTTATTTCCTCAGTTTTGTATGCGAATTTTAAAGTAAATTCACTTTGTTGCTTTGGTTTTATGCGGTTTTTGAGAATCACGGAACGTACCCCTGGTTTTTTAGGAAAAGTAGTCTTTTTTGTGCGATTTTTTTTAATGCGGTTTTCTGCGGAACGTATTTACATCATAAAAAGAGACCCTACTGTATATCTAATTTGTTTCAATTTCTACTAAAAATAATGAAAAAACTCTATGTTTTGAAAAATGAGCATGTTTGTAGGCGGAATTCTAAAAAGCTTATACATACAGTTAGGTGCAAAATTGAACCAATAGTGCCTAGTTACCTGTTTCATTGAAAATTACTCGAAAATTAAAACATTTTTTTTTTTTTTCTAAAACCATATTTTTTATTTCAATGGACTTCAGTTAATAAGATTAATTTAAAAACAACATAACTTCTGTACATATTGTATGCGGTTTGTTAACAAGAGAGAACCAATAGATAATAAGCATGAAATCTATCAATATTTGGTCCAAAGGCCCTTGGCTTTTTTACGGCTTGAATGCGGCGTATCTCACTCTCTGCAAGGGTTGAGCAGTAGCTTATTGGAATTTTAGCCCATTGTTCTTGAACCCTGTCACATAAAACAGCCATAGAAGATGGTGGGGAGTCGTGCTCTTTGTGAAGCGCCGTTTTCAAAACTGCCCACAGATTTTCGATAGGGTTTAAGTCGGGGCTTTGGGCAGGCCAGTCCAGAATTGAAAATGGTTGAGTTTGAAGCCATCCTTGCACTGATTTGGCCATGTACTTGGGTTCCCTATCATGTTGAAAGGTTATTTCTGATGCGGGTAAGGGCATGGACCTTATCGTTTTCATCAATTTTTGTCTCAATATGTTTTTGTGTACATGTTGGTTCATTTTGCCTTCAATTAAATGTATTTCCCCTACCCCGAACGCACTCATACAACCCAACAACATGATCGAACCACCACCGTGCTTTACGGTTTGTTTTACATGCTTTGGCTTCAATGACTCACCCTTTCATTTCCAAGCCCACGACCTTCCATCTGTGCAGTAGCGGTTGATTTTAGTCTCGTCAGACCATATTACCTTCCTCCACATTTGTTCCGACCAGTTTTCGTATGCCTTCGCAAAGGACAATCTTGCCTTAAAATTCTTTCTAGACATGGCTGGCTTCTTCTTCTTTTCTACAGCCTCAAGATCTAGCTTACGAAGAGAACGATTTGCTGTCCATCGGCTAATTCTCTTACCGGTAGCATTTTCCAGCTCTTTCGCAGCCTCTGCACCTGTGGAAACCGTGCCAGATAAGACATACCTTGCAAGAGATCTTTCATCCTGGTTAGAGAGTTTCTTCGGCCTCCCACGTGGAGGTTCTTCGAAGTGGAGCTAACACTTTTTCTTCAACCGGATAACACTGGTCTGACTTATGCTACATTTCGTCTCCACATATCGAGTAGACTTACCCTCCATTAGAAGTTTTTTCATTTCATTTAGCACATTTTTTGGGAGAGGCTTCATTTTATTTCCCTGTAAGAAAATTCTCTTGATATTATATTTGAGTGAATTTTTTTCACATTTCACCTTAAAATATTCAGCACGCAGTATTCAGGGAATACCAATTTCAACAGTAGCACGCAAACGAAGCCCTTGAAATCGAAACAATGACTACGGATGCGCATATGAAACCATCTGGTGCAAAAATGAGTCAATGCAAAAGTAACGGTATTCGCGGTAACGGTAGTCGTTTGTTACGTAGCATGTTTTATTTGACTGAACACCCTTCTAGCAACTACATAGTGGTACAAACTTTGATTGAGTTTCACGCATCAGCATTTCTAAGGCAAAATCCAAACATTGGTTCAATTTTGCACCTAACTGTGTGTACTCGTATATAAAATTTCATGTTCTTCGTTCAAAATTTCAGACGGACGGACATGGCTAGATCGACATAACTTTTGATGCTGATCACAAATATATACATACATATACTCGTATGTATATGTATGTACTTTTGGTGGTCCATCGGTATTATTTCTCTATGTTACAAACTATGAATTCATTGGAAGTTTGTGTAAGGTCCTATTAGGTTTTGAGAATTTGAGAAAATAATAGTAAATAATTCGAACAATTTCATTGCTATTATTCTCTAAAAACTTTTAGATACTCATACTATTATTTTCTCATAATAGAAGTAAAAGAACGAATTTATTTGTATTTCACTGCATATTGTGTTAGGTTTTCAACCATTTTAAATAAATGTGTATACTTCAGTTTAGCCAATCAAAGGCAATTTTTTTTTATGAAATTGTTTTGAATGTAAAAGCTATGCGGGTAAAGTAAAGGGATGACTTGGAAAATAAATAAAATTTCAACACCCTCTGTTTCGGGTTCCAAAAAATTTATAAACTTATAAACATACCTATGCATGTAAGAAATTTCACCTTCTTAGTAAAAAATTTAAGGCCTAAGACTGGTGATGCTGATCACAAATATATGTGTATACTTTTGGAGGGCTATCTTTGTTACTTCTCCATTTTACACATTTTTGGTCAAATTAAATACACATTATGTTATAAGGTATACCAAGGGAAATACAAAAGTTAATACCTGATTAATTCTATTTATATATGACCATTTTACTGAAAAAACATTTAAGGTAAAAAGAAAATAGTTAAAGTACGGTTTTATTAGTAAATAATTGTGCATCGTTTAAAATGCGAGGGGCTCATAACTTCCACCTCACAATTCTATATCTTTTTTACGGAGAATCAGACGATTTCACTTCACTATAACGTACTTTACTAAGGGTCAATATTAAAAAGTTGCAATTTTTTCAAAAAAGTGTAACGGTTTCTATAAAAATGCATACCTAAAGTACAAGGTGGGGCAAAAATAATGTCATAATGTGAATTGGCTGCCAGTTTGTTAGAAATGAAATAAATTGGGCTTTGTTTTCACGAAAAGTTGATTTTAAGGTGTAAAATTGATGACATTAAGTTGAAAAAATTATATGGGTCAAATGACCACCTCTTGAGGAGACGCACATTTGCGCTCGTTTTACGGCATTTTGAATTATTGCTCGCAAAACATCTGGCTCCAAATTGATGATTTCTTCTTCAATGTTGGCTTTCACGACTTGCAAGGTTTGTAGTTTGTTATGATAAACGCGAGATTTCAAAAAGCCCCAAAGGAAGAAGTCTAGCGCAGTTAGATCTGGCGATATGGCCGGCCAGTTCATATCGCCAAAACGGGAGATCACACGGCCCGGAAATTGGTGATTCAAAATCTCCATCGTTGCCCGAGCTGTGTGAGCGGTTGCTCCGTCCTGCTGGAACCAACAATGCTCGAGATCCAATTCAGCAACTTGCGGCAAAAAAAAAAATCGTTTAACATCAGTCTATAGCATCCACCGGTTACGGTTACGGTGGTGCCGTCGGCGTCCTCAAAAAAATATGGGTCAATTCACTTTTTCACTACAAATGCCGGACCATACAGTCACTTTGAGGGGATGCAATGGCTGTTCGTGCATTTCATGTGGATTCATCGTGCCCCAGAAATGCAAATGCACATAAGCACTTAAATGGAAATGGGCTCCGTCGCTCATTATGATTTTGGATACGAAATCAGAGCACGGGAGCAAGTTAACCTCACTTGACGGTCAGCAGGCAGCAATTGGTGAACGGTTTGCACTTTATAAGGGAACATCTTAAAGTCTTTCATCAAAATTCCAAACGTCCTCGGCCACAGGAGTGATATTCTCGGCCGAACGAGCAATACGGGGCCAGCCACTTCTTGCAACATCTCTAGTGGACCCAGTTTGCACGAGACGCTCAGTTAAATGCTTAATTGTTCGCGCACATGCACCAATCAACGACGAATTTCACGATGCGTTAAAACAACAGACCGGAAATTGGTCAAATAAGCAGTAACTATAATTCCGTTCTTCAGGTGTGTATCGCCCCATTGCTTGTTATCAACTAATACTCCATCTGTCTACAACATAAACAATGACATTTGACGCAATTTGCAAAAATTATGGCACATTCACATTTGCCCCACGCTAAGACGCAAGTGAGTGCGACCCAGTCGTGCCTTTTGTTTAGATTTCTAAAAAGCATTAAAAACCACGTTGAATCGAATCAAACCAAAAATTTTAAAATTGCAGACTCCTTTTGAAAGTCTATATAGATTCTGAAATATACAGACTTTGAATATCTATACATTCATGTATTGTACAGGGCCATATCCAATCTTTAGAGCAATTTCTTAAAAAAAAAATTGTACTTTCTCATGATTATTTACGGTGATAAATAAATAAACAAATAAATAAATATTTTGGCGGCCTAACTCCTCGCAACCACTCCTACTGAACGCCGCACGAATGGTTGGGACCCACAATTTTATGCCGTTTCCCAAGGTCAATTTTTTCGATTGCTTCTAATTACAATTTCACTCTTGGATGTTTGTCAGACGTTCGCAAGAGGTGAGAAAACGTTTTTTTTGTGTTTTATTGGATTCGAACCTTGAACCTCTTGCTCAGTGGTCGCGCACTTAAACACTGACCCACGGCACCATTTACGGTAATGAGTTAGGCTTATTGTGAATAACTCACAAGATTCTATGAGCATCCGTTACAAATAGTGACAACCGCGCCCACTTTTGTCGAAGAAAAATTATGTTTTTATATTATTTTTGTATTGTATAACCTATCATACCAATAGGGTACAGAAGTTGTAGTGGTAACATCAACGCTTGTCACGCTCTTGGTTCACGGTTCAAATCCTGATCTCAACAATCATCTATTTATTTCTTCTGAAATAAATAAAAAAGTCGATCAATTGCGAAAGCTTAGTCAACTCTACTGCGAAGGCATAACACTGGCAGTAGGGTCGTCATATGGCTTAAATGCAATTTGATCGTGATGACGACATCAGGTGGAAACAAAAAAATACTGTGAATCATGAGTAACGACAAAAAGCAAAACAAACAAGCTCCCCAGTTATCTGGACGCCACCCTTGAAGTTTACTGAAACTTAATACCACCTAAGTTTCAAACCCACTACACCAATCTTTCTTTCTCTCTCTCTCAACTTTTCTACAAACGCCCGTGCCCAGAAATAATTTAATGGAATTCATATCCCATTTGGCGCGCAAATTAAAAAAAAAAAAAAAAAAAGGGTATATTCATTTTGATACATAGTTTGTAACTTAGAGAAATAATATAGATACATTCCACAAGTATACATATAAATAATTAGTACAAATAGCCACGGCCCGTTCGTTTGTCCGTATGTCAAGAGAAGGAGAAAGAGCGGTACAGACTTTACGTTACGGGAGGATTGTTTTGAAAGAGATCATTTGCAGATGGGCGGGGCAATCAATTTTGCCAGCTAACAACTGATGAACAAAGAACATACCGGCAACATCATAACGTTTTCTCAACGACTGAAAGTTAATTAGTTGCAGATGATCCCCGTAGGGTTTTAAGTTGCAGCCCAAGAAAGACCGCGTAAGGCCGTATAAATATTATGAACCCTTTTTAACATATCGATCCGAGAATTCCTTAGACCAAAGTTGCACAAAACCGAGTAGGTGGTCCTGCTTATAAAGTTATCAGTATGAAAAAATCGATGTGCTGAAATGCCAGAAGGCACATGCTTGTGACAAATGAAGTAAGGCCTGAGAAGTGATGGAAGGCGCTTACGAGAATAAGTAATAGAGTGACATCTATCGACATTCAGCTCTAAGAAGCTGATGAAGAACCAATTCAAGACTTCCGGCAATAGGCGAGAGTCACGAGAAGTTTTTAAGTGTCTAATGATATTCATGTCTTCAATATAACTAGTCCGGCCATAAGTTCTGTTACAAATATAAAACGCTATAAAAAAAAAAGAACAGTAAACATATTGTATTCAAAATTGTTTCATTTATTAGAGCACAATATTGGCAATTAAAAAAAATTGGATTCACTCGAAATGACTGCCTTTTGCTTTAACACAGGCTTCCAAACGGTGTGGCCATTAGGCTATAGCGGCACGTACGGTTTCCATGGAGATCGTGGACGCTGCTCTGGTTAATGCTGTTCTAAGGCTTTCCAAATTTCTGCGGGGAGTCTTGCAGGCCATGTTCTCCAATTCTGACCACAAACCATAATCCAGTGGATTCAGATCTGGACTCCCCGACGGCCAATCTTCTGCTGCTATAAAGCCAGGAATATTGACTCTGAGCCACTCCTGTGTGGTTTTAGGTTTGTGCGCTGGAGCAGAGTCCTGTTGGAAGATCCATCTGTATGCATTGAAAAGGGTATTGGTCAAACCCTTCACAACACCCTCTAGCCTATCTTCTTGGTAAACCTTTGCACCAGTTTTCACCCCTTTTTCACAGAAATGGAGGATGTAACACCGTAAACAGAATGTTTTCATGGTCCCGCGTGCCACTGTAAAAGTCGCTTGCATTTTTCCAACCTAATTTTTTTTAGTTGAGGAGTTAGAAGATGACCCGTGGACCGACGATAGGCTTTCATATGCAGATCATCCCGAATCATCCTAGATATGGATCTGGTTGATATATCCAATTCCTTGGACATGATCTTCTGCTTCCTAAGGGGATTTCTCCGAATTCAACGCTATTACCGCGACTCGATTCTCTTTAACGCCCCACTCCATGTTAATAGTTTGCAAACTGAAACCAAACTGACTAGTATTCTTCACTGATCAGTGCATGTGTTCTGAAAAAAAGATTAACGGTTCTATTCCCGCAAGAAGTTTTGAACGATAAGCGCTGGAAATTATGTAACAGAACTTATGGCAGGACTAGGTACATACATAGATGGATATTTTACAGTCCCTTAGGACAGGGTCGGGATTGGATAAAGATCAGTGGTCCAAAATAGTTACCTTGAACAGCCCCCAAATTTGCTACAATAGCATCAGACACTGAAGCGACTTTAAATTGGTGCTCAACAAGATACAATTTGATCCATGAAAGATTTTAGATACTTCAGTCTTACAATATTTTTTTGTGGATAGAGAAAATGTACGAACCTTTTCAGAGTCTAGCAAAAACTCCCTGACAGATTGATAATTGAAAGAGGACAGTGACGGAAAGGGTTGGTTTACACATTGTTTCCGAACTATGAAAGGCAAGCCATCAGGATCGGAGGAGTAATCGCCCTTGAGTTTCTTAATCTTATTAAGAACCGCTAACGAGGTTATATCCACAGAGACAAGGAAAGTTTGTGCAGAGTTGTTCAAGTGTCAGAAATAATCCAAATCTGGTTCAAGAGCGTGGTCAATGAACGACTGGCTAAAGAAGTGAGCGAATAAGTTTGCGATTATTCTAGTGTCTGTTTAGGAAGTATCTCAGAATTTAAGTTTAGATGGATAGTCATTATCTATTCGCGTTAATAAATTGGGAGAAGGGCTTTTGTTCGGGGATTATATTGAATTGCATTCTATGAAAATATTTTTATATATCGCAGAGCTCATAAAAATGAGTATATGCGTGTAGATAATTAAAAAAGTTTGGTTTTAAGGTATACATAATTGCCATAATTTATTTACATTATTACAAAGTGGGCGGAAGTTTGAACAGTTTTTTTTGGGCAAATATGGAACCAATTGGATGAAACAACTGGAAATTTCAGCGTTGGAAATCGCTGGGAGCATTGTCGATGGAAATATGTGCAAAGTTGAGATATATGCTACTAAGCAAATCGTTAAGTTTACCGAAGCCACTCTTTCTAAAATAAAAGCTGTAGGAGCGCTCAGAGACTGGTTTCATGTTTGCGTTATCATGCGAAAAGGTTAGAAATAGAGGGAGCGATAACTGTCCAATTTGAAAATAAGATGACTGATCGGCACCGGAGGAGCATACGAGGTCAAGTTTCCTTCCCAAGTTGTTGATGACACCTACATTTATCTTTTTTTTATAATTTGCGCGCGCCAAAGTGGATATGAATACCCTTAAACTATTTCAGGGCGCGGGCATTTGTAGAAAGTAAGTTAGAAATAAATATTGGTGTAGTGGGTTTGAAACTCAGGTGGTATTAAGTTTCAGTAAACTCCAAGGGTGGCGTCCAGATAACTGGGGAGCATTTTCGTTTTGTTGTTGCTTATTTTTTTTCAATCCTCCTGATGTCATCATCACGGTCAAGTTGCATTTTCTGGCATATGACCACCCCACTGCCAGTGTTATGCCTTCGCAGTAGAGTTGACATGAGTTTCGCAATTTATCGACTTTTTTATTTATTTCTTGTGAAATAAATAGATGATTCTTGACATCAGGATTTGAACCATAAATCTGCAGCGTGACAAGCGATGATGTTACCACTACACCACGGCCACCCTAAAGGACAGTCATAGAAACGATCAGTTAGTAAGATTTCCGTGGGTTGGTTAGGAAGGACAACACAGTATGTAAAGGGTATGCATTGAAAAGATTATTTTAACTCAAATGTATTCGACTGTTAGTTTTTTTTTTAAAGACCATCGCCGTAAATATCATGAATGGCCAGCAAAACGCCGCGGCCGGAATCATCTTCTTTTTCAAGACCATAATCGCGAAAGCTGTTAAACTCGGAAGGGAATAATTCATCATTATTATAAGCAGAAGTTAAATTTGTTTCTGTAAGGGCAATCATAAGAAAATTTTTGGGAGTTTAAAAATATATCGCGAGTTTTAGTGCACAGTCCTCTTTCATTTTGATAGTACGAGTATGTAAACTTGTAATGTAAGACAGATTAGGAGCGGGGTCTATTACATCAAGGAATTCAGGGGAAAATCCGTTGGAGGCGGACACGATATTGAAAATTTGGGACGATAATAGTTTTTAAGATCAGCCCCGCTTCTTTGAAGGTAGGAAATACGTTTGCAGCTGATGTACGAGACAAACGTGGACAAGTCATATTAATGAAATCATGATAACGATTGAAAATGTGACATAATGCAGGAGGGTCAGTAGAAAGTCTTTATTGATGAATAGATACCATGCCGTTAGTTTTAGTTTTAACAAGATATGTACATTTTCCCTACAATTCCTTCATATATGGTATGGAGCCACGCCCACTTTTTTATGATAGCTACGTCCACTTTATCCTGAGAAAAAGTCGTAATAACAGTTAGTATAAAAACACGAGGAAATACGAGGGCAAGGTGAAAAGTTCTCGGCCTGACAATGAAAAACTACGATTTTCAGTTAAAAAATGATTTTATTGTTCTACATAATCTCCCTTGACTTCAACACACTTGGTCCAGCTTTTCTCTAACATCAGTATTCCTTCTCGGAAGTGAGAGTCTGGAAGGCTGTAAAAATATTCATCTATGGCCCCTTCAACTTCTGCATTGGATGCGAAGCGCTTCCCAGAAACAAATTTCTTCAAGTTTGGGAACAGATGGAAGTCTGAGGGTGCCAAATCAAGTGAATAGGGGGGATGGCCGAGCAAATTGTACCCCAAATTCCGCAGTTTCCCCATCGCCAACGCACACTTGTGTACTGGTGCATTATCCTAGTGAAAGATGATTTTTTTCTTGTTCAAGCCAGGCATCTTCCGCGAATTTTGGCATCCAGCTGGTCAAGAAGGTTGGAGTAATATTCGCCTGTAATTGTTCTACCTTTCTCAAGGTAATTAATTAGCAGGATTCCTTTCGCATCCCAAAACACTTTGGCGCTGAACCACCGGCTTCCACCCACTGCTTCGACTGCTGTTTCATTTCTGGCGTGTAGTGGTGGACCCATGTCTCATCCATGGTGACAAATCGCCGCACAAAATCGGTCGGATCCCTATTGAATCGGTCCAAAGATTTCCGCGAAAATCGTTTGCGCATTTGCTTTTGATCGGCTTTCAGCAAATGCGGCACCCATCTTGCCCAGAGCTTTCGCATCCCTAAGTTTTTGTGTAAGAGGTTTCGCACCCTCTCTTCCGATATACACACAGCCTCAGCTATCTCACTCACCTTCACTCGCCTATCATCCAACACGATATCATACACTTTTTCGATGGTTTTTGGCCGTCCTTCACGTGGGTCATCTTTGAGGGACGTGCGACCACGTTTAAATTCAGCTGCCCACTTTTTAACGGTTGACATGGAAAGAGCAGAGTCCCCGTAAATTTTTGTCAACTTTGGATGAATTTCCTTAGGGGTGAACCCATCCAAAACGAAGAATTTTATCACCGCACGATATTCAAGTTTATCCATTTTAACGAAGAACACGCAAGACGTCTACTGCAAAAATTCGTGTAAAGAAACTACTTGAGAGAACAAGTTGAAACTTGTCATACGAACTAATGAGAATTGCACCCAGGTAGGAAACATAAATTTTTGCTGATTGGAACGCCATCTCTGCGTCAGGCCGAGAACTTTTCACCTTGCCAACGTATTTTCTCAGTAGAAAGATGTCATTGCATTTTAATTAAAAACGCCACGCCCACTTTATTAGAGAAGGGTTGGAAAATAAAGGATACGGTATTATATGAAAGCAAAACAATTTTTCCCGTATAACAATTGTTTAGTACACCAAATAAAGTTTCTATGTTAGCACCTGGCGGAATCGTTTGTTCAAAAATTTCAGTGTAACAACTTCTTAGCACATTCAAGCATTTTGTGTAACCAGCTATTGAAATCGTTAGTTCACGATTGGTCACTGTTTGCAGTTTGTTCACTCAAATTTTTTATTAAAAAAATTTTAAGATTTACAAATACTTTTTTTTTAATCTTATTCTAATCCATATTTGGCTAGAAAATCGTTAGGTCAAGATTGGTAACCACTTTTCGCCTGATCGCTTGCAGTTGTTTTTATATCTACTTACTTGCTCCTACATACGAGTATATGGCAAGTATTGTTTTCGTGAAAATGTTGGATCTCAAGATTTGAATCAATTTTTGTATTACTATTATAGTAATATCGTGGGAGCTGTAGCTCAGTGTTTAAGTACGCGATTACTGAGCGGAAGGTTCAAGGTTCGAATCCAAAAAAAACACAAAAATAAAAATAAAAAACGTCTGACGAACATCCGAGAGTAAAAATTGTCATGAAAAGCTTCTCTCAATCGAAAAAAAATGCAATTCGGAAACGACATAAAACTGTAGGTCCCAACCATTCGTGAGGCGCACAACACGAGTGGGTGCGAAATGCTAGGCCATTGGGCTATAAGCGCGAAATATTATTATTATTATAGTAATGTCGAAAAACGTGGGTCTCGCAATTCTGTCTGTTTGTCTGTACCTCGGTCTACAGCCTTAATGGCTGGATGGATTTTTTTTCGGACTTTATATCTAGAGTCTGTGGGATAATGACCAGATACGAAATTGGAATTGAAATTTTCTCTAGAATGAACTGCGAAAATTGGCTATTTCTCGGATGTAGATATGACGTTTTTATTCAAAATTGATATCTAAGTCATGTTCGACATATGTAATGACATGACATTAAGCTTTTGGACATATGGTCAAAAAAGTTTTTTAGCTTTTCAATGAATTTTTTTAAAACTAAAATTTTGTTGTCTCTTTTCAACTTTGCATAAACTTGAATAATATACGAATGAACAGCGCATATGGAGCAAGTACTTGCAACCCATTCGTGGCCTTCATTTTTTTTTTTAAAACTTTGCGAAGACGTTGCGTGTTTAGCAACTTTTTAGCACCCCATCAAAAGATGTTGATGTAAACAATTTTCGGAATCGGTTGGTCATCGTTAGGTCAGGATTTGTCACCAGATTTTATCGTTTGATCACTCATCGGTTTTTTATAAAAAAAAAAAATTAAAGCTTTTAAAGTTACAAGTATTATACGAATCGTTCCATGCGCATTGCAACTTACAGCACGTGCAAAAGCCCAGATTGACCTAATTGGGGGAATACTGCACTTAACATAAAATAAAAATGCAACTTTCAAACGAAAGCGTTCCGAAAAACGTAAAATCAACAGATTACACACGAGAGGAAGGTCCTGCGTGTCCAATACATATAATATTTTGATCACTCCACCATTACGTAACACTTATAATTTATTTCATAAATTCCTCAAAAAAAAAAACGCTTTTGACTTCCAGTAGAATCTGTTTTATAGAATACATTTGTAGCAACGTTTCTTCACAGTTCATTTAATTTAGACCTACAAAACTACAATGGTGTACGACGGTAGGTGTACCGTTTATACTTGCTCACTCAAATCAAAAGACGGATCATTGAATAGCATTAGTATACTAAATCTCACCTAGAAACTTTCAATTATATTGAATTTTTAAACAAAATTTTTGCACACATCAATGCATAATCAACTTGCTTCGCCACGAAGCGATCATATTATTGAGGAGAACATTTTTGTATCTTATTTTTAACTCTGGGTATTACCAAACATTCTCCCAGAAATAGAATTTTAAAAAAAAATTTATTTAGAAAAAAATACTTTTCTTATGGATTCTGAAATTTTATTTAAATAAATAAGAAATAAAAACATTTTGCTTCAGGGGCAATGAAAGGGAAAAAAATTCGTTTTCGAAAAATTATATAAACTTGCTGTCGGAGAAGCACATCATACCGTGAGCGGAGGTTTGCAAAAAAATATAAAAATAATTTACGGGAAACTAATGCTCGCCGTGGTACTAATTACAAGATACATCGAATATCTACTGCGTGTACATTTGAGTTATTAAGAAATCAGAGTATTATAATTGGTTTTTAAATTGTTTACCATGTCGTTGCTGTGTTCTATTTTCTGCAAACAGCCACATCTTCGTATATATGGTTCTCTAGATATCTTTGCGAGTAAATTTAAATCTTACACCTGGCGCTAAAAGGTGGACGATACGAGGTCCGTAGCACCAGTTTTGAATGAATGAATGTAAATAATAAATTAGAGATTGTTATAAATTTGACAAAAAAAATCCCAAAATAATAAATCCTTTTGAGACAGCTCATGTATTACCTTATTAATCATATCTCATTTTAGATAAAAAAAAAAGAATGCAGAGATTGTCAATTTTATGCTTCTGTTTATTATATTTGTGACTTTTGACATAATTCTATTAAATGTTATTTTTAAATGTGAATATATGAATCTATATTGAATAGATTCACCAATAAAAGGTGTCGGTAGACATGACATAAAAAGTCAGCAAGTTGCTGAAGGATACATATGTTGTTGTTTAGCCCAAAACACGGGACAATATGTAAGTCATGTTCTTCTTAAATTGGATCAACGTTTCTCAAGGCGTTTATGTTTGTCTTGAAGAGAAGAGCATAACTACCAATGACATACCTATGTGGAGCTAGTCCAATCTTTTTGACATTTACTGTATATATAATGTCCACGTCAAAGTGTGCCAAAATATCAGTGGTAAATCTCGAGACAATACTAAGATGAAAATATAATAATGGTGATTTTCTAGCTAGATATAATATAACCTCAACCCGTCAACGAAATTTGAACAGATGGTGAGCGTGGGCTGCACATCCCACTAAGAAATTATTCCAAGAGCTAGACAAACTAAAATCGCCATCCAATCTCTTAACCTCTTTCGTCCGTCCTTTAAAACTCTCACCCTTTTAATTTGGTTTTAATATCCAAGAAAATTATGATGAAATGGAAGTATAGTCATCGTGTCAATAAATTGTGTCCGATTGTGTACTAAATGTAAAGAAAAATGGTTTTTCGCATGGTTGCTGTAGGAGGGTCTGTGCGTTTATTTTTGGCATTGCTGTTCGCCTTTTCGTTCACGTTCCACGGAACTTCTATTGTCAGTCCATACTTGTGGGCACAAAATTGCACAAAACATTAAAATAAAAAAACCCAAAAACGAAAATGATCTTTCGCTGGAGTCAATAGTAGACGCTAGCCGTAGACAAGCCGTGGCTGCTGATCAAGCAAAGGTGCAAAAGGCATCTGAAGCCAGAACAGAAGGCGAAGAGTTAGAGGAGCGTTTGCTTGCAGACCCCGAAGAGACAGTCTCCGGTGTACACGCGAAAAAGAAAAGGAAGAAGAAAATCATCTCAGATGGTATGTTAAGACTTAGGGAGAACAAAAAAGCCGTACACCTGAAGCACATACTGCAGATGAAAGACCGCACCTTGCTCTCCGATAAGGAGAAAGACAAACCCGCGTGGACCGAAGAAACGATTGAAGACGATAGAACAACAAGATCGGAGATTGGTAAAAAAGCGCCCGGTAAAGATCACGGAAAGGAAAGTTTAAGCAAAGGTGTCATCGATAAAGAGAACCCTAACAGAAAGGCTGCCAAATACGAAAAAGTTTGCGTTGAGCCACGTGGAACCAACGCTGATAAAGCAGGTCCCAACGGGACCTAAAACAATAACGCAGCAAAAATGCGCCGAGTTGCACTGAAAGCCGTTGGTGCACAGGTTTCAAAGAATAAACTATTTACTGCTGTTGATAAGACGGTAATAAAAAAAGGGAAGCTTTCACAGACGAAAGGGAAAGATCCCAGGAAGAAGCCAACAACTCAGCGAAGAGACCGAGAGCTAATACGGCGGTTCAGTTTAGCGGGGCGATCCGCTATAGTGCATTTTGCTAAGCCCAGTGGACAATACACCTTCGAATGGGGAAAAGATGATTGGATTGGCGCTGTGCGAGGCGATTTCCGATCACATTCGAGGGAATATTAGTTCGACTGCTCCTACGTTCGGCATCACGAACTGGAAGCGCGGGATCAGCAGAATAGACTGTAAAGATCAGCTCTACCGCGACTTCGCGAAGAAAGTGATTTACCAGTATTGCGGTATACCCTAGGAGGGAGCTGATTTAAAAGCAGTCCCTCTGGAAGAGGTACCAGAGAGACCTAAAGCCAAGCTGACCGTACCTGATATGGGTTTGTAAAAGGAAGAAACCCTCTGCTTCCTTAAAGTACAAAACCCGGCGGTCCCCATGGACAACTGGGAGATTCTTGCTGTGGAAGAAAATGAAGACCAAGCGCATAATTATTGTCATGGAAGAACCGCCGGAAATAATGAATGAAAAGAGAGGCACATGCGACTCTTTCTCGAAGCTGGTGAGTTCTCTGAGAATAAAATCGTAGTCTAGCGAGACAGCAGATACTGTGAAGAAGAATGCATCCACCGATGAAGGTAGTACAAATAAACCTTCACGATAGTAAAGCCGCCTCAGTCTATTTATTGCTGCTCCTACAGGAAGAGCAGTTTGACGTGGTCATAATCTAAGAACTATGGATGCTCCACAATCAGGTGAAAAGATTAGGGGCATCAAACTACACAGCTTTCTACAACGAAGGTGAGGTTAGAACTTGTATCGTCGTCAAAAAGAATCTTCACACACTAATGCTATCCAATTACAGCTCAAGTGACAAGACGGTGGTGGAGGTAATAGGAAAGGACAAAACTTGTACGCAACCGACCATATATTTACCATACGACAAAGATATAGATGTCCCCTCCGGAAAAAATTACGGCATTGATAACAATAAATATTTAGGAGGGAGGTTTTACATATACGAGTATCACTCTTATCTGAAAATAAATCCGCAAATATCACGATTTGGAGAGTCCGAAAAGGCATCATTGCTGGATACTCTTTGATCTAAATTTCCATGATCCTGATAGCAAAGCCTTTCGAAACCAGCGGATAGCAAACTGGAAAAGATTCAATGAAGAGCTGGAGAAATCTTTGGGACCCTGCCCTAGAGAAGATCCCAATTCCACCACAGACGACGATATGATGGTGAACGATCTAACCAGTAAACCAACCGCTCTTTTGGAAAGGCCTCTCCTGTCAAACTTATAAGCGGAAGAAATCATTTACCATGGTGGAATGTGAAAATAGCAGGGCGATTACATACCTCAAGATATATTTGGAGTATTGCTAAAGAAGGAGCACTTAAATGGTCAACACACCGAGAGAACGTTAAACTGTTTAAAAAGGAAATAAAAATCGCCAAAAAGAACTACTGCAGAAAGGTCCTTGGCAAGGCTCCTCTATTGATGTCTTCTATCAAGAGTTGTGATTGTCCCTTATAAAGCACCCGACATTGACGAGATACATCCTATAAAGTTACAAGAATCAGGGGAGTCTATCATTCTACGGCTCAAGTATATTTATGGATGGTGCCTTAAAATGGGTTATGTTCCGGAATCATGGCTAGAAGTTAGAGTGATCTTTGTACCAAAGTCGGGTAAGATAAATCACACTAATGCCAAGGACTACAGACAAATAAGTCTATCTTCATTCTTACTGAAGATATTGTAATGGTTAATAGATATGTACGTTAGGGATGTGATTGGGGATAACTACTTGTCGAAATCAAATAATGCGTACATGCGTACAGTCTACCTAGTAGGGACAAAAATACTGTTATTACATTTGTTGTACCCATTATGCGGCGAAGAGTTATGCGTACCCAAAGATTGACATAACATTTGTAGCAGTTAACGTCACATTTGTTTCTTAATAAAAATATTTCAAATTTGCTTACACTTTCGCTCTGGAATGAATTGGGAAAGTGAATCCCATCTCTGTCGTAGCACTTCATAATTGCGTTGTGAACAAAGGTTCGATTTTCAAGACACTGCATCAGCGAGGTATTAGCTTAATGTTTGCTTATCGGTATATAAAATTCTTCGGGGATTCGGGCGACATTAAAGGCCGCCTGCGATCTGGTCCTCCTCGCACGGTAAGAACGACACTAGTACAAGTCATCAAAACCTTTAAGGCACAAAAAAGTCCCTTAAAGCAGAAAACACTGGTACGTGAGATGAATGTAACACAAAAGTTAATGATTCACATATCAAGATAGGCTTGAAGTTGGGGGCCTTCAAAAACCATACTGGAAAAATGCTGACTGGGGCTTTTACAAAAATTGGACCCAAAAAACAAAGCGACTCTTGGTGGAGTCTAGGGTATATGCACCGTCATCTAGAAAAGTATTCGAGCTAGCCTCAAGGGTCCGTAAAGTACACCTTCCAGAGTTAGCCATGGTGTGCTGACGGGGTCACTAACCCACATTTTTGCGAAAAAAGCATCGAAACGTAGGCCAAACTGTACCAGCAAACTATTTAAGCACCTTTTGTGAAACCACTAAACCATACTTTATTCAAAAAAAAAAGGAAGGAACATTCCAGCAAGATCGTGCGCCAGCTCATAAAGAGAAAACTACCCATACCTGGCTCTAGAAAAATGTACCCCATTTTATTGGTACAAAAACTAGCCTTCCTATATATATAGGATCTATAACTATAGGACCGGAATGAATACGGGTATATGCAGATGGGTTGAGCAAGTGCTTATTAATCGCGTAATCAACTCGACCCTAGGTGATGTGAATAGCAGAAAGAGAATCAACCGTTGTACCCCCCAGGGTAGAGACCTATCCCCACTTGTAGGCTTCTAGTAGTCAACAAGATTGTAAAGCTTCTAGAAACAATTGGTTACAACGTTACGGGATGTGCCGATACTGGTATTTGGTAAATTACTTCCCGTACTTAGCGAACGACTAAATTATCCACTGCTATTAGTGAATAACTAAGTCAAAGAGCCTCATGACAGTGAGAATTAGAAAATCAATTCCCGCACATAAATATAAATGGAGTGGATCTGATACCCAAGAAATCTCCTAAGTATCTCGACTTAATACTAGATTCCAATCTAAACTGGAAAGAAAATATTGACGAACGAGAAAGAGAAGAAATGCTACCTTGCGAACATTACGAAGATTAAAAGAGCAGGATACTAAATCTTCCTCCATTATACATTTATTGCGAAAGCTCGGCAGCAAAAACTGCATTAAGGCTCAGGGAAGCCGGTCTCTGGATAGCGAATCTCTATGGCCACGAATCTCAGATGGAAACGGATTACATCATACCACTTTTAGAAGTCAACAGGAGATTCTCTACCAGCATTCCTAGCGGAGTAGATTGGTATGAGGGTGGAGTACGTACGGAAGATGAACTGGCACTTTACACCGATGGATCCAAGTTAAATCTCGGTACAGGAGCCGGTGTCCACTGTGAGTCTCGAAATACAAATCGCTCTTCTATACCTAAGAATGCAGGGTTTTCAAGCCGAAGTGGTCGCAATAAAGCTGCGGAAATAGTTATTGAGGAAAATGTTTCAGGAAAAAATAATCAATATCTATGTTGATAGTGAAGCAGCAATAAATGCGTTGCAATCAAGTTTGATAAGATCCAAGCTCGTATAAATATGTAAAATTAAAGTGAATGAGATATTAACAGTCCACAATGGCGACGCTGTACTGAGTACCAGGACGCTGTACTGTCTCCAGAAATGAAAAAGCAGATGAACTGACTAGAAGCGAGTCTGGAATGAATTCGTTACAGGCCCTACTCGAGGCTAATGCACCGCTTAGTACACTTTAAAGGGAAAAGACATAGAAATCTATCGAGAAGGCCAGTAGGCTCTGGTGTCAATTAGATACATGTGCTACAGCTTTTATAGATCGTTCTGGCCAGTTTCGATAAGAGAACTATCAGTCTAATAAAGCTTACCCGTAAATTCGAGAAACCACCGGTATCCTGACTGGGCACTGCTCGATAGGCAACCATGCAGCGCGGCTAGAACTTCCATACAATGACTACTGTAGAAGCTGTAGGCACGAAGAAGAAATGGAATCCATTCGCCATCTACTGTGCGACTATCCTGTACTAGCAGTTCTTGGCAACAACTTCTTCTCAGGACTGGAGGACTTGTGAGATATAAAGCTTATTAACTACGGCAACAGGAGTTGCACGATCAACGCCAAAAATGCGCAGTCCCTTGACGACGTGTACAACGTTCCGAAGTAGGCCAAGAAAGTAACGACTTTTCTCCGAGATTCCTACGACAAATGGAGGCTCACTGAAGCAAAGTGAGGCTTTGTCAAGTTGATCACCTGCGATCCACAGGCAATGATGTTAAACTCGTACAGATTAATCTCCATCACTCAAAACTAAAGACTTTGATATCGCCCTCATCCAATAACCTTGGAATTGAGCGCTCCTGGCTATACGCTATATCAGCTCTAAAAGAACTTCCCACCTTCAAAGAAGCCGTGCCGACTTAAATAAATATTATCGTCCCTAATCACTGCTCCGACACAGATGGCTCTTTATCCGGCCGTGGCGCTCTGCTGGCAATACACAATCGCCTTGACGCTACTTTTTTCAAAAGCTCGCACACCGCCCACTTCGAGTAAGTGTTAAGATTTCCCTACCTAGCGCTATCTTTACATAATGTGTTGTCACATACACCCATCCCAACCAATTGGGTCATACCAGCTTGCCGTTGACTCTCTGACTGATTCCAAGGATCCATGCGATGACGCCATTATTTTAGGGGACTTTAATCTTCCCCATTTTCAATGATCCCAATCTGATGACGAGTCCCATTACATCCCCGAGGCTACATCTGATAACGAATTCTTACTAACCGATTGTCTCTCTGACTCTGGACTTTTCCAAGTAAGTGGCATTCGAAATAACTTGAATAGGCAACTTGACCTAATTTTCTCTTCCGACGCCTATAATTCCGCGGTCTCTGAGAGCAATCATCTTCTCTCGACTTTGGACCGCTTTAAATGAAGTTGATTTTGTAGCCACCGATTTTAGTAAGGCCTTCGACAAAATTTCTCACCAATTCATTATCTTCAAATTCGAAGTCCTTGGTTTCCAACCGCGGTTCATATCATGGATCAAATCATACCTAGTGGATCGCCAATACAAAGTCCGTTTTAGATCGTCAATATCGGACCCTATTATAGCAACTTCGGGGGTTCCTCAAGGTAGCCATCTTGGACCTCTGATATTTATCCTTACGATAAACGATGCCGAACATATCATTCAGAACTCCAAACTTCTGGTCTACGCTGATGATATGAAAATCTTTAAACGTATTTCATCTCCCGTTGATTCTCGCCTTCTACAGGACGACCTGAATAGTTTCTCCATCTGGTGTAACAACAATTTTTTAGAGCTTAATGTCGATAAATGTTATTCCATTACCTAGCGATCTCTCTCAATATCAATCCCCGCAATCTTAGGTCTGTTCCCCTATTCCGTATACCTCCCCATCGAACTAATTATGGTTATTACGAACCAATGTCAAGAATGCTGCGGAAATCAAATGATGCGACACACATTTTCGACTTTAATACCAGCAAAAGCACTCTCCGTAATGCCCTTCTCCACTTCGATCAATCCTCTTAACAAGTCTCCATACTTCCCTTAAATGTTAGTTTTAGTTTAAGAATAATTGTGTGGGCCCTAGAGCCCGGTCAATAAGCATAAAAAAAAAATGGTTAAAAATTTCAAAATAGGTTAATGTAAATATAGGTTAAGTTATCTTGTGACTTATGGCTTGTATTAAGCTTAAATAAAATAAAAAAATAAAATAAAATAAAATATCAGGCATGTCAAAGAACTCGTTTTTTGTGTTGCATCACAAGCCACACCATCTATTTCTCATTAACTTGAGGGCCACTGATTTCCAATAATTAAAAAAAATACCATTTTGACAAAAATAGTAGGTACATAAACTTGTTCATGTCATTTAACTTACACAATGAAATTAAATGTCATTTTTCAAAAGGTACGCGCACGCAGAACAGAACGCATGTTGCAAGCGCTTGTGTGTCAGCGCTGATAACCTGCGCCAAGCGAGGGGAAATGTCGCCCTACTTTTAAATGCACTCAAACTCAAAAGAGGTGAGCCGGAATAGAGCGTTAATGTTTGAAACACTATTTTAAAGCCTTCAGAAAGCTTGCATTTTTTGCGTTTTAACATGATAAATGTTAATGGAAATTTAAATGCACGGCCTTGGAAGAACTTATTACTTGTTCTACTTGGTGCGGTTAATTAGTCAATTTTAATATATAATAATTTTAATTTTAATATATAAAATATATAATAATTCCGTACAATATGATTATGCTATGTGTGACAAGTAGTTGCCAAAAGATCCCTTTGCTATCCATTTTCAACTTAGGGAAAAGGGGATATACAAACAAATTCAATCTGACTGGAATATAACATACACTTCAATGACATTTGTCCACCAGACAATGCAATGGATTTCAGGTTTTTACATAATTTAAAGACTATTCGAGACTGCAGGGACAATACAAGGAAACCTAGTATTCGAATCACAGTTGGAGCTGAGTATCTGTGAAAATTTTGCAGAATTTTACTACTACGACCACGAGTACTGCTCTCAAGCATACAAAAGATCAAAGGAAGTATCATTTGAACCGCAATTTTTCTAAGATGACACAGTTAATATACATAGGTCGGATCGATCATGCAAAAATCCCATGAGCGAAATGAATGGCACGAGGCATATCCGAGAAATAGCCTATTTTTAACTAAAGTTTCACTATAATAAAAATAAATAAATATTTGGCGCAACAGCTCTTTCAGTGCCAGGGCCTAGTTTCTCGCAACCACTCGTGTTGTGTGCGTTATATTTTTCACACGAATGGAAGGGACCTACAGTTTAGTGCCGTATCCGAACGGCAATTTGTTTTTGAGAAGCTTTCTCGTGACAACAATACTCTCGGATGTTTGTCAGACGTTAGCGAGAGGTGGGATCGTGAAAAAATGTTTGGTGTTTTCTGGGATTCGAACTTGGAACCTCTTGCGTAGTGATCCGACACACTAACCACTACGCCACTATAATAGTAATACATAAAATGACAAAAAACAAATCGATGTCGAACAGTTTCAAAAAAAAAAAAAAAAAAAACAAACAAAGCTTTCCTTTTATAGGCAGTCGATGCTAATTTACGTGGACTTATCTGCCCTACTAAGAAAGGAAAAACAAGCGCTAAAAGTCGCTAATCAACGTAAGGGAATATCATTAGGTCTAAAATAATTTGCTATCCATCTGTCAAAAAGTCACACAAGCATCCGCAAATATCGCATAAAATAAGGCATAAATAAAAAAGTAACATTTAAATTACATAAAACCGAAATGGAGATTCGAAATTTTAACTTGCATTTTCTGAAATTAAAATAATTGTATTTATTTCAAAATAACTAATTACTGTTTTGTTTTAAAAATGGTAGTAGAAAAAACAAGAGATTTATAAAGTCCCAACGGGTCGCACAATGAGCTTTGTCGGGCGGCATGTTTAACATGCCTTACATACATACATGTAAAATGAGAGCCTGTATTCTTCCTAAAAAAAATCTGACTCTTCTTCTTCGCCACAAAACTAATGACCTCACAATAACGCAGCTAAAATCAAGGGAAATGAACATCTGGGTGGAAACAAGTTACCGCCTAAGGGACGCGGGAGAGGAAGTTGAAAGGAGAAACCGCTGTGCTGGGGTATGATATTAATGCGCACCACGACTTATGGGGTAGTACCGATACTAACCCCCGATCTGAGGAAGTTGAAAGGAGGAGGGCACCGCTGTGCTGGGGTGTGATACTAATGCGAACCACGACTTATAAGGTAGTACCGAAAATAACCCCGTATCTCAACTCACACTTTTTCCAAAACAATAACTCTCTAAACACTAACTAATCGAATAAACCCACATAGAACCGAAACTCACCTCCAAAAGTGAATACCCAACACACTACGCCTACAGACTCACCCATATCAGCTTTCACCCAATCACTTTCACACCTCGCAACCTGATGATAATGACATCTAATAATACTTTTCTCTCTACCAATTCTAAATCTGCAATTCAAGGATTGAATCGCCCAAGCTCGAGCCTGAACGATTCAACATCTGGATTGCAGAGTCAATGATTACCACCTTCTAAATTAACCCCTGATTTTTCACAATATACCTCTGATTATATCCTTCGAAAGTCTCCGCCATAAACAAACACAGTATTAAAAGTTCTACAATGGAACTTGTTGTTTCAGTTACTGATAAATGGCCTCAGACCCTCTGTGATATCACTTCAAGAAACCCATTTTTTTTTTTTTTTAAACCCATTTCCCCCACAGATGTCACAAAACCTTACTCGCCGAAGCAATACGCTACGTTTTTTCATAACCTCCCAACTATCACGACAGTCAAACAAGAGTCAGGGGACTCCTAGTCCACAAATCTCTTCCCCACAGATTTATTGAAATCAACTCTTCAATATCAGCCGTTGACGTTTTAATCCAACTAAAACAGAAAATCAGAGTGATATCCTTATATATTCCACCGGAACAAACCTTTTCTGTTTCTGAAATCGAGAATATTGTAAATACTTTCCAACCCCTCCTACTCATTACGGGTGACTTCAACTTCTAGAGACCACTTTGAGGCACTTGCCTCATTACAGGGGGCAAAATTGTGGAAGACTTACTGTCAAACAAATGACGATAAACCTACTCACTTTTATACCCACAACACCTTAACCTATATGGACCTATCCCTGATTTCCTCACAATTATATCATTACACCACATGCACAACTCTTCCACAGTTGCATGGTAGTGACCACTTTCCTCTTACACAACAGTGACGATAGGAACCCAGTCCTTAAACCCGAGTCGACTTCCAAACTTTTAAATTTATAAAGTCAATTGGCCCCTGTTTCAAAACATAGCGTCAAATTTAATTATATCCACGATTCCATTCCTTAACATAAATAAAGAAGCAGCCCTCATACATATGTAAATCCATTACAAGTGCAGCTAACACAGCCATTGCCTTCCCCAAAAAACATCCGTTCCAGAGTGAAATTTGAAATCAGTAATCTCCGAAAACTCAAACAGAAAGCTAAGCTTAAATTTAGAAAGCATTCGATTCATGAAAACCTTATTGCCTACCATAAATCCAACGCGCATTCTGTAAAGCAGCTAAACTCCCCAAAAAGACTTGTTTTGAAAATTTTACCTAAAACATTAATCCAAAAGTCTCATGTAAACAATTTTGGAATAACATAAGATCACTCACTGGCGATTATAATCCCCACTCTATAAATACTTGTATCATCAGATCTGACACAAACATATCGCTGAAGGATTCGCCAAAACTTACACCGAAGAACAAAACAGACACCGAAGTTTGTGGTTATCGGCCTATATCCCTCTTACCATTTGTCGGTAAAGTTCTAGAGAAGATTATCTCAGAACAGTTGTTCTGGTTTTTAGAAAAAAAAATAACCCCATAAATATAAACCAAGTAGCTTTCAAACACGGTCGGGTATAATAGATTTTCTCATCCACATTGATGATTGTGTTTCATCTGCATTATCATCAAAGAACCATATTACAATTCTGTCAATCGACGTCGAAAAAACCGTTGACACAATTGGCATACACAAAATTTTAAACAAACTCATCCAATGGAAAGTAGGTCCACAGATCTTCAAATATATCAAGGCATTGGTAATTAACAGACAGTTCCGAATAATATTGTATCATACAATGTGATTAAGGGAAACTTAATCTCAAGTTGCGATCTTCGGATACCTGTACATCTCCGATTACAGTATAAGTCGTCTCTCATATTGTATTGTATTCTTGTTAGGCAATTTCCCGATAGCCTGGTACTTGATAAAAGCGCAGAGTTATGATTGAAAAGTTATCCGTCGTGAAGCTAAGGGCACCTCCGCTTTTGGTAAGTTTAACTCCGTACAACGCGCTCGCTTAAAAGAGACTATGTGTCAGTCATTAAGAATCCAACGAAGGTTTGTCATACTCCTACGGGGATGGCTAGTAGAAACGAAGAGGAGAGCCCTAAGACCCCACTCGAATCTAACCATTCATCTCTGAGTCTATTGTTGAGTCCTTTTAACGAGACTCGTTAAAAGGACTCAACAACAAATCATGTAAGTTAATCTATGACAATAATACAGTTCAGCCTAGAGCTGCAATGTTAATCAATAAACATTTAAAATATCTCCCAATCACAGAATTCGTCAGTAGGGACTTAGTAGCAATAATAGCAACAATACCCACTGTGAGAGGTTAATAAAAAGCAGTTATAGCTTCTGCCTACTTCGAAGGAAACCAATTTTCAGCTCCACCAGAGGATGTCATAAAACGAGGACTATTGCGGCAAAAACAGTATCCAGCTCATCATACACAGTGCGGCAACTCAAACATTAATAAAAGGCGCGAATCTCTTTTCGATTACCTTATTAAATCCAATTTATAATTGATAAATAGGGGTAGTGAACCTACCTTCATAAATTCTATCAGATAGGAGATATTAGACTTAACATTAGCTAGCCCTGCTATCTGCAATCAAATCTCCAATTGGCATGTCTCAAAAGAAACTTCCCTTTCAGATCATCTTCATATTAGATTTGATATTAAAGCTAGTAAATGCCAACTAACCAGTAATCATTTTCCTAAGCATACTGATTCTTCTTCTACAAAGAAACGTCCAAATGCTCAATTAGCTCCATAACACCCTCCAAATCCTAAAATCAGCATACAATCATTAAAACGCGACGTACCCTGGTGGAACAAAGCTTAGCGCTCTCAAATCAAAAGCTACGAAACTCTTTAATCGAGCTAAATGCACAAATGAATGGGGCGAATATCGTATAGCCCTAACTTATTACAATATTTCTATTAGGAAGTTCAAAAGGAAAACTCGAAGGTATCGAAGATCTTCAGAAGGCTCTTTTCAAGGACCACAACAATGGAATACAACTTCTAAAAAAGGCTGATGGTAAATTTATAAAAAATTTCAACGAAACACTAGGGCGGCTCCTACAAACCCACTTTCCTGGATCTCAGTCTTTTAACACCTCAACAACAAACATCTAAGTATGTTGCAACAAGCTCTATCTTATCTCAGGACGCTTATTCGATGTTTGACTGTAGTTGTATCTTGGATTGAAATCCTTTGATCTCGGGCGGCAAACACATGCCTTCCCATCAGATGGAATCCTGTTTATAGTCCAATGTTTATAAAGGGTTTTTCAATAAGGACATAACAATTTTGTATTTAAATAAAATACAAAATAATTGAGATATCGGGCTGAAATTTGTTCCAGGTATAGTACACATGTTAAATTCAAGTATGGAATTCGATCTCATTCATACGAGTATGGCCACTGCGAACACGTTTGCAGCGATCGATTCTTTGAAGCCAATTTTCCACCACTCTTCCACACATATCGGCCGGAAAGCTGGCAATTTCGCGTTCGATATTGTTCCTGAGCTCCTCTAACGTTTGGCACAAACCAACGACTTAACGTAACCCCATAAAAATAAATCCATCGGCGTTAAATCGCATGAGCGAGCTGGCCGTTCGACCGAACTATTTACCGAGATTACACGATTACCGAACTTCCCCTTCAATAGATCAATTGTTTGGCCAGCTGTGTGGCATATGGCACCATCTTGTTGGAACCACATATCACTGATGAAAATAGTCTTACACATAGCACGATAGCGAACTTCATTGACCGTAACATGGCGATCATTTTCATCGACGAAAAAATACGGTCCAATCACACCTCCGGTATGCAATCCACACCACACGATCACTGTTTGTGGATGCAATGGAGTCTCTTGAAGCACATGTGGGTTTGTTGCTGTCCAATAACGCACATTTTTCTTATTGACAAAGCCATTAAGCCAAAAATGAGCTTCTTCGCTGATGATTTTTCGATGAAATTCAGGATTTTCTTCAAACTTTTGCAGAACCCAATCGGTAAAGTTTCTTCAAATGATCAAGAGGCTTCAGTTCTTGATTTAATTTTATCTTGCACGGGTGTAGGCCAAGATTTTAATGCAAAATTTGCCACAATGTGGACTGAGAGATTCCCAATTCCTGTGAACGGCGTGGAATCGACTGATTTGGCTCATTTTGAACTGAAGCACTTACGGCTGCGATATTTTCGGTACGACCGGTGCGTTGTCTCACTGGTACAGCAACATTCAATAGTGAATATGTTGACTCGAATTTATTGACTATAGCACACACATCCTGTCTGGTGGGACGATTATTACGACCGAAAATTGGAGTAAGAGCTCTTAAAGTTGCGACCACCAACCAAGAATTTCGGTAGTAATTTTTAATAATTTCCAAACGTTGCTCGTTCGTGAACTTCACCATGATAGAAATGTAAACCTTGACTGACATTTTGACATTTACAGATCATAAAAAAAGTTTAAGGGTGCGTTTGTATTAAAATACAAAATTGTTATGTCCGTATTGAAAAATCCTTTATTAATGAGAGAATTCCAAATGCTTTTTCTGGTTTCGCTCAGTCAACAACGTCTGATTCTTGGTTATGCGTCCTAGGAGTCCTACTTCACGCAACCTACGTTTAACTGTGTCAACAGATGGTTCACTCTCTATTTCGCCAAAAACTGCTGCACCAATTTTTTTTTTTCTGCTTTTGAGTGAGTGTGTTTTTTACTTTGGCGCTCAATCAAAGTATATTTCGCACAGATGTTGACCTTGCTCTGAGTTTGCTTGGGATTATTTTCTAGTTTTAAAAACTATAAACTATTAAAATATTGGACTGCATTAAATACCCTTTTTTAGAGCATTTTAGTATTTTTGCATGATGGCCGACAATAAGATTGCTAGAGTTTGCATCGCAAGATTTGTTTTTTCCCATTGTGCAGAATTTAAAAAATAACACCAATTTAATCTTTTGAATAGAGAGAATACATAAGCTCTTACTTACAAGTGAATAAAACGTTTTGAATTATTTAAATACTTGAAATAAAAAGAATTTATATTCTGTTTCTAATTACGTGCATGATCCGTTTAGCTGTACGCATTCAATAAAGTAGCACTAAAAACAAATATTTTGAAAAAGGTTTACAGTGAAAATACACTAGCTTTGAAAGAAAGAAATGCGGCATCGAAATCTAATCGATTCTAATTACGTGCACCATGGGGACATACCTTTTTTGCAAGTTTTTGGATTTGCCTCGACACCTGATAAAATAACAGAATAAATAATACATGTTTGAAATCATATCTATATTGCATTAATACAAAATATATACATATATTTTTTTGTTACTCTTAATCTATCTGCGGGTTAATAAAACTCAACTCTGATCTAAATTTCAACCTTCTACATCCAATTGTTCAAAAGTTATGACAGACAGAAGGACAGACAACTGACATGACTATTAGGATTCCGTCTTAATTTTTTAAGGGACCCTAAAAAAGATCACTGAGCAGGAAACTCATAATTTGAGTTCCGAAAAATCCCAACAAGTTTTGTCACAGTCCCACCTGTCGCGAACGTCTGACAAACATTCGAAAGTAAAATTGTCATGGGAAGCTTCTCTCAATCGAAAAAATTGCTTTCGGAAACAGCATAAAACTGTAGGTCCTTCCCATGTCTCGCCCTGTATGGGCTGTTAGTGCGACCATATTTATTTATTTTTAACCCTGAAAAGCACGATGACCTTTTTTGTAATCTTAGGAGAGGCGAACCCATTCCACATTACTTTTGAATAGCTGTAGATTAAAAGCTTCTGGGAATATGTCTGCTGTGAGTGAATATCAATGTTCATTAGTTCTAGTTCGCGCGGTTGCCAGGTGTACATAAAGGCCCTAACGATTTGAAAAGGGGTCGGATAAAACGGATGACAAATTTGAAAAGATCATTCTCCAAAACAATTTTATCAACCATTAACCAGTAATGGAACTTCTGGGGATCCATCGAAGATAGTACGTACCTACATACTGCTGTAACTTGCGTAAAGGTGATAGTTACATTTCAAGAATTTTCGGAAGCATGAACAAAAAAACAATAATATTTCAATATTAACACGAATCTAAAAACAGTTAAAAATGCATAGTACATTTCATTAAATCTTAAGGTACTTCGTATAAGAATATTACATAACACTGCTTCGGATTCTAAAAAAAAAACAACTTGAATTGAAGGTCTAACAAAAGGTAACATACGCATACGGAAAGACGAACGGGCATAGTTAGATCAACATTCCTTTCGATGCTGATCACAAATATATTTCCTTTTTTGGATTTACCGTTATTATCAAAATTAATTTACCATATGAAGGAATAGGTTATACAAATTTGTGTATTTACAAAAGCGGATTCTATTATATGTCCAAAAAATTGTTCAGGCAATCACGATTCACTGACAGATGGCATTACCAAGAGCCTTGCAAAATGATAGCAGTACTATACATGTATAAAATATTTAATCGTCATTTCGAGCGACTTTTTGGTTTATTCGATATTCGTATATGTCCGAAACCTCTAACATTTCATTAGAAGATAATTCTTACTAGTTCTGGTGATAGATAATATTCTATTATATCTCCTGTCTATGAATGAATGAATATCGAGCAAAACGAATTCTTATTACATCACAATACAATGGACATAAAGTGTACACACGTATGTATGTATATACACTACCGATCATTTGATTACCCTCATTTAAAATTTCGACTCAAATCATAATGTAGCGGTAATATTTCTTAGAAACCATTTCTAAAACTTTTATTTTCACTTGTTCTCTGCTTCCTGATGACGAACTTGAAACAAATTTATGAAGCAAAAATGAGAATTCCCATTTTCGGTTCTTTGACTACTTTAGCAGGGACAGTTGATTACCCTCATCTGTAAAAATGAAAGAGAAAATGAAAGTTTTTAATGTTTTTAATATATATATATATATGTATGTATATATATTTTATTGTCAATATTTTGTAGATCCTCCGTTATTGCGTACAACTTCAAAGTCTATTTTCTAAGGATCGATATAAATTTTTTAAATAATTTAATGGAATTTTCTCAAAATCTCCTTCAATGGCTTTAATAAGATCTTCTCTATTTTTGAAATGTCTTCCTTTTCAATTAGATTTAGATCGAGAGATAGAAGTGGCCAATCCAAAATAGCCACATTGTTGCTTGTGTACCACTGTTTTACATGTGCTGCTATATGAATGGCTGCGTTATCCTGCTGGAAAATCCACGGTTGGTCCTCGCACATTTCGGGGAAATCGATTGTGTGCGTTTCAAGAAGCTCGATGTAATCCGCTGAATTCTGCCGACCTTCTTAGACATGCGCCATGAAATCAAATTGCAGTCCATACCATGACGGAAGCAATAGCAGTCTGGTGATATGTCAGGAACAACTCCGATTTCTTCAAATCGTGAAGGCAATATTGAAAGCCATCAGAGCCATCCAAATTACATTTTTTTCTCGTCGGAAAAAATCATGGTTTCTCATTCTTCCTTCCAGCTTAAATGAGCCCGTCAAAATTCCAATCTACGATCTTTATGCGGCTTTTTGTTCAGTTTTTGCCGGCGCAGATGTGGACATTATTCAATCTCTCTACGAACTGTCCGGACACTGGCTGAAGTTTCAACTTTCTCCTTTATTTATAAGCGAACGCAACAGAATTTAAAGTTTCGCGTAAATTGGACCTACGTTCTCGTTCTGTTGTTGCTCTTGTTTTGCGGCCTCTTTGATTTTTCCCATAATTTTGCCAATTTCTAAATTTGTTAGTGTTTTACCTCGACCCAACGTCTTAAGAATGCAATACAAATACAATACAATCTTAATACACAAAAAGGAGCAATAAAACAAAACACAATTTTATTAACTTTAAAGGACCTTGCGCTTTGAATGTTGTAAACGAACTGATGAGGGTTATCTAGTGTCCTCTTAAAGAAGGAAAATGAGGATTTCCCTTTTTACTTCATTAATTTTTTTCAAGTTTGCCATTAGGTAGCAGAGAAAACGTGAAAATAAAAGTTTTAAAAATGTATACGAAGAAATATGACCGCTTTTTATGATTTAGTTCGAAATTTTAAATGAGGGTAATCAAATGACCGGCAGTGTATGTACTTATTGTGCAGGCAGTTGTTGCGTTTGAGTTGCAAAACATTATATCAAAATGGATATTTTATTTATTACGGATAGTCAAAATCTTCTCTGAGTTGAAAAGCAAATTATAATTTGAATATTATTACATTTTATATTTCAAAGCGAAATAAAGTCCAATAAACTGCTTTAGACATTATTGCACTTTCAAACTGTAATAAAGCCCAATACATGTTTTGTACATCATTTCATGGCATGAACTCATATGTATAATGCTGTGATAGCGCCCCGAGATCTTTAGGTACAAACTTATTCAATAAAAGGGAGTAAATCATTTCCCCAATCAATCATAATATTTATTCAACTTCAAATTTGATTGTGATGAAACTTGGTGGGAACCCACTTTATTGACTTCCTCTATCATAGCAATGTCAAGTTTGTTCAAAATATTGACGTCAAAAATTGTCCCTTTATAGGTGCAAGTAAAAAAAAAAAAACAGATTTAAATAACCAGCAATTGTTGTAAAATTAACAGCTTGTGGGTATCTTAAAGTATGCATCAATAGCTAAAAGTGCTGCGCTCCTAAAAGTATGCATTACTTTTGAGACCTATACATTGCAATGTTTGTATACATTAGGTATTTGCTCGAAAATGTAATACTGGAGTTTTCGATCCTGTCCACGAGCGAAGAGAACCACCCACATCAAGCCTTAAACACTCCAGCTTATTATGTATACATAAATAGCTTCGACCACTACCTAGTTTCATAAATATATGTATATTCGATCGATTGACATAGCGGTCTCACAAACTGTAATTTACCTACTCGAATTTTTCTCTTACTCGAATTTCCGAAAGGATTGTGGCCTGACCAAGCAAAATACATGCAAAATATGTTCTCTTTCAGATACAAATTCGTAGGTATTTTTTTTTTTTTTTTTTAACTTCCCATTGGATTTTATATTGTTATGCTCTGTGACACTTAATTTAATGTACTACATACACGGTAACACTGCAGAATAGCGCCATCATCTGTAATATCGCACGGGGTAACTATGCATATGCATTAGTTCAGTATTGGGGGATTCCCCAGTTACTCGTACGTTTGACATGTCATTGACACCATTTTTGACGAGACCATTTCATATTTCTTTTGTAAATCTAAAAAGCATGCATTTTCTACACAAAATTTTATAAATTTTTTTTTGTTATTATTTATTACTGTTTTATTATTTTTTTGTATACATAGAGATCGTACAACATGACAGCGCGTAAATGTGAAACTCTAACTTTCGAGAAAAAGGTAAAACTCCTTGAAGCAATTCAAAAAGGTGGTAAGAAGAAGGATATTGTGCTAAGATTTTGTATACCTCCAAGTACATTGTCGACGATTTGGAAAAATAGAACCGATATACAGAGAAAAGTTAGCTTAAATAACCATGGAAAATTAAGGAAAGAATGAGTTGCATTTTTGAAAACGTCGATGCCGCTGTTTATCACTGTTACCCACAAGTGGGCTCACAATAAAACGTAAAGCAATTCAATTTGCGCAGAGGTTGGGACATACTATTTTTTTGGCTAGTGAAGGATGGCTTAATGAATTTAAGACCAGACGCAATATTGTGGGAAAAGTTTTATGTGGAGAAGGTAAATGCTGAGGAGACAATCAATTGGAAACACATCAGAGGCTATGAACCAAGAAATATTTTTAATGCGGACGAAACAGGACTATTTTTCAAATGTCTGCCGAATAAAACATTGGCATTCAAATGTGAAGTGTTTCGGAGGAAAACTCAGTAAGGAGCGTGTAACGTGTGTGATCGACTCATCTTATGGGCACAGAAAAATTAAAAGTTTTGGTAATTGATAAAAGTGTCAATCCGGGATGTTTCAGGAGGATTAATTGGGAGTAGATTATGTCGCAAACCGTAGGGCTTGAATGACTGCAGAGTTTTTCACCAACTGGCTTAAAAAAATTGAAAAAAAAATTGCTATAGAAAAGCGTAAAATACTCTTAGACACACGAAGGACGTTCAGTCGGAATTAACATGGATTCAATTGAAGTTTTTTTCGCCAAACATGACGGCATCAATTCAACCTATGGACCTCGGTATTATAAACAGCTTTAAGATGAATTACAGAAGGAGAATTTTAATGAAATTAGTCAATAATACGGATTCCGATGTTTTCCCAAAAATTTCGTTGCTTGATTGCGTGCGAGACATAGCAAAATCGTGGTCACTTGATGTGACTCGGACGACTATAAAAAATTGTTCTGCGAAAACTGGTTTTATTCAACCGGATAGCGTTTGGGATAGTGAAGATGATTTACCACTGACGATCGTGTGGGATCAACTTACATATGTTGAACAAGAAATAAGAAGCTTTTGATCTGTATTGTCGGAAAGAGATGCAGCCCTCGAGAAAAATAATTTCCAGGACTATATAAACGTTGATAACATTTTAATTTTTGATTACCTCAATGATAATGAAATACTGGAAAATGTAGGCTCAAGGAAAGTTATCTAGGCAGATAATGATGAAGACGCTGTCTCTGCGGCACCTAATGAACTAATACCTCAGCTGGGCGATATTCAACGGTCCTTAAAAACGTAATAGTGTTCCAGATGATATTCACTTATCTTTTAATAAAATTAAGAAGTTCTTGAATTCAAAAAAACAAATTCAAACCGGAATAACGGATTTATTTAAATAATACCAAAGTGTATCTAATTTCCTTTTCACATAAGTATGTACACTGATGTGCAAAATAATAAGCACACGTGCTACTGTTAGCAATTCCTTTCTCTTTTACACATTTAGTGATAATGAAGTAAACCAATTTTGCATTTTTTTTTTCCTTTCGTCTGGAGTTACGGTTAAAATGTTAGACAACTGTTTCCTTAATATTGTTGTATTCATGAGCCTGGAGGAATTCGTGTAAGAAACTCATTTTTCTGGTGTGCAAAATAATAAGCACATAAAGAGTTCGGGTTATTTTGTTTACTGCAAGAATTGTGTTTCATATTTTTTCATATGTATGTTTATTCATTATTCTCATTTACAGAATTCATTCAATTTACATCTATATTAACAGTTTTTTTTAAATTTATGAGAATAGTTAGTAGCATTTTTATTTTTTATAAAAATAGAGCAAATGCCACATTAAATTTAGCAATTACATAGTGGGGTGACTAAAAGAAAAAATAGCGTTTTACGATAGGAACTATTTTACAAACACAATTATAGGAGATAAATTATTAATTAATTAACAGCCAGAGAGCAAAACAAATCAAATATCAAGTAAAGTTGTGCAACAAAATTTTGATTTCATTCATATCATACACAAAAAGCCACGACTTAATTCTTTTTAAAAACAGAGACAGATTCGTAATGTTTTGTATTGTTTCCGGAAGTTTATTGAATAACTTGCGTGATATTACAGAGTAGTTGTTTCTATAAAATGTAGTCCGAAAACGTAAATATTAATAATTACTAGAATTGGTTCTCAAGTTATATGATCCAATAATGGGACTTTGCCTATAACCACTTCGTATAAAAAACATTTTTAAAACCTTATAGTAAAAAAGGTGTCGTACAGGCAAAATTTGTGATTTACGAAAAAATTCCATTGAATGAGCAAAACGAGTAGAATTGCAAATATTTCTTACGGCACACTTCTGCAGGACAAGCAATTGTTGCAATCTATTAAGGTAAGCACTCCCCCAACAACATATACCATATTCTAACCTCGAATTAGATTATCCCGTAGTATACAGATTTTAATAAAGCGCTAGAACAAAATTTTCTCAGACTGTAGACACCGAATTGTTGAAAAAAAATACTGTTTAAGATTCGAAATATGTTCGGTCCATTTAAGTTGTTGATCAATTGTTACTCCTAAATATTTGAAGCATTTAACCTGTTCAATTTCAAAGCAATTTTCCGTACATGCCGCATTAGGATTAAAAAGGGTCTGAGAACTTAGTCTTAAGCAATTTTTGCTAAACAACTTGAATCTAAATCAGGTGAATGATATCAGTGTTACTCAACTCTTTTGCGTCAAGGCTAAAAAACATGACTTTAGTCTTATTACTTATACAAAGTTCATGTACCGCAAAACCACAACCTTAGTATATGGACATCATAATTCATGTCTGAATCTAAATTTAACGGATTTTCAGAATCATATCCAATTGCAAGATCATCTGCGAAAGCCTTAACATTCCCAACAAAGGTTCTTCAAAAAGAGAATTAATGTATATTAAAAAAGAGAATAGGACCAAGCACTGATCCCTGAGGTACACCCAAATTAATAACCTTCAAGTCGCTTAGATCATTATTCACTTTAACTTTTTGGAACGCTTTGGTTATGTCAACGAAAAGTGCACCACAACATTTTTTCTTATCAAGACCTTTTTGTATAAAGGAACACAAATCCAACAGAGCATATTCTGTTGATAATCCTGATCGAAAACCATATTGTAGGGGACTAAAAAAAATCTTGATTTAACAAAAATTGCAAAATCCTAGTTTTAATGATTTTTTCAAAGACTTTTACTATTGTGGGTAATAATGAGATTTTGTAAGTATATATTAATTATTTTTAAGTATATATTAATTGTTTTGTTAGAAAAATGGGTCGGAAGAAGCATTGGTCGAACAGCGGAACATCATGAAACAATTAAGAGAAGAAGGAAAGACACAAAGTTTTATTGCTGAAACTGTTTTGTGTTCTATAGGAATGGTAAGAAATGCGTTCGTAAATGCAAAAACTGATCTTCATATAGTGAGATCTGCTAGAAAAGATCCATTCATAACATCAAAGCAAATAAAAATAGATTTAAATCTCAACATTGATACGTCGGTAATTAGAAGAAGACTAATAGAGCATAATCTAAGAGCCCTCTACTATCTAAAAAAAATATTAAGGACAGAATACAATTTGCTATAGACCAAGTGAAAAATGGCCAAAAGTGTTCTCCACTATCTAAAAAAAATATTAAGGACAGAATACAATTTGCTAAAATACACTCCAATAGACCAAGTGAAAAATGGCGAAACGTTCTTTGGTCTGACAAGACCAAAATTAATTTATTTGGGCCTGATACCGAAAAAAAAATGTGTAAGAAGGCAGCCTGGAAAGGAATTCGATCCCAGGTACACTGTGAAAACAATTAAACATGGTGGCGGAAGCATTATTGTCTGGGGATGTTTCAGCTACTTTTGACCAATTCACTAGATCCAAGATGTACTTACGAAGGAAAAATATGTAGATATCTTGGAAACAGTTATGCATCCATTTGCAGAGGACAACTTGCCGTTGCTTTGGCTATTCCAACAGGACAATGATTCTAAACCCACTGTCAAAATGACAAGAAAGTGGTTTGTAGATAGGAGAGTCAGTGTTCTTGAATGGCCAGCACAGTCCCCAGACCTTAATCATATTGAAAACCTTTGGGGACACGTTAAAAGGGGCCTCAAGAAGACTTCCAAGCCCAAAAACAAGTTGGAACTTTGGCAAAATATACAAAGAATTTTGTATGATATACCAGAATCAGTGTACCAAAAACTGGTGAACTCAATGCCCCGTAGGTGTTTGGCCGTTCTTAAAAATAAAGGCAGCATTACCAAATATTAATAAGAATATTCGTAGCCAGTCATAATAATTGACCTACTTTAATTTCTTATTGTTTCTGTAAATATTTTCGTTGTTTTTGTTTAATGTGCTTATTTCTTTGCACAGCTTAAATCGTTGAAGTAATTTTATTTTTAGTTTGTTAAAAATTCTATTATTTAGATTCTGTATTTATGTTTTCAGCTTTATTATAAGATTTAATAAAAACAGAAAAAAATAATATTCAATCATTTACACGTCGTTTTGGCTTTAAAAACCGGAATCAGCATCTTTGATATATACAGTGTCGGACAAAACTAAAGCACATAATAATGTTAGTTGACATTTGATTGATTTTAATTTATTTAGTTTGGTTTTATCATTATGATTGAATTGATTTAACAAAAATCACTATTTTTTGTAATAAAAATAACAAAAACAACGATTTTCATTGGTTACATAAAAAAAACGATATTAACAGTAACTGAAACGAAAATAACCGCGACAAAACAAAAGCACATAATCTGGTTTACGACATTTATTTTGTTTGCAGCTGCACATTTACTTCAATAAGTACCGTTAGTATCGGGATATATTCTGGGATGATTTTGTTGGCATTTCAGTTGTGCAAATATACTGCTGTGTGCCGGTTCCTTGTCTTTACCATAATCTTCCTAAAATGATTTAAATGGCTCGAAATAATAATAAGTGATTTTAATAAAGGTGATTCAGTGAGAACAATTGCAAAGAAATTTGGTGTACACTACTCCGTTTTAGGTCTTCGGGTAGTTTGGAAACTGTTCATGGTGGAGGTAGACCTCGAAAAACCACCAAACGATTGATTAAAAAGAATCCTTTCACATCAGCGAGGTGTATAAGGACTGAGACGAGCTATTGAGACGGGTTTCTTCTCATACAGAAGTGCGAAAAAGCCTTTTACTTCACCTAAAAATCAAAAGGCTCATCTTAAGTTTGCGTGGGAGCATGTTGGCTGGACTGTTGCCAAATGGAAGACTGTACTTTTCTCAGATGAGTCGAAGTTTAATCTGAGGGGTTCAGATGGTTTGCGTTACGTACGAAGACCAAAAGGGGAGAGATTGAATCCGCGCTATTCAAGAAGAACAATAAAACATGGAGGAGGGAACGTTATGGTCTGGGGATGTTTTTTCTGGACAAGAAATCGGGCCAATTATACAAATTGACAAAATAATGGATCGTTTTGTTTATAAGAACATACTTCAAGATGTAATGCTGCCCCACGCCGAAGAGGAAATGCCATTTAATGGATCTTTCAGCACGACAATGATCCAAAGCATACCGCTAAAGTCGTAAAAGAGTGGTTTATGCTTAACAATGTTGAAGCGCTGAGTTGGCCAGCCCAATCCCATAGAGAATCTCTGGGAAATTGCAGATCGAAGAATTGATCGTGATAACTGTCGCAATAAGAACTCTCTTTTCGCCCAAGTCAAAAATGCCTGGCAAAGCATCCCAGACGGTATTATAAACAACCTCATTGAGTTTATGCCTCGAAGGTGTGCAGCCGTATTAAAAAATAATGGCTACGCCACAAAATACTAATATTTTGGTCAAAAAATATTGGTGTTTTAATTATGTGCTTTAGTTTTGTCGCGTTTATTTTGAATGAATTAATTTTTTTTGTTATTTTTTTTATATTTAAGCAATAAAAATTGTTTTTTTTTTTATTACAAACGATAGTTATTTTTGTTAAATCGATTATATTATAGTGATGAAACATAACTTGGAAAAAGATAGTCCACAAAAGGTAAGCTTGAACAATTATGTGCTTTAGTTTTGTCCAACACCGTATATGATTATTAATTTGCACAGCAGTGTATGTATGTATATACTGGATTATGTAGAATTGAACTACATATCGTCTAATTTTTAATATAATGCAATGAATAAAACTGAATTTGTATTAAAAAAGTGCGTTATTGTTTCAATCCCCTTACTCGGAAAAATTTGTGTGGCTTATGGCGATTCGACTTAGGGGAAGTTGACTGTATTAATAATTTAATTTTCTTTAATTATTTATAAATTGTTTTTGCATTCTATTTATAGCAAACTAGCCAATTCTAGTGATTTTTGACTACACAGCGGCGTTCTATTCAACCCCAGCGATAACTCTGCCAAGCAACTTGCTCTAATATTTACGATCCAAATATTGTAAGAAAATCACCCTCGTTCCAATCACATTTTACCTTTCTACTCCCCTGCCTAAGTACATATGTATGTACCAGTGGCGTGGCGTCCATACAAGCCGATTCCTTCCGGCTTCCTTTTCAAATATCAAACATTTTTATTTTGCCACTTGCCAACCATCACATTCAATTATTTGTTCATCAAACCATTTTTCATAACTTTATACACGCTCGAAGATGAAATGCTGCGACCACTTCGGTTGTTTATTCATTTTTACTCATACACAAACTCGCACACATAGCCGAGACAAGTAAGAATTCCTCTACCGAGAGAGCGTGCAATGAATTTTTTTGAGAAGCCGTTCATTTTCCGGCTTATGCATTCATTTCTTCACAGTACGAACTTTCAACTCTATTCCTTTCTGGCATATAGTAGAAGCTTATTTGCGATTTCTTTGTCTAACATACATTCGCTTATGAGGAAAATAACCCGCGAATTCTCGGCTTTTGTGGATGAACATTGGTGGAGGAGAAAGGTTTTAGTTCGAGGGAGTTTTTTTTTATTGTAGACAACAAAATAAGCCGACGAAAATCGGGTTATTGGGTGATGTAGTGGTTGGAACGGCGTTTGAGGTTTTTCTTACTTGTTGGGTATTTTTTTTTTTTTGCAAATTTTAAATGACGGTTGCAAATCTGTTGTATAATTGTTCGTGATTTATTGAAAATTTGGATGCAAATTTTTGTGATTTTTGTGACTTCTAATTATTAGAAAATTTTAGAAATTTAGCAGTTACATATTGGTAGTTAAATTAGTGTTTTAAATTATTAAATTATTATAAAATAGTGAGTGAGCTAAGTGAATAGTTATTAGCTATATACCAAGTAAGTAATTATAAATCTACTCAAGAGGTACCCCATTGAACATTCTTATTATTCTTAGACAAGATGTCTCTAGTTAATTTTGAGTGTTGTTTAACTGATTTTCTTCTAAAAGATACCCACGAGTTCAGTAAGCTTTCTTTTTTGCAAAAAATAAAAGTTATAGAACTAGGTCACTCGACACCATCAATGAAAATTGATTATACGCGAAAGGATGGGTATCAGAAACATTTTCATGAGTCTTTTTACAAAAAGAATCCATGGCTGACTGGCAGTTGCAAATTAAATAGAATGTTTTGTTTTCCCTGTCTTCTTTTTTCTAATTCTCTTAGTGTTTGTAACCACACAGATTTCTTTGATATAAACAATTTTATTAATTCTTCCAAAAAACATATTCAAACGGAAAAGCATATACGCAGCTGCTTGCATTTGCATGAATTTGGCGAATATCGCATAGAGACTTCTTTAGGGAATTCTTACGAGGCTCATAATAGAAAAGTTGATCGCAATCGCGATTTAATGAAGCGTTTCATAGACACTGTAGTTCTTCTAGGAAAACAAGAGCTGGCATTCCGGGGTATCAGAATCTCGATGGCAATATCATTCGCGTATAGTGAATGTCTTATTCAATTGCAGATAAGAAATAGAGCTTGCGAAGCAAGAAATCGAGGGTTTTGAGTCATGGATTCATTCTGAATTTTTAAACTTTATAGCAATTATAGATAATGTTACAAGTCAGATTAATAATAGTTATAGTTCATCTAGGTCATATATTTTCTTGATTTATTAAACAAATCAAAATATGAATATTTTTCTAATTCAATGCCGGATTGCAAAACATCTTCTTTAATTACACTATTTCATGGAATTTTTAATTTTACTACTTCAAAAAAAGGAACTCAAAGTTTTATACACTACCCCTTCACTTAAAAGGCTTGAGGCTTTTCAACTTTATAAGCATTTTAATACGGAAACGCTTAGAGACACTTATTCTCAAGCTCTAACATTGTGTGAAATCTTTTTAACCCTGCCTTTGACTGTGGAATCTGTCGAAAGATCTTTTTCGACTTTAAAAATAGTCCACACGTAAGAAATTCCCACAAAGAAGAAAGACTCTCAGACCTGGCACTTTTATCTATCGAAAAGCACCTTCTGTTAGAAATTAAAAATAACTCAAATTTTTATGAAAGAGTTTTAGCAGAATTCGTAAAGAAGAATCGTAGGATAGCTTTAGAGTACAAATAGGTACTACATAATTGTAATTGCTAAATTTTTTTTATTTAACAACGCTCCGAGTTATCAATAACTTATATAGATTATCCTGCCCAGAACGGCTTCTTTCGAAGCCACTTTTTTTATGCGAACAGCTCATTGTCTATGTAAATTCAAATGACATAAAGTATAACAAAGGTGGCTTAGATTGCATATCTTAAGTCTGTATTTTGAATAAGCACCAAAATGGTAAGTCTTGAATAAAACATTTTACTTAAAATTTTTTCGGCTTCCCTCTTGAAATTTCACCCCACGCCACTGGTATGTACATACATCACTGTTTGTCTCACTACAAATCTATTTGAGATTAATTCTCAGCCGAAGAGTATGCACTTAACTGCTCATCATCGATGATACATTTCCTCTACCAGCTGCGTCATTTTTCTCTGTATGTGCCCTCTGTGTGAGATGACTGTGCTCTGTAGGTATGGGTAAATAATCACAATAAAATCAACAAAAATACAAATTAATTTTTGTTTAACACCTTCAAGATAAAAATAATCAAGAGCCAAGACGATGATGATACTGCTCTTATGGGATGATAATGCCGGCACTCGGGAAGCGTTTCCAATCTTTTGTTTGAGTGGGTACAGCCCGCAAAAAATAATATATGGATGAGGGAGGGGGAAAAATAAGGCAATTTCACTGAAACAACTAAAAACGCGACCCCACAATTTTATATGAATAAAGTGAAATTGGCTTCCAACCCGAAAGTTTATATTTTTAAGTCGCAGTTGCTTTCTTGTAAATTTGTTGCCCCCATTATCATACAAAGTTTGTTCCCTTACCTACCCCTTTGCAAAACAAATGATGGTATTAGTTGTCACCGGAATGTTGTTTGTCCTTATGATACAAGCACTAGCCACTGCCTTTCAATAAAACTCGTTCAGGAATAAAATTGATTTCCCACTAAATTTTAATTACTCATTTACATGTATTTCAAATAACTTAAACGATAATTGCAAACTTGTGCATTTTTACACCGAATCGGAAATTTTTTCAATTTCTTTATTTTCTAGAGCGAAAATATTTCCGGAAAACAACAAATTTCACGCTACCCAAACAAACTGACATCACTTGTCAAAAAGCCGAACGTTTTGTGGAAATGTGATTTGTTTCTTTTTCCAATATAACAATCCATTTCCAGGTTCCAATTAGAATCAGTGTTGCCGCAGGACTCTGAGAAAAAGTATATCAAAACGAAAAAAGTAACAAAACGTTTCATGTTTTAAAATTTCGAAAATTTATTAAATTTCGTCTATTGATAGATTTCGTCTACTCATAGATAGCATCTTCAATTTCAATAAAAAAAAAAAAGCGGTATGGGGAATCGCACATGACTTTCGTATTACAAAATCATTTTTCGAAATTATATTTATACTGGTTTCCAGTTAATTGGCCAGATTCAATGAAATCAAAGGAAGGATCTATGTAACTGGAAACGAGAATATGTAAATTATAATTTTTTTTTTTGTAAAGCAAGGGCAATCTTTTCTTTTCTCAAAATAATTTCTTTCCTCAAAATAATTGACCAACAACAGAATGACGTAAAAAATTATTCAATTTAGTGAAAGTAGATACCTTAAACAAAAGGAGATCTACGAAAAATGAACTTAATAAAAAAAATGTATATTTCTTTGCCCAATGGAAAACAAAAAATAGTCTTGTGAGCGCAACGACATCTACCTGTCGATTATTTTCCTCCTTTTTTTCTTGCCATTAGGCACCATTGGTTTCTGTGTATTTTACTATGTCATATTACTACGTAATAAAGAATTCAATTTTAGTTTTTGGTAAAGACGCACGCCTTTGATTTTCTTTTAACACGCAATCCTCATATTGCACCACGAATTTCATAACAGAGCCACACTGTTACATGGCGCAGCCGGTATCTCAACCTACATACAATAAAGAAACAACCAACACCCGACAACAAAATGTCTCTCGTCCAGCAACTCTTAGAAACGACCATCGACGCAGAAATTCTGAACCAGTTCACGAAGGATGCACTCCAAACAGAAGTCAAATCAAGAGGACTGGAAACAACAGCAACAACAAAAGATGAGTTAATTCAAATCATAATCAAACACAATAAAATCCTATCTACCCTTAAAGCAAGGAAAATCGAACCATCAGCAGGTACTTCTAGTTCGGTAGGGACTTGTCCAGCAGTTATTCAGACTGTCGTCATCAACCCAGACATGACGCAAACGATTTTGGAATGCAACGGGGAAGATAGCAACTCCACCGAGCAATTCATAAAATCCATCGAAAAAGCCGCAAAAATAAACGGATGGAGTGACGAGGTTAAATTAGTATTCTGCACCAGCAAATTAACGGGCATTGCAAGAAACTGGCAGAACTTCGAAGGCGATTCAAGGGACGACTGGAATATATGGCTCAATTCATTCAGGAAACGATTCATAAAGACACCAACATTACGCGAATGGAATGACAGAGTAAATGCACGTATCCAACGGCCGAACGAATCTATAATCCAGTACTTCAGCAGTAAGTTAGATATTATTTCTAAGCCCCCAAAGAATGTAAATATTCCTACGGAAGATCAAATTGCGTATTTACTCGAGGGTGTTGCTGACAATACAGACCGCCGTATTCTACGCATTGGCACACCTTCGACCATAACCGAACTATTCGAACTGGGGCAAAAACTTGACGATGACACAAAACACACCAGCAAACAGTTCCACAACACAACAACAATGTATCGCAACACTAGAACGCCACAGTCCTTTACAGACAATAATTTCAAGAAACCAGCATACACAGAAAATACAAAAATAAATACTTATGTATGCCCACGCTGTAAAAAAGGTCAACACCCCGTTTCGCAATGTCCAATACCCTGTTACACATGCAATAGAACTGGTCATTCACTGAGCAACTGCCCAAATAAACCATCTCCAAAACAAGCAAACTGCGCATTGAAGTCAAAAGGTGGTGATCGAGGCTTACCCATCGTAGATGCCTATGCATTCGATGGAAAACCTATTTCCACTCTTATCGATAGCGGTGCTGAACAGTCAGTAATCGATCGTCGTTCTATACCACCTGATTATGCAGTTCAAAAATACGAAGGCTCAGCAATAACTTCCATTGACAATGAGTGTAGACCTGTAGGACAAATTGACCTATTCGTTGCAGTAGGCGACATATGTTGCACATTTGGTCCTGTAGCGGTGGTAAACAATGCACCAATACCACTGATACTCGGCAGCGATTGGAGAAAGGCCAATAACATCACCATAACTGTCGAAACGAACGGAGATGTCCAATTAAAACAAAATACGAACTCAGGCTACACCACACACACAAATATAAATTCCTGCATATTAAAACAAAGCCAGACTATACCACCATGTATTCTAAAAGAAGTCGAACATCAAATCTCAACATTTCCGAAATCTATATCTCCAACACAAATTCAAAAATTTCGAGAAATAGTCAGCAACAATTTACAAGCCTTCTCGACAGACAACGAGATTTTAGGATACTGCACCATAGATCAACATTCCTTACGTACAGTAGATGATATACCAGTTCGCAGAAAGCCCTACCGCTATTCATGGAGCGACCGCCAGTTTATAAACGAAACAGTAGAAAATTGGAAAAAACTAAACATTGCAAGAGATTCGCAATCTGAATATGCCTCTCCAGTTGTAATAGTTAACCAGCCTCATCATCCAAGTACCCCACGCAGATTGACAATAGATTATACACAGCTTAACAAAAAATTATATAAAGATAATTTTCCACCTCCACACATCGACGACATCATAGAGAAACTGGTTCAACAGGATGCACAAATTTTCAACACAATGGACATTAAAACAGCATTTATGACGGTTGCTGTCAAACCAGAGGACATTCACAAAACAGCATTTATAACTCAAGACGGTATATACGAATTTATGAGAATGCCATTTGGACTGACCAATGCGCCAAAGACCATGGAACGTATAATGAAGCAAACATTCGATAACACCGAAAACACTATTACATACATGGACGACGTAGGTCAATCAGCTCCGAACATTGACATGGCTATTAGAAATTTCGAAAACGCACTTAAACGAATAATCAAAAGCGGACTACGTATTTCTCTACAAAAGAGTCAGCTTTTCCAAATGGAAATATTCTTCTTGGGCTATGGTATTTCAGCACACGGCATACGTCCAGATCCTTCCCGTACAAACTCCATCGACAGATACAACAAAATTTTCAAAACAAAAACAGACGCTAAATCATTCCATGCATTTGCATCTCATCACAGAAAGTTCATCAAAGACTTTTCAAAGTTATCATTACCAATACGCAACGCATATAATTCATCCCCATTCATCTGGACAGAAGAAGCAGCAGCAGCAGTCGAAATTTTAAAACAAAAATTAAAATCTCCACCAATACTGGGACATTTTAGGAATAATTGTCCAACGGAAGTTCAAATTGACGCATCATTAACCGGCTTGGGAGCAATCCTTCTACAAAAACAAAACAATCAGCAAGTAGTAATCGCATATGCTAGCCGTGCGCTTGCCGATAGTGAAAAAAATTTACATATTAACCAAATAGAAAGCCTAGCAGTACACTGGGCGGTTACTAATAAATTTCATATTTATTTATACGGATTAAAATCGTTCACAATAATTACGGACAATTGGACCACCGCTTGTTTATTACAAAACATCATTGAGACAAATACCGGCGATGAGGAAGAGTTGTCAACTGAACAATATTCTACGAGTGATGGGTCATCAGTATATCAAATGGAAGATAGTGACAAAGAAAAAGACATTGAGGAAATCGTCGACCGGAAGGATACAGCACCGGTTCGCTCCCGAAAACCACCAAGATGGCTCCAAGACTATGAGAGGTAAATTGCCAGGAGTCAATTTTACAAGAAGGGGTCGTGTGAGCGCAACGACATCTACCTGTCGATTATTTTCCTCCTTTTTTTCTTGCCATTAGGCACCATTGGTTTCTGTGTATTTTACTATGTCATATTACTACGTAATAAAGAATTCAATTTTAGTTTTTGGTAAAGACGCACGCCTTTGATTTTCTTTTAACACGCAATCCTCATATTGCACCACGAATTTCATAACAGAGCCACACTGTTACAAGTCTAGATTATAAAAAGACTGGTGCCCAATGGAAAACGACATAAAAGGAACGGAGTGTTTAGGTGAATGGACACCATGGCTTAGTGGTTAAGTGCACTATCACTGAACGGGAGACTGAAGATCTACAACTACAATCCGTCTGGAATCCGTAATAAAGTGAGAGGGACCTACAATTTTATGCCTTTTTTTTGAGAGAAGCTTCTCATGAGAATTTTAATCTTCGAAGTTAGTCAGACGTTCGCTAGAGGTGACCCCCAGCCATTGCGTACTTAACCACTGAGCAACGACGATTTTAATGAAATCTTGAAAATAAAACTTATCCGAAAGTAGCTTTAAAAAAGAAATATCAGTGTCTTTTAAGAAAACGCCTTCAAAAAGTGGACGTTGCATTATATAATGTATGGACGAATTGTAGAGAATGTGAACGTCTATACACTTTATAATATAATAATAATAATATATTGTAATATGCGAGCTACGGCTCGAGTAGATAAAACAATTATTCTGTGAAATTATTTCTTTATTTTCTACTCTATAGAACAATTCAAGTTCACACTATACTATTCTTCGCAAATTCTTTTCTTACAATGTCTCTTTCCTCTCAAATCACTTTATCTCCTTTCAATTACTTAATTCACAAATTCAAACTAATTACTTTTTCTTGTTTACTCTCAACTTTCAATTTATCACCAAATTACAACTTCGCCCGTTATCACTTTTCCAATCTCTTCGCCACGGTTCTAAAACCAACTGTGTCTTTTTTGATCGCCATCTGTCCTTATATAGCAGAAGTTTCTGATAGCCAGAAACTTCTAGCAAATTCTTCGACCACTGGAACAAGAGAAATAATTCTTGCAGTTTCAATTCCCTTTTATCCCTGATATTATTCGTCTCTTTCGTTGACATGAGCTGTGGAGACTTCGTCCCAGACACGAACCTCGAATGAAAGGACAGTACGAACCAAAATTCTGCCAGAATGAAGTCACTTCGGAATTTGTTGCGTCATATTTTAGGGGGCGTAGTTATTATTATGTTACACTGCCCCCCTCTTAGACGTGTTCGTCCCGAACAAGTGCATCCTCATTTCGGCCATTGTATCGACTCAGTCGGTCCACATGAACCACTTTCATTTTGGCCCTTGGTCCTCGCTGGATGCGGTAGACAACATCGTTGATGCGGGTTACTATTCTGTAGGGACCTTCCCAGTTCCGCTGTAACTTAGGTGATTTCCCCTTTTGGCGATGGGGATTATACAGCCACACCAGATCTCCTTCCTGGAATCCTGACGTTGTTGCCTTGGCATCATACCTGGTCTTCATGCGGTCGCTCGTCATCTTAATCTGGCTTCTGGTCCTTTGGTGTATGTCCCTAAGCCTTTCCCTAAGGTCCGCCACGTACTCTTCTTCATTTCTGGGCTCATTGGTAGGAGATCCAAATTTCACCTCACTGGGTAAACGAGCTATTCCACCAAATAAGATTTCGAACGGCGTATGTCGAGTAGTGCTATGCACGGCACTTCTATAGGCCATCAAAAACAAGGGAATCTGCCGGTCCCAATCCCGTTGGTAGTCACCTACGACCTTCGAGAGATGTTCGTCCAAAGTCCTATTGAAACGCTCCACCATACCGTCCGACTGTGGATGAAGCGGGGTTGTCCTTGTCTTTTTGATTCCGAGTAGTTGACACATCTCTTGGAAGATTCTTGACTCGAAGTTCCGCCCTTGGTCAGAATGCAATTCCAAGGGCACACCGAATCTGCTAACCCAATTGTAGACGATCTGCTCCGCCACGGTTCTGGCTTCCTGGTTAGGGATCGGAAACGCTTCCGGCCACTTACTGAAGTAGTCCATCACTACGAGTATATACCGATTACCATTGTCGGTTTCCGGAAAGGGCCCTGCGATGTCAATGGCGATTCGTTCGAAAGGTGCTCCCACGTTGTATTGGTGCATCTTACCTCGAGTTTTGATTCTCGGACCCTTGCTAGCTGCACACACGTCGCATTTTCTGCACCAGTCTTCGATATCTTCCTTCGCTTTTAACCAATAAAAACGTTCTCGTACCCTTTCTAGCGTCTTATTCACTCCCAAGTGGCCTCCGGTCGCCCCGCCATGCATTTCCTGTAACACCTCCTTGACCCTCGTCCGCGGTACTACAAGCTGCATTACAAACGATTTTCCGTCGGAGGATTCCCATTTTCTTCTCAGAACACCTTCTTGGACATGGAGGGAGTCCCACTGCGCAAAATATGCCTTTAAGGTCGGGCTTCTGTGAGAGATGTCCTGATGATCCGGTTTCTCCATGTTCTCCTTCCAGGCCAGAATCGGCTCGATATCGGGGTCTTCCTTCTGAGCGTTCCGGATCTCATCTACGCTCCAGCCGGCGATAGGTTCGGCTCTCATTCTTTGGATGGAAACCAGCTCCCGTTCTTCCTGACGCGCACAATGTTTACAATCCGTTCTGCATGGTCTCCGGGACAGTGCATCCGCATTAGAGTGGAGTTTTCCTTTACGATGCTGTATTTCGTAGTCGTAGATTTGCAGCCTTTCGATCCATCTTGCGACCTGACCCTCAGGACTCTTGAACTGTAATAGCCATTTTAATGCTGCATGGTCTGTGCGAAGAACGAACTTCCTCCCGTAGAGGTATTTGTGAAAATGCTTCGTAGCCAAGATCAAAGCTAGAAGTTCCCGCCTTGTCACGCAGTAGTTCCTTTCTGGCTTAGAGAGCACCTTGCTGAAGTACGCAACCACCTTCTCTTGGCCGTCATGCACCTGGGAGAGTACGGCTCCTACCCCGACATTACTAGCATCTGCATCCACAACGAACGTTTCCCCGGGAGTGGGGTAAGCCAGTATCGGGGCATCGCATAGCCGTTGTTTAAGTGCCTTGAAGCTCTTCTCGCACTCAATTGACCATTTGAATTGTTTTCCCTTTTCCGTCAACTGGTGCAGGTTCTTTGCGATCCCGGCAAAATCCTTCACGAACCGTCTGTAGTAGGTGGCTAGGCCCAGGAAGCTCCTTAGTTGGTGTTTGTCTTTGGGGACTGGCCAGTTTTTCACCGCTTCGACCTTCTCCGGATCGGTTCTCACTCCTTTCGCTGAAATTATGTGTCCCAGGTACTTGACTTCCGCTCTAAACAGGGCGCACTTCTTGGGGTTGAGCTTCAGGTGGGCACTTCGAAGCCTTTGAAACACATCCCTTAGATTGTCTCGGTGTTGCGCAAACGTTTTTCCTACGACGATGACATCATCCAAGTATACCAAACAGGTTTTCCATGTTAACCCTTGCAGGACACATTCCATCAATCGCTCGAAAGTCGCCGGAGCATTGCACAGCCCGAATGGCATTACCGTGAATTGCCATAGCCCATTTCCTGCGGTGAAGGCGGTTTTCTCCCGGTCTTCTGGATGGATCTGTACCTGCCAGTAGCCACTCTTCAAGTCGAGAGTGGAAAACCATCGGGCTCCTGATAGTGTGTCTAGCGTGTCGTCAATCCGTGGCAGAGGGTAGCTGTCTTTCTTGGTGACGTAATTGAGCTGCCGATAGTCCACGCAGAACCGCGTGCTGCCATCTTTCTTCTTAACCAGTACAACCGGTGATGCCCACGGACTTTTGGAACTTTCAATCAGACCTTCTTTCTCCATTGCCGACACCATCTCTGCAACTTCTGTCTGCTTTGCCAATGGAAGGCGCCTAGCAGGCTGACGAATTGGTCTAGTATCACCAGTGTCTATTCGATGTTGTACCAGGTGTGTTCGGCCGTATTCTCCGTCCTGTGAGGCAAATACATCAGCGTACTCATTGATAAGATTCTCTGCCATAGTTCGCTGCTCCTGATTCAGCTCACTGGACTGGAGAATCGTCTCTCTCGCTTCCGCTGTCCAAGGTGATGGGAGAAGTTTTGGAGCATCACGTTCAGATATTGTTGCGACGGCGGTAATCGGCGTGCATTTTCCAGTCACCTCCCCTCGCCTTAGTTTGACAGTGTGTGGTCTTGCGTTCAAAACCCTCACTGGAACCATGGTGTTCTTTGGTTCGACTAACGTCTTTCCCACGATGTAGTCTTGAGAATTCTTCTCTGGGTCTGGTTCTACTATGTAGAATCGGTGGCTCCCAAGATCACCTTCCAGCTTCGTCCAAATGATTGTCTCTGAAGACGGCGGCAAAACTTCGTCTTTGCTGATGACTGTCCTGAGAGTTACGGCATTCTCATTTCCGTACACCATCGGAATCTCCACATTTCGATACCTCAGTACTTGCATCCCGATGTCCAAGATTACTTCATTTGCTTTCATGAAGTCTACTCCGATGATGCACTCGTCGCATATATCTGCCACCAGAAACGCATGGGAGAACGTCAGTCCTGCCAGAGTAATCGTAAGACGAACTTCTCCAAATACCTTCGCCATTTCCCCTGTTGCAGTCTTCAGGCAGTAGCTGTTGGTGTTGTGCAGCCAGGAGCTTTTGACGATATCTCTTCTTACAATGGAGGCAGTGGCACCTGTGTCGATGGTGGCTACGCACTTCTTCTCGTTGATTAGTGCCTCCACTGTCAGGCTCTTGTTACCCCGTTTGGTTTGCGAAACTTGAATGGTGGTCCTGGGGGCCTCGATTCCAGTAACCAACTTCTGCCCCGCGAAGTTGGTCCTTACGCATTTCCCGACTGCTGGTTTTGCGAAGTCTGACTGACAGGATGGATGTTATCACCGCCAGATGCTTCCTCTCTGCTTCTCCTACTTCCGCAATGTGAACAATTTCCTCGTCTAGGTGCACTTCTGCACTGCCGTTGTAGGTGTCCCGTTTGGTTGCAATTCCAGCAACGGATTTGACTTCCGCGAGCTCTGTCTTCATCCATGACGGCTGTTCTCTGGCATGAGCATTCCACGACGGACATTTCCCTGACACGGTGTATTCCCTGGTATGCTTGGTCCGCAGCCTTCATTGACAAAGCGAATGCCAATGCCTCGGGGAGTGTTCGTTTTTCAGCCATCCTTACAGCCATTTGCAGTTGTCTGTCCTCTATGGCCTGAATAAAAGCTTCCACCGCCATTTCGTTGATAAGCTCCTCACCGGCTTTAGGGTATGAAAGATGGGCTAGTCGCTCTATATCCGCTTGCAACTGTTGGAGCGTTTCCCCCCTTTTCTGGACTCGACTACGCAGCTGAACCCTGTACACCTGCTGCATGTGTTCATCCCCAAACCGCATCTCGATAGCCTGAACCAGAGAGTCGTAGTTCTGCTGTTTATCTTCCGGGATGGTCTGCAAGAGCTCCGCAGCTGGACCCCTCAGTGCAAGTGTGAGTGCAATGGACTTCTCTTCATCGTCCCAGCTATTGGTCATTGCGGCCGCTTCGAATTGCCTTTTATAAATTGGCCATGATGTTTGACCATCGAAGATAGGAGGCTGCATCTCCTTTCTTCTCAGACCGTCAGTGGAATATTCCCGTGCTTTCTGTCTCTTCACGTTGCTGAGCTCCTTAGCAAGATTTTCGACTTGCTTTCCTACTATCTCGAATTGCGTATCCACTTTTTCAAACTGAGTCTCTATCTTCCCGAACTGAGTTTCATGTTTCTCAAAATTTTCATCGAATCTAATTTCGACTTTTTCGAGTTGCGTCTCGACCTTCTCGATTTTTTCTTCGATCACTTCGAATTTGGATTCCAAGTTCTTGTTTTGCTCATCAAGTTTACTTTCCAGAGCATCTAGAGAATTCTTTTGTTCGTCCATTGCTTTCTTTTGTTCGTCCAGCTTAAGTTCTAGAGAATTCCTTTGGTCGCCCATTGCTTTCTTTTGTTCGTCCATCGCTTTCTTTTGTTCATCCAGCTTAAGTTCTAGAGAATTCTTTTGTTCGTCCATTGCTTTCTTTTGTTCGTCCAGCTTAAGTTCTAGAGAATTCCTTTGGTCATCGAGCTTATGACTTTGATCTTCTATTGCTTTCTTTTGTTCGTCCATGACTAACTTAAGTTGCAGGAGCAGACTTGTTATACCCGGGTCGGCTACTGTACTTGCTGGTTCCTCTTCCACGTCAAACTCTATGTCATGCGGATTTTCACCTTCCTGCGTTACTGCTTCTTCCAGACGAATCAGTAGGGCATCTTTTCCCCCAGTTGTGTCGAGGTTCCGCTTACTGAGTTCTGCCTTTAGTTGAGTTATAGTTAGTTTTCCCAATTTGCGACCCATTTTGCGCAACTAATTAACTCAACACAGAAATCGTTTTTTTTTTTTTTTTTTTTTTTTTTTGTGCAATTTCACACCACGGAAATAGTTATTCACAGAATAAGTTTTATCCCGCTTCTGACACCAATGTAATATGCGAGCTACGGCTCGAGTAGATAAAACAATTATTCTGTGAAATTATTTCTTTATTTTCTACTCTATAGAACAATTCAAGTTCACACTATACTATTCTTCGCAAATTCTTTTCTTACAATGTCTCTTTCCTCTCAAATCACTTTATCTCCTTTCAATTACTTAATTCACAAATTCAAACTAATTACTTTTTCTTGTTTACTCTCAACTTTCAATTTATCACCAAATTACAACTTCGCCCGTTATCACTTTTCCAATCTCTTCGCCACGGTTCTAAAACCAACTGTGTCTTTTTTGATCGCCATCTGTCCTTATATAGCAGAAGTTTCTGATAGCCAGAAACTTCTAGCAAATTCTTCGACCACTGGAACAAGAGAAATAATTCTTGCAGTTTCAATTCCCTTTTATCCCTGATATTATTCGTCTCTTTCGTTGACATGAGCTGTGGAGACTTCGTCCCAGACACGAACCTCGAATGAAAGGACAGTACGAACCAAAATTCTGCCAGAATGAAGTCACTTCGGAATTTGTTGCGTCATATTTTAGGGGGCGTAGTTATTATTATGTTACAATATTGTATATTTTTCATATATTTTAATATATTGTAACATAATAATAACTACGCCCCCTAAAATATGACGCAACAAATTCCGAAGTGACTTCATTCTGGCAGAATTTTGGTTCGTACTGTCCTTTCATTCGAGGTTCGTGTCTGGGACGAAGTCTCCACAGCTCATGTCAACGAAAGAGACGAATAATATCAGGGATAAAAGGGAATTGAAACTGCAAGAATTATTTCTCTTGTTCCAGTGGTCGAAGAATTTGCTAGAAGTTTCTGGCTATCAGAAACTTCTGCTATATAAGGACAGATGGCGATCAAAAAAGACACAGTTGGTTTTAGAACCGTGGCGAAGAGATTGGAAAAGTGATAACGGGCGAAGTTGTAATTTGGTGATAAATTGAAAGTTGAGAGTAAACAAGAAAAAGTAATTAGGTTGAATTTGTGAATTAAGTAATTGAAAGGAGATAAAGTGATTTGACGTGGAAGAGGAAAGAGACATTGTAAGAAAAGAATTTGCGAAGAATAGTATAGTGTGAACTTGAATTGTTCTATAGAGTAGAAAATAAAGAAATAATTTCACAGAATAATTGTTTATCTACTCGAGCCGTAGCTCGCATATTACATTGGTGTCAGAAGCGGGATAAAACTTATTCTGTGAATAACTATTTCCGTGGTGTGAAATTGCACAAAAAAAAAAAAAAAAAAAAAAACGATTTCTGTGTTGAGTTAATTAGTTGCGCAAAATGGGTCGCAAATTGGGAAAACTAACTATAACTCAACTAAAGGCAGAACTCAGTAAGCGGAACCTCGACACAACTGGGGGAAAAGATGCCCTACTGATTCGTCTGGAAGAAGCAGTAACGCAGGAAGGTGAAAATCCGCATGACATAGAGTTTGACGTGGAAGAGGAACCAGCAAGTACAGTAGCCGACCCGGGTATAACAAGTCTGCTCCTGCAACTTAAGTTAGTCATGGACGAACAAAAGAAAGCAATAGAAGATCAAAGTCATAAGCTCGATGACCAAAGGAATTCTCTAGAACTTAAGCTGGACGAACAAAAGAAAGCAATGGACGAACAAAAGAATTCTCTAGAACTTAAGCTGGATGAACAAAAGAAAGCGATGGACGAACAAAAGAAAGCAATGGGCGACCAAAGGAATTCTCTAGAACTTAAGCTGGACGAACAAAAGAAAGCAATGGACGAACAAAAGAATTCTCTAGATGCTCTGGAAAGTAAACTTGATGAGCAAAACAAGAACTTGGAATCCAAATTCGAAGTGATCGAAGAAAAAATCGAGAAGGTCGAGACGCAACTCGAAAAAGTCGAAATTAGATTCGATGAAAATTTTGAGAAACATGAAACTCAGTTCGGGAAGATAGAGACTCAGTTTGAAAAAGTGGATACGCAATTCGAGATAGTAGGAAAGCAAGTCGAAAATCTTGCTAAGGAGCTCAGCAACGTGAAGAGACAGAAAGCACGGGAATATTCCACTGACGGTCTGAGAAGAAAGGAGATGCAGCCTCCTATCTTCGATGGTCAAACATCATGGCCAATTTATAAAAGGCAATTCGAAGCGGCCGCAATGACCAATAGCTGGGACGATGAAGAGAAGTCCATTGCACTCACACTTGCACTGAGGGGTCCAGCTGCGGAGCTCTTGCAGACCATCCCGGAAGATAAACAGCAGAACTACGACTCTCTGGTTCAGGCTATCGAGATGCGGTTTGGGGATGAACACATGCAGCAGGTGTACAGGGTTCAGCTGCGTAGTCGAGTCCAGAAAAGGGGGGAAACGCTCCAACAGTTGCAAGCGGATATAGAGCGACTAGCCCATCTTTCATACCCTAAAGCCGGTGAGGAGCTTATCAACGAAATGGCGGTGGAAGCTTTTATTCAGGCCATAGAGGACAGACAACTGCAAATGGCTGTAAGGATGGCTGAAAAACGAACACTCCCCGAGGCATTGGCATTCGCTTTGTCAATGAAGGCTGCGGACCAAGCATACCAGGGAATACACCGTGTCAGGGAAATGTCCGTCGTGGAATGCTCATGCCAGAGAACAGCCGTCATGGATGAAGACAGAGCTCGCGGAAGTCAAATCCGTTGCTGGAATTGCAACCAAACGGGACACCTACAACGGCAGTGCAGAAGTGCACCTAGACGAGGAAATTGTTCACATTGCGGAAGTAGGAGAAGCAGAGAGGAAGCATCTGGCGGTGATAACATCCATCCTGTCAGTCAGACTTCGCAAAACCAGCAGTCGGGAAATGCGTAAGGACCAACTTCGCGGGGCAGAAGTTGGTTACTGGAATCGAGGCCCCCAGGACCACCATTCAAGTTTCGCAAACCAAACGGGGTAACAAGAGCCTGACAGTGGAGGCACTAATCAACGAGAAGAAGTGCGTAGCCACCATCGACACAGGTGCCACTGCCTCCATTGTAAGAAGAGATATCGTCAAAAGCTCCTGGCTGCACAACACCAACAGCTACTGCCTGAAGACTGCAACAGGGGAAATGGCGAAGGTATTTGGAGAAGTTCGTCTTACGATTACTCTGGCAGGACTGACGTTCTCCCATGCGTTTCTGGTGGCAGATATATGCGACGAGTGCATCATCGGAGTAGACTTCATGAAAGCAAATGAAGTAATCTTGGACATCGGGATGCAAGTACTGAGGTATCGAAATGTGGAGATTCCGATGGTGTACGGAAATGAGAATGCCGTAACTCTCAGGACAGTCATCAGCAAAGACGAAGTTTTGCCGCCGTCTTCAGAGACAATCATTTGGACGAAGCTGGAAGGTGATCTTGGGAGCCACCGATTCTACATAGTAGAACCAGACCCAGAGAAGAATTCTCAAGACTACATCGTGGGAAAGACGTTAGTCGAACCAAAGAACACCATGGTTCCAGTGAGGGTTTTGAACGCAAGACCACACACTGTCAAACTAAGGCGAGGGGAGGTGACTGGAAAATGCACGCCGATTACCGCCGTCGCAACAATATCTGAACGTGATGCTCCAAAACTTCTCCCATCACCTTGGACAGCGGAAGCGAGAGAGACGATTCTCCAGTCCAGTGAGCTGAATCAGGAGCAGCGAACTATGGCAGAGAATCTTATCAATGAGTACGCTGATGTATTTGCCTCACAGGACGGAGAATACGGCCGAACACACCTGGTACAACATCGAATAGACACTGGTGATACTAGACCAATTCGTCAGCCTGCTAGGCGCCTTCCATTGGCAAAGCAGACAGAAGTTGCAGAGATGGTGTCGGCAATGGAGAAAGAAGGTCTGATTGAAAGTTCCAAAAGTCCGTGGGCATCACCGGTTGTACTGGTTAAGAAGAAAGATGGCAGCACGCGGTTCTGCGTGGACTATCGGCAGCTCAATTACGTCACCAAGAAAGACAGCTACCCTCTGCCACGGATTGACGACACGCTAGACACACTATCAGGAGCCCGATGGTTTTCCACTCTCGACTTGAAGAGTGGCTACTGGCAGGTACAGATCCATCCAGAAGACCGGGAGAAAACCGCCTTCACCGCAGGAAATGGGCTATGGCAATTCACGGTAATGCCATTCGGGCTGTGCAATGCTCCGGCGACTTTCGAGCGATTGATGGAATGTGTCCTGCAAGGGTTAACATGGAAAACCTGTTTGGTATACTTGGATGATGTCATCGTCGTAGGAAAAACGTTTGCGCAACACCGAGACAATCTAAGGGATGTGTTTCAAAGGCTTCGAAGTGCCCACCTGAAGCTCAACCCCAAGAAGTGCGCCCTGTTTAGAGCGGAAGTCAAGTACCTGGGACACATAATTTCAGCGAAAGGAGTGAGAACCGATCCGGAGAAGGTCGAAGCGGTGAAAAACTGGCCAGTCCCCAAAGACAAACACCAACTAAGGAGCTTCCTGGGCCTAGCCACCTACTACAGACGGTTCGTGAAGGATTTTGCCGGGATCGCAAAGAACCTGCACCAGTTGACGGAAAAGGGAAAACAATTCAAATGGTCAATTGAGTGCGAGAAGAGCTTCAAGGCACTTAAACAACGGCTATGCGATGCCCCGATACTGGCTTACCCCACTCCCGGGGAAACGTTCGTTGTGGATGCAGATGCTAGTAATGTCGGGGTAGGAGCCGTACTCTCCCAGGTGCATGACGGCCAAGAGAAGGTGGTTGCGTACTTCAGCAAGGTGCTCTCTAAGCCAGAAAGGAACTACTGCGTGACAAGGCGGGAACTTCTAGCTTTGATCTTGGCTACGAAGCATTTTCACAAATACCTCTACGGGAGGAAGTTCGTTCTTCGCACAGACCATGCAGCATTAAAATGGCTATTACAGTTCAAGAGTCCTGAGGGTCAGGTCGCAAGATGGATCGAAAGGCTGCAAATCTACGACTACGAAATACAGCATCGTAAAGGAAAACTCCACTCTAATGCGGATGCACTGTCCCGGAGACCATGCAGAACGGATTGTAAACATTGTGCGCGTCAGGAAGAACGGGAGCTGGTTTCCATCCAAAGAATGAGAGCCGAACCTATCGCCGGCTGGAGCGTAGATGAGATCCGGAACGCTCAGAAGGAAGACCCCGATATCGAGCCGATTCTGGCCTGGAAGGAGAACATGGAGAAACCGGATCATCAGGACATCTCTCACAGAAGCCCGACCTTAAAGGCATATTTTGCGCAGTGGGACTCCCTCCATGTCCAAGAAGGTGTTCTGAGAAGAAAATGGGAATCCTCCGACGGAAAATCGTTTGTAATGCAGCTTGTAGTACCGCGGACGAGGGTCAAGGAGGTGTTACAGGAAATGCATGGCGGGGCGACCGGAGGCCACTTGGGAGTGAATAAGACGCTAGAAAGGGTACGAGAACGTTTTTATTGGTTAAAAGCGAAGGAAGATATCGAAGACTGGTGCAGAAAATGCGACGTGTGTGCAGCTAGCAAGGGTCCGAGAATCAAAACTCGAGGTAAGATGCACCAATACAACGTGGGAGCACCTTTCGAACGAATCGCCATTGACATCGCAGGGCCCTTTCCGGAAACCGACAATGGTAATCGGTATATACTCGTAGTGATGGACTACTTCAGTAAGTGGCCGGAAGCGTTTCCGATCCCTAACCAGGAAGCCAGAACCGTGGCGGAGCAGATCGTCTACAATTGGGTTAGCAGATTCGGTGTGCCCTTGGAATTGCATTCTGACCAAGGGCGGAACTTCGAGTCAAGAATCTTCCAAGAGATGTGTCAACTACTCGGAATCAAAAAGACAAGGACAACCCCGCTTCATCCACAGTCGGACGGTATGGTGGAGCGTTTCAATAGGACTTTGGACGAACATCTCTCGAAGGTCGTAGGTGACTACCAACGGGATTGGGACCGGCAGATTCCCTTGTTTTTGATGGCCTATAGAAGTGCCGTGCATAGCACTACTCGACATACGCCGTTCGAAATCTTATTTGGTGGAATAGCTCGTTTACCCAGTGAGGTGAAATTTGGATCTCCTACCAATGAGCCCAGAAATGAAGAAGAGTACGTGGCGGACCTTAGGGAAAGGCTTAGGGACATACACCAAAGGACCAGAAGCCAGATTAAGATGACGAGCGACCGCATGAAGACCAGGTATGATGCCAAGGCAACAACGTCAGGATTCCAGGAAGGAGATCTGGTGTGGCTGTATAATCCCCATCGCCAAAAGGGGAAATCACCTAAGTTACAGCGGAACTGGGAAGGTCCCTACAGAATAGTAACCCGCATCAACGATGTTGTCTACCGCATCCAGCGAGGACCAAGGGCCAAAATGAAAGTGGTTCATGTGGACCGACTGAGTCGATACAATGGCCGAAATGAGGATGCACTTGTTCGGGACGAACACGTCTAAGAGGGGGGCAGTGTAACATAATAATAACTACGCCCCCTAAAATATGACGCAACAAATTCCGAAGTGACTTCATTCTGGCAGAATTTTGGTTCGTACTGTCCTTTCATTCGAGGTTCGTGTCTGGGACGAAGTCTCCACAGCTCATGTCAACGAAAGAGACGAATAATATCAGGGATAAAAGGGAATTGAAACTGCAAGAATTATTTCTCTTGTTCCAGTGGTCGAAGAATTTGCTAGAAGTTTCTGGCTATCAGAAACTTCTGCTATATAAGGACAGATGGCGATCAAAAAAGACACAGTTGGTTTTAGAACCGTGGCGAAGAGATTGGAAAAGTGATAACGGGCGAAGTTGTAATTTGGTGATAAATTGAAAGTTGAGAGTAAACAAGAAAAAGTAATTAGGTTGAATTTGTGAATTAAGTAATTGAAAGGAGATAAAGTGATTTGAGAGGAAAGAGACATTGTAAGAAAAGAATTTGCGAAGAATAGTATAGTGTGAACTTGAATTGTTCTATAGAGTAGAAAATAAAGAAATAATTTCACAGAATAATTGTTTATCTACTCGAGCCGTAGCTCGCATATTACAATATGTAATATTTTTCAGTTTCTACTAAAAATATTGACAAAAGGGCATTTTTTTAAAAGTGGACGTAGCTGTTGGCGGATCTTATAATTGTTTACACTTTTACAGCTTCAGGTTCTAAAAAGCTTGTATGAATACCAAATTTGATCTTCCCATCTAAAAATTTAAGATCCAAAAAATGGTGACATTCTGACGGACAGATGAAAGGATATGGCTAGATTGACTTAGCTTTCGATGCTGAACACAAATATACATACTTTTTAATGTATCAACATTAATATAAACAACTATAAACTATGGGATATGGTATAAAAAAAAAGTTGTCTCACGGACAAATATCTGACAGTAAAATTGTCAGCAACGTGGCCTACAGCACGAGTGGCTGCAGAAGTTAGGCCAGGCCCTGTACGGCTCTGTAACAGTGTGGCTCTGTTATGAAATTCGTGGTGCAATATGAGGATTGCGTGTTAAAAGAAAATCAAAGGCGTGCGTCTTTACCAAAAACTAAAATTGAATTCTTTATTACGTAGTAATATGACATAGTAAAATACACAGAAACCAATGGTGCCTAATGGCAAGAAAAAAAGGAGGAAAATAATCGACAGGTAGATGTCGTTGCGCTCACACGACCCCTTCTTGTAAAATTGACTCCTGGCAATTTACCTCTCATAGTCTTGGAGCCATCTTGGTGGTTTTCGGGAGCGAACCGGTGCTGTATCCTTCCGGTCGACGATTTCCTCAATGTCTTCTTCTTTGTCACTATCTTCCATTTGATATACTGATGACCCTTCACTCGTAGAATATTGTTCAGTTGGCAACTCTTCCTCATCGCCGGTATTTGTCTCAATGATGTTTCGTTTATGAACTGGCGGTCGCTCCATGAATAGCGGTAGGGCTTTCTGCGAACTGGTATATCATCTACTGTACGTAAGGAATGTTGATCTATGGTGCAGTATCCTAAAATCTCGTTGTCTGTCGAGAAGGCTTGTAAATTGTTGCTGACTATTTCTCGAAATTTTTGAATTTGTGTTGGAGATATAGATTTCGGAAATGTTGAGATTTGATGTTCGACTTCTTTTAGAATACATGGTGGTATAGTCTGGCTTTGTTTTAATATGCAGGAATTTATATTTGTGTGTGTGGTGTAGCCTGAGTTCGTATTTTGTTTTAATTGGACATCTCCGTTCGTTTCGACAGTTATGGTAATGTTATTGGCCTTTCTCCAATCGCTGCCGAGTATCAGTGGTATTGGTGCATTGTTTACCACCGCTACAGGACCAAATGTGCAACATATGTCGCCTACTGCAACGAATAGGTCAATTTGTCCTACAGGTCTACACTCATTGTCAATGGAAGTTATTGCTGAGCCTTCGTATTTTTGAACTGCATAATCAGGTGGTATAGAACGACGATCGATTACTGACTGTTCAGCACCGCTATCGATAAGAGTGGAAATAGGTTTTCCATCGAATGCATAGGCATCTACGATGGGTAAGCCTCGATCACCACCTTTTGACTTCAATGCGCAGTTTGCTTGTTTTGGAGATGGTTTATTTGGGCAGTTGCTCAGTGAATGACCAGTTCTATTGCATGTGTAACAGGGTATTGGACATTGCGAAACGGGGTGTTGACCTTTTTTACAGCGTGGGCATACATAAGTATTTATTTTTGTATTTTCTGTGTATGCTGGTTTCTTGAAATTATTGTCTGTAAAGGACTGTGGCGTTCTAGTGTTGCGATACATTGTTGTTGTGTTGTGGAACTGTTTGCTGGTGTGTTTTGTGTCATCGTCAAGTTTTTGCCCCAGTTCGAATAGTTCGGTTATGGTCGAAGGTGTGCCAATGCGTAGAATACGGCGGTCTGTATTGTCAGCAACACCCTCGAGTAAATACGCAATTTGATCTTCCGTAGGAATATTTACATTCTTTGGGGGCTTAGAAATAATATCTAACTTACTGCTGAAGTACTGGATTATAGATTCGTTCGGCCGTTGGATACGTGCATTTACTCTGTCATTCCATTCGCGTAATGTTGGTGTCTTTATGAATCGTTTCCTGAATGAATTGAGCCATATATTCCAGTCGTCCCTTGAATCGCCTTCGAAGTTCTGCCAGTTTCTTGCAATGCCCGTTAATTTGCTGGTGCAGAATACTAATTTAACCTCGTCACTCCATCCGTTTATTTTTGCGGCTTTTTCGATGGATTTTATGAATTGCTCGGTGGAGTTGCTATCTTCCCCGTTGCATTCCAAAATCGTTTGCGTCATGTCTGGGTTGATGACGACAGTCTGAATAACTGCTGGACAAGTCCCTACCGAACTAGAAGTACCTGCTGATGGTTCGATTTTCCTTGCTTTAAGGGTAGATAGGATTTTATTGTGTTTGATTATGATTTGAATTAACTCATCTTTTGTTGTTGCTGTTGTTTCCAGTCCTCTTGATTTGACTTCTGTTTGGAGTGCATCCTTCGTGAACTGGTTCAGAATTTCTGCGTCGATGGTCGTTTCTAAGAGTTGCTGGACGAGAGACATTTTGTTGTCGGGTGTTGGTTGTTTCTTTATTGTATGTAGGTTGAGATACCGGCTGCGCCATGTAACAGTGTGGCTCTGTTATGAAATTCGTGGTGCAATATGAGGATTGCGTGTTAAAAGAAAATCAAAGGCGTGCGTCTTTACCAACAACTAAAATTGAATTCTTTATTACGTAGTAATATGACATAGTAAAATACACAGAAACCAATGGTGCCTAATGGCAAGAAAAAAAGGAGGAAAATAATCGACAGGTAGATGTCGTTGCGCTCACAGGCTCCTTAGAGCCAAACAAAAATATGTATGTAGTTACACAAAACTCTTACAAAACATTATAACTTTTATATGGCAATTGAAAATAGGAATGTTGCTGATAAGTATGGAATATTAAGGGTATTCACGATAAGATGTATCATTGTACCAGTAATTTTGCTTCCTGTCATCGATGCACAATTTACCAGCCACTTTTCTTATGTATAAATAAAATAAAGCGCACGTGTAGGTCACATGTACTTGCTCCATATGTCTCCTTCTTCTGTAAATTGGTCGACCTTAAATTTAGGCAATATTGATGAGAACCAAACTAATTGGGGTTTTCGAAAAATAAGTTAAAAACATTTTAACTGCATTTTGTTTGAATGCTACATTCTCACATACTGCGTACTCAGTTTTATTAAAAACTTTGATATGTGTTACCTCAGATATGTACATATTTTTATCGAAATCTTTAGAGCTGTTTTCGAAAAAAATTGCTCTTTTTCAAAATTGGTCTTAAGTAAAGTAGCATTAATTTTGAGGTTTGAAAAAAAAATTCCGACTTAATTTCGGAGTGGAGATGACAGATATGAAGTTTGAAGTGAATCCGCCATTTAGGCTGCAGTTCAAGGTACAGACAGACAAAATTGTGCGACCCCCAATTTTGCTCAGTTATTCGCCTTAAAGCTACTTTACAGTGGTCCAATAAAGTATATGACCACGCCTCCATTTTAAACAATTTTAATAACTTCCCTGAAAATATTGACTACACTATACCCAAGTTAAAATTTGACAAAAAATTCCAAGTTGCCATCCCTTCCAGAGCATTCTGGGAAGAAGGTGGTTTTACGGAAAATAGGTCATTACATTTTATAGCGGCGGCCAATTGATGAACGCTCGCCGTGAGATGACCCAGTCGCCAAATTTGTATGGCATGTAGCGCCGTCTTGTTGGGACCACAGCTCGGATATATCGATATTGTCGAGCTCTGGCGGCAGAAAGTCGATTAATATCGCTCTATACCAAGGACCATTGACGGTAACCGTGTATCCCTTTCGAAATAAATAAGATCCGATGATACCGCCGTGCCATAAACCACACCAAACAGTCAATCTTTGTGGATGCAGTGATGCTTGATCGAACACTTGTGAATTGTGGTCGCTCCAATAATGGCAATTTTGTTTGTTGATATAGCCGCTGAGCCAAAAATGGGTCTCGTCCGAGAAAATGATTTTTTGGCCAAAATCCGGATTTCCGGCCAACATTTCCAGTGCCCAATTAGCGAACTTATGGCGTTGTCTATGGTCGTCTGGCTTCAATTCTTGCGTCAGCACAATCTGATAAGGCCCAATTCCAAACGCAAAATAAGCCTGGTTGACTCTCTGGTGATGCCCAATTCAGTTGATCGGCGCCAAATCAACATTTCTGGATTTTCTTCGATACTGGCCGCTACGGCGGCTATGTTTTCTTCACTTCGCACCTATCTCCGTCTGGTGGGTGGCTTAAGGTCCAAAAGAGTGTACTCACGCTCAAACTTGATGACAACCGACATCACGACGAAATTCACATTGCGTATTTACGAGCCGGAAATTCGATTATACTTTTTAATAATTTCCACACCTTCAGGAAGCGTCAAATGATGCATGATGAAATAGCAAACATTACTGAATATTTTGACAGCTGGATGTCATTGGTAACTTTGACAGCTGCTGCAACAAAATAATTTTTAAAAACTATCATTGCTATCTGGTCATCTTTACATTTGGAACAAGACGTATGACCAGTCGTGCCCTTTTTGATGCTCTAAGTTCAATATGGTTTATGTGGATGTTATTTGTTATCTTTCATTTTTATTGAATTCGTCTACATTTCTGATTTTATGAAACATGACCTAGAAACTTAATACAGAAAATCATTACTTTGCGGAAATTTTGAGAGAGAAATTCAAATTTGTGTAACGCAAATAATGAGAAAGTTTCATACGACCCAGTCGTGCACTCTATTTTCTATTATACTATCACACCCTTGTCCCGCCCATTTTTTGGAAGCCACATTGAGACGTCCAACTTTCTCATTTTCTTTCCTTTTTCTTTGCGCCAAGTACTACCTCTGTACCAAATTTCAAGATTCTATGTTCCGGGAAGAATCCTAAAAAATATTTTATACCATCTATTATTCGTATATGTACTGTCACACCCGGACCACTTTTTAGAAGCCCTGTTTAAAAGTCTAACTTTCTCATTTTTACTTTTTCGTGAAAATTCTCGATCTCGAGATTTTAATCAATCCTCATATTACTATAATAGAAGAACTAAAAAAAGTGGGTTTCGCAATTCTGTCTGTCTGTACCACGGGCATTTTACAAAAAGCTCATTTTGTTCTTCTTAGCTATTTTTCCTAAATTTGAAATCTAAACAATTTACAAAGGAACAGCATATATGGACTAAGTACATGTAACCCAGTCGTGTCCTTTATTTCCTCCCTCTACCCACCAAGCACCATGATAATTAACTTGCGATAGACTTTCGTGCACCTTGATAATTAGACGTTAAAGTCTGTTACTTTACCCGTATTCACAAGTACCATTATCCTGTTGTCGCCATTAATTCTGCATAATTAAACCCGTGACAGACCAAAACAGCAATTCAACCCTAACACACTAAAATAGGATGAGCCTGGAATGAACTCATACCAACTCTACCTTGTGATAGGAGTAGAGTCACTCCATAATAAATTAAAACTCTTGCTTTTTCTAGAAATCTTTTGAACAAGCCTTCGATTTGAATTTAATAAATAAATATTCGCATACAACGCACTTAATGATAGTTAAATTATTTTAATTCGATATTCCATATTTGCTAAAATAAAATTAAAATTAAAGAAAAAATGAAAGAAAGTTCTTCCTTCACACAGTTATAGAAAAGTATTCAACAAAAATTGCCGAGAAAGATCTCTCGTTATTATTTATTTATTGATCAACGCATAAGCAAACTGCAATTAACTTTTCAATGCCTTAATAAATTGCAATGACAAGTATGAATAACATAATACTTGCACCTTTATGTTGTTTATCTGCAAAAACTCAGATTTTTTTTTTTTTATCCATTAAAATTAAAAAAAAATGCTTATATCACATATTGTTTAGATATTGATACCGAACAAAATCGGTAGAGTCATACCCGGGAAATAGTAAATTTGTAAGAACCAGTCATTTTGCTTGTTAATTTTTTCAAGGCAAAGTACAGTTATACGTATCTTTGGGTGAAAAATTGGTCCATATGTGCATATACCCATCATAACTCAAAAACCGAATTTGATTTAAATCATAACGTTACATGCAAAGAAATTTCAGTTTATTCACCATCGTTGGCAGGCAAAAGAATATTTTTAGCGATAACACAGAACCAACTTCAATTTGTTTTTTGCCTAATTGGTCCATGTTTTTCCTACAGAAAAACCTAATTTGTTTTCGCGTCCTATTATAAAATCTTCTCAACATTTTCCTGGGATTTTATTAAAAATTTCATTTGTACCCATTTGGATAAAAGACATTTTAATTATAAGGGATATTGAAGAAATTTTTAAAACATAAAAATATTTGCATTATAGGCATTGATATACATGTACATATATATGTAAATACAAATTACTATTAACCGAAATTGATTTCAATTTTATCTGCTGGAAGACTCTACTGTTATAATAAATGAGGATATACAGTGTTCCACAAAAGTCTACGTACAGCAATGACAAAAGTCATCAAATGCATTCGAGAAAAGTTTGCGTACAGCAGCAGATGTTCCTTGCTTGAAGGCCTTGTAAGTAGCGGTCAACTTTTTTTTCGCAAAACATAAACACGTGATGTGTATAGAGAACATATTTTCCTCTGACATTCGGTGAATGTCAACGCACAAAATGACAAAAAAAAGGCAAAGGGTGTCTCTGAAAGGCAGTTGATTCTTAATTTGTGAAGGGTGTTTTTTTAGAGTTTTGTTTTTCGAATTGGCAATACTTTTCCAGCGACAGCCAATTTGACAGCTGACAGATGATTTGTGCTCAGTTTGGTGTTCCATTTCACCATGAATAGACTAACGCCAGAACAACGCTTGCAAATTGCGCAAATTTATTTTGAAAATCGTGGTTCAGTTTTCGAAACTGACAGTACGCTACATCCATTTTACGGTCGACATAATCCTCCATCCCAGCAATTAATTCACATAACCATGGATCGTTTTCGCATGACGCATACTCTAATTGATAATATGCATCCGCAGGGATATCGTACAGTGCGCACCGAAGAAGCTGTTGGTGTTGTGGAGCGCAGTATTGAGGAGGACCCGAATGAGCTGTGGCCATCCACTTTATGAAAGATTTCGCTGAAAGATATTGGTTGACGAACTTACAAGATTTAGCTCGTGCAAGAATTGAGCCGCTTGACCATCGTGTGCATCTTCCTTTCGGGCCGAAAATGAGATTACTCTTGATCCTCATTTTCACCACCCACAAAATGTGGTGACAACAAGCAAAATTGCCACATTTGGATGAAGAAGATCCACAAGTCATTATTGAGATGCCGCTGCATCCAAAAAAAGTCACTGTTTGGTGTGCTTTATGGGCTAGTGGAATCATTGGTCCATATTTCTTAAAAAGTGATGCCGACCAGAACGTTACAGGCAATGGAGCGCGCTATAGATCCATGATTACTGACTTTTTCATTCTCCAGTTGAATGGCATTAATGTGGAAGGGCTGTGGTTTCAATAAGATGGCGCAACATGCCACACTGCGTGCGCCACAATCAATTTATTGAAAGTAACATTCGATGAACGCATAATTTGGCGTAGTGGCCCTGTGAATTGGCTTCCAAGATCGCATGATTTAATACCGTTGGATTATTTTCTGTGGGGATATGTGAAGTTGCTAGTCTACGCCGATAAATCAGAGACGACGGACGACTTGGAAGCCAACAATCGCCGAGTTATTGAAGATATACGACTCCAGCTGCTCGAGATAGTGGTCGAAAATTAGACTTCCAGATTGCGCTTTATTCGAGTCAGCCGAGGCGCCCGTATGCCCGAAGTCATATTTAAACACTAATAGCACGAAATAATCTTTCCAATAAAGCTAATACCATGGCCATTACCACGATTTTTATGTGTTTTATTTAATTTGAAATTTCTATACCTCTAAAAAAAGCACGTACATAAAGTACATAAAGTAAAAAAAAGTCTTACTCTGAAATATCCGAATTAACTTTAAGAACTCGATCAATGATCCAAAGAACAATAAGTCGCTTTAGGGATGAAGGTCAGGCCGAATCAATGCAGACGTTCAAACGGATTGTGGGCCAGGAGCAAATCTTTAGGGTTAGAAAGATAAGTTCGCAACTGCAAATACCACAGTGCATCCAGAAATGGTACCAAACTTTGCAAACATTAACCGATTTTCATCTTCAAATAAATGTCCATTTTGTATAGAATATGTATAACTGAAATTATTTATTCTGTGGTAGGGGCTGTATTTAGTGGGAAGCGTACGAAAAAAATGCCCATTGTATATTTGTCAATTTCGTTTATTGTTAAAATAAAAGTTATACAGACAATTTAGATAGTTAACAGTTAGAAATACAGCTCAATAAAATTTCGACTACAATAAACAAACTGTCGGCAAAAATGTCGATTGTTGTCCCAAAATATGAGTAAGCTGCTATGAATGTATAAAATTAAATTTATTAATAAATTCAATCTCATTAAGAAAAACTTAAAAAGTATTATTCATACAATATTTTGAGAAAACGCTTATACGAGTAAAAATTTGTCATTGCAAAGTCAAATGGATTGCAATATTTTTAAGAAAATCTAGTTTATTATAAAGCTTTACATCGAATGACTGTACCAACTATTATCTCTAATGTTGGTTGCAGCTTGTTATTTCGAAGTAGGGAATACTGTTAATAAAAATATTAACAGTTACCCGATAATGATTTATTGGTTAGCAATGGCTTAGTGAATGATGTTTTCAAACACGCATCATGCACATTTTAAAAATCGACATTTTCAAAATCGACTTTTTATAAATCGGCATTTTGATTAGTAAATATTTTTTCCAATCGACTTTTTTTATATCGATATTTTAAAAATCGGCTAATTGTACACAACCCGAATTTATTAATATATCATTCATAAATTTATTTAAGCAAAAAGTAATATATAAAACTAGTCTTTGCTCATAAACTGGGTGGTTAATGTTTCACTACTATACTATATGTTAATTCATTTTATTTATTTTAACTTTTTTTTGTAATTAAATAACTTAAAAACAAAAAGGTATAATTCATTAATTTATTAGTATTAGGTAAAAGGCCTGAAAGGAACTTTAAAGATGGGTTATTTCTATGAAAACAAACTTTGACACAAAATGCACAGAAAATGTTAAATATTTCTTCAACGGGTATATCTTCGTCTTCACCTTCATCGAGGTGGCTTTGTTCAGCAATCTCTTCAATAGCTTCCTGGTCATAATCTTAATCTTCTACCTCTAATAGGTATTCCACGTTTTCGTATTTATTTGGCACTATCATCTGTAGATCGTGTACCAGTCATCAACGGCAACCTCTACACTTTTTCTATGTTCAACTAAGATCTTGGTTCATTTTTTGCAAATAGGAACTTCTTTCTCATCACCATGGTGCATTGTTTTCAACATGAACAATACTGCAGAAGACATTGTTAGCTCTATGTCGTTGGTATTGTTATTTGTCGTTGGTTTAAGACTTTAAATGGGTTGAATAAGAAAATGTCCCATTTTTTTTAAAACCGGATGAGAGATTGTCTGATACACCACTCTCATTTAGGGATGAATTCACCAACTCTTTTAATAAATATGGAAATATTTCCTTCGACAACGTTTGGGCATTTTTCTCTGCGAGTTTTTCCAATTCTCTAAAATTAGTCTCCACTTTCGTTTAAGAGGGCCTAATGGCTAACACAAGTGGGTGAACATTTGGGCAATTTTATATTGTGATTTACAGCCGCTTCGACATCTTCCACTGAAAAACTACTTGCCAAGTTGTCACCCATTACCACAACCTCTTGCCCAAATTTCCCGTTTCTGGAATAAATAAGTTTATGAACCAGTCTTTAACAATTACAGCGTCCAACCATCCCGCCTTAATGTGGTTAAAACGCGTTCTTAATGGTCCGCCTTGAAATTACAATTTTCACAAATGAGTAGCTTTATATACAACGTATGGTGGAAGCAATATTCCGCTAGCTGATTCGTAAAACATAACGGATATGCTAGTTTTTGTGCTATCCATCACACTCTCTGGATATTTCACTCATTTTTTTAAAAATATATATTCCTGAATCATCACTCAAATTTGTTTCGTCGAAATTGAATATCCTTTAAAGGGAGAAATTTAAACAAAAGGTACAATAGTATTCGAAATTTAGAAATAACTGAGCGAAATAAAAAGTAAATGGGCCCACCTCTCAGCAGGGATCCATTCTCCATTTGACGATTTCAAAGTGGTTCTAAGATGTTGAAAATAACTTTATATGCCATCAGATGATATTTGAGCTTTAGAGGTTTTAATGTTTTCACATTGCCTTATTGAAAGAATAGAAAAATTATACTTCAAAAATCCGATGCTATATCGAGATAATTTTTCACCAGTAATCTTATCATTCTACAGTCGAATGAAAACCCTCATTTACAAGAGAACATTCACCGTCTTTTCTTCTTCGTTGGTAAACATTGTTGGCCTACCAATTTCCTTCAAATGGTTACATTTGAGACGATTGATGAGTGTACCTTTAGCAATTTTAAATTCCTTGGCACATTGTGGAATTGATTTATTTTTTTTGATCGTATTAAGTGCAAAGCATTTTGAATCTGTTCTTCTGTTGCACTGTTATACCGTCTTTTTGGTTTAACACTTGACGCCATTTTTATAAGAATTTCTGAAATATCGATGCTAGATACCTAGATACTCTATAAAACGGCATTAAAAAAGTATTATCAATGTTAAAAATAACATGTGCCTAACTTTGACCACACGGTGAATGTTGCATAACAGTCAGTCAAAGTTAGCCGTAGAATAGGGGCCGCTTTTCGGAAAAAACTTGAAAAAAATATTCTTATATGTAAAATGGCCTCCTAAATAAGAGAATGGTTTTTTTTTACGAGGAAACTATTATTAACAAAGTTATTAACAATTGAACTTCCCAAAAGACGTCTAAACGGAACGCATTTTCGAGGTATTATTCACAGCGTAATAGCAATTTCTCTTTAATTTCCATTTTCTAACATCATATACTTTGTTTTAAAACTGTAAAATATTATAAATAACTAGTAGAAATAAGCGAAGAAAGATAAGAAAAAACAGAAGCCATAATTTTCAAAAATGACAAGTTTATTCGTAGTTGCCTAGAAATAGGCAATAGAAAAGAATATGTACAAAAGTTGGTGACATGGAATTAAGTCCAAAACTCTGTATTTGCAATTTTATAACTCGCTGTTTTTACAAGAAAATCCCATACACAGTGAAATATCTATGGGGGGCATTCTGCCCCACTGCAACCCCTCTGCTTGTGGTCACTTTAGGATTTGGAGTGGGTGCGAGGTTGGGTATATGCAAAGTTTATATTTGTTCTTTGTTTCCCTTCACCGCCAAAGTATTGTAATATGCGAACTACGGCTCGAGTAGATAAAACAATATTCTGTGAAATTATTTCTTTGTTTTCTAGTCTATAGAACAATTCAGGTTCACACTATACTATTCTTCGCAATTCTTTTCTTACAAGGTCTCTGTCCTCTCAAATCACTTTATCTCCTTTCAATTACTTAATTCACAAATCCAAACTAATTACTTCTTCTTGTTAAATCTCAACTTTCAATTTATCACAAAATTACAACTTCGCCCATTATCACTTTTCTAATCTCTTCGCCACAGTTTAAAAACTACTGCCCCCTTTTGATCGCCATCTGTCCTTATATAGCAGAAGTTTCTGATAGCCAGAAACTTCTAGCAAATTCTTCGACCACTGGAACAAGAGAAATTCCAAGATGACAATCATTCTTGCAGTTATAATTCCCTCTTATCCGTGATATTATCCGTCTCTTTCGTTGACATGAGCTGTGGAGACTCTATCGCAGACACGAACCTCGAATGAAAGGACAGTTCGGACCAAAATTCTGCCAGAATGAAAAGACACTTCGGAATTTGTTGCATCATACTTTTAGGGAGCGTAGTTATTATTATGCTACAATATGTACCTGTCACTTTTGAAAATTGTGGCTTCTGTTTTTTATTATCTTTATTTGTTTAATATTTTACAGTTTTATAACAAACTATATGATGTTAGAAAGTGGAAATTAAAGAGAAATTGCTATTTATCTGTGAATAATATCTCAAAAATGCGTTCCGTTTAGACGTCCTTCCAGAAATTTATTTGTTAGTAACTTTGTTAATAATAGTTTCCTCGCAAAAAAAAAATGGTTAGGAGGCCATTTCACATATAAAAACATTTTTTTTCAAGTTTTTTTTCTGAATAGGCTATAATGGAAAGCACAGCCGTTGAATATAAAATTGAGACACTTTTTTTATATAAACTTAAAACAGTAAAAAGTGCAAAATACTTACTAAAAAGAATGTTGTTCTTAAAGAAAATAAATTGAACTACTCACCTGTTCAAACATGATTTCGAAATTTCTTCCGTAACTTTTACAAAAATTAAAAAGTGTGGAGTACACAAAAAAGAGGTAAAACGTACTACTTAAACAATTGGAATACGGTATTAAAATGTCATTTAATCTCTTTTGCAATTTTACTGCCATCTCTGAATGAATAGTGTGTAACAATGGAACCATAATAGTAGATCTATTTATTGAAAGACGTCGGTAGTATCAATTTAAAGCATTTGTTGATTTTTGGAAAAGTTAACTGAGTTTCCTTGTCAATTGCTCAAGTAGCCCATAATAGGAGTGTGTGTTCGGAAGCAAGAGTTCTCGTCCGATCATCGAAATCAAGCATCGTCGGTCGCTGTTAGTAGTTAGATGGAGGACGGCTTGTCAAATTTTCATAAGTACATTTACATCCATTCGTGAATAAAAGGGAACGGAAACTTAACTAATCGAAGCAAAAAGCTATTATGGTCACACAATACAAATCCTTTGTATTCGCACTGTTTCGGAAGTGATCGTACGAAACCATTCTTCTATTATAGTTCGGCCTTTAAGTCAGTTTACAGTAAGAAGGATCATCGTCGACATGTGATTTAAGTCATGCACACAGAAAAATTTCGCATAATTATTTGAAAAGTAAAGTGGGGCTGCATTTTCATCACTCAGATAAATTGTCCCCAAAAGAATAATTTAACCGCAAGTTGGAAAACAATGGGGCGCAAAAAGCATAGTTATCGGAAAATAAAAGGTGTTTCGCGTACCCACTTTTATAGCGAAGAGCTTATAAACTATTGCCTTACTCTGTTCGAAAATGAAAATATTATTAGCAATCCGGAAATCGGATTTCTATATTCCAGAATCTGCAAAAATTCAATTGGCACTTTGTAATTCGAAAGCCAGTTTCAAAGTCACTTGAATTTCCCATATTTCATTCATTAAGCTTGCGGATCGGCTCACTTGTCTTTGAAAGTGGAAGATTTTTTTACGATAAATATAAAACAAGTTATTTAAAAGATGTCAATTTATAAACCATAGTCACAAATTAGCATTTTATTCGTTTTTGTGCACATTAGTTTTGTTATATTTTTCGCCAAAGATTGCTTTATTTTTTGTGGATCGAAGAGCCATAGTTTAATAGAAAGAGATGGTAATCAATTTATTAAATTATTAATCAGTCACAGGAACACATCGCTTAAATCAAGAATTAACAAATATAACGAAATCAATTCAATTTTTTTTTCCACTGAAATCCAATAGTGTGATTGTTATGAACTCAAGTAAATTTTTAACAAACACACCCTTTTTTTCATCTTCGTTGACGTTAATCATTGACATTTCAGAGCGTGAGAGTCACAACAAAATTCCGAAGTTTTGGGAAGATGTTTAGCAATATATTGCATTCGTTTCGAAAGGATTAAAAAGTGTTAAATTCAATTAGAAAGGAAAACAACTTTCGAATAGTTTTTAAATTTGAAACGGAATACAGAGTAGGGCCCCTCAAAGGTACTCAAGATTAAATTTTGTTGTTCAATTTTCTTTCAAAAATTTGGAACTTGTATTTCGAAAGCTAATATCAAAGTCAGTGGAATTTCTGACATTTCATTCCTTAAGTGTTTAGCTTGCGGATTAATTCTAAATTTCTATGGAAAACTAAAATTAAGTTGTTTGAAAGATGTCAATTGATAAACTTTAGTACACTGAAGGACCTCCAATGGATGGTGGAAATTCACGTTGACTGCCAAGGAGCAGCTAGAAATTTTAAATATGAAGCACACTCTACTTTTCACCTACGTCGACGTTGGTCACTGATATTTCAGAGCGCGAGAGTCGCAACAAAATCCAAAAGTTGTGAGAAAATGTTTACCAACATAGTGCATTCGTTTTAAAAGTGTTAGAGAGTTGTCGAATTAAATTAGAATCGAAAAGAATTTTCGAATAGTTTTTAAATTTGAAACGGAATACAAAGTAGAAGAATAGCAGGTTGAGTCAAATATATAGAAATACTTTTCGAGTCGAAATTTTACAAAAGTGTCAAAACATAACTAAATCTCGCTGTTGTCTCTTTTACTTGTACCTGTACGGTTAGTATTGGTTTCCTGAAAATGCTCGATCTCAAGATTTTGATCAAAATCAAAATCAAAAAAGTAGATCTGTCAATTCTGTCTGTACGTACGACTGCAACCTAAACGGCTGGACGGATTTGTTTTCAAACTTCATATCTGGGATCAGTAGTCAAAATTCGAGGCGAAATTGGAATTTTCATTCTAGCCCCAAAATTAACGATTTTGAAAACGCCTCTAACGGTTTTGATCAAATTTGATATTGGATTACGTACCAGGCTTTTTCCGAGAAATACGTTTAACGTTGCTTATTGACAAAAAATTGGCTATGATTCGATAGTTTGTGTTCAAAATCAATATTGGAACCATTTTTGACATATACAAAATTATGACAAGTTTTAGTAAATCTTAAAAAAAAAATTTGTATTCAACGGATTAAAAAAAAAATTAACCATTATGTTTAAATTTTGCAATTAAACAGCATGTGTACAAACATATATACTCAGGCTCAAGTACGTGCGACCCAGTCGTTCATTTTTTTTTTTTAGTGGAGTAGCTATTAAACTTGCACAATATTTCATCTCAATCCTGATTGTGAAAAATAGTAAGTCATCCTAATATTTGTTATTTGATGAATCGCTAAATTTTGCTAGTATGTATCTTAGTTAGTCTAATGGCTTGTCCATGCTTCACATATACATATGTATGTTAGCCCAGATATTCTATTAAAACTCAGCCAAACTCAGAAAGGGATGAGTTGATGTTAAGGTTTGTCAATGCTTGGCATATATTTGTTGCAACAAAGAAAAACCGCTAAAGTGGAGTTTGATAATTTTTCTGGAGAGTATATTAAAGTTTTGCTAAAAAGTTTAAAATTACAAATGGTTCTAGACTATCTATTAAACATTGTACATTGTAGCTCCAATTTTGAAGAAAAAGAGCTAGAAAAAAATTTACCTTGAAGATTTGGGCATGCTGAATCTAATGGTATCAAAAACTCAATTTCGTCTAAAGTCGACTTTATTTGTTTTTCCTTGTTGCAACAGATATATGTTAGCCCAGAGCTTCGATAGAACCAGCAGATTACTGATGATGGAAACGATTTCCCCAAAAGGTGTAAAGGTTTTTCGCTCCTGTAGACTTGGCCACGATTTATAGCTTATATTCGTCCGAGACGTGAATAGAAGTTGTTTGAGCGGGAGCTCCCGTCTCATGATTGAGTTTACTTAATTGTGTTCAGCGACTAGCTTGTATACTGAGCGGTGATCAGTCTATATACAGTCGATTAACTTAGCTCGAACACCATATTTGGGGGAAATATATTGTTATGCAGGACTTGAAACTGTAGAAACCAATAAATTCCAACGAAACACATAACACAAGAATCTGATTTCAACGTTGAACTTTATTTAGCGTGCAACGATCACAGTAGAAAATCGTTTTTTCGCCATTTAACAGGAATGCGGATCTAAAATAACGCGCATCATTTCTTTACTTCTCTGTCCACTTTTTAACTCTTCCCTTACCTATTTTCACTTCTTCACTGGTGATGGAGAGCATTACAGAAAAGATGCAACATTTTTCAGTTTGGTCTTTAAATTTGCCGGTTGTTTCTATTTGATACTAAGTTTAGTGCATCCAAGTCAGAGAGAAAATACGAGTACTCGTGACTCGTTATTTCTCTTTTTCTTTATAACTTTGCATAAGCACGTGAATGCATTCCGACGGCATCGAGCTTACTAAAGGCGCATTTGAATAAGTATTAAGGAGTTGACATTAAAACAAAAACATTTTTTGGAATATTCGCACTCAAAAACAAATATCCATAATAAACTTACATTAACTTTGGGGTAAAGCCTGGCATTTTAGAAGATTGTGTTAGGGTTTCTCAAACAGATAACAAATTATTTTTGCTCCAAAAAGGGTTGTCCCTAATGCGATCGTAAAACGGGGGGAAAAAAAAATGTAACGATACTCGTGGGAAAGTATCCAGCAAAGCATCAACTTTTTATGTAATAAATAAACTTGGTAGACAATACTTCAACACATTTTTCTTACCACAAAGAATGAGCACGATCGCAGTTGTGACGCACATTGTATGCACCAACATTAGGAATAAATGTGTAAATGTGTAAAAAATGTAATACTTCTTTGTTAATATGGCCAACCCTGGACCCTAACAAATCAAAGATACTGCTAAGACAACGTTGGTATAACATTTCAGAAAACACAAAAGTCATCACATTTGGGGATTGCAAGTATTTCTACATAAGGTGCAGAAGCGAGGAGAATGAGGAGACTGTAGCTCACTTCCTCTGCTCATGTTTCTATCTTGCCCATATCAAAAGGAGTAGTACAGTAGAATACTTCTTGAATGATCTGAACAAAACCTAACCTATTTGGGTGGCGCTTCAGTTCGGGGTGAACCTGGGTCTCAACCAATAGGCCTCTCCAATTAGAGCGGTCTTTAGCTAACTGCTTTCAGTTGTCCACTCCAAGTTGGTTGAGGTCCCCTTCTACTTGTGTTCGCCACCTGAGGCGAGGTCTTCCTTTACTTCGTTGTTTTTCCGGGTACGATTCGAGACTCTGCTGGCCGGAGCGTTGAGGCGAAGAATTCGAATCTTTCTGACTAAGGCGATGTCCCTGTACAGCTCCAACATCGGACCGTCCAGCGCAAAACGCAAATGGGAAGAGTTTTTCGTTCAAAACGACCAAAGATATCTTCATCCGCCTTCGATAAAGCACATGTTTCAGCTACATATAGCATGACTGGGATAATTAAGGTCTTTTATAGAGTCTCTTTAGTTGTTCGAGACAGAGCCTTACTACTCAATTGCCTTCTTAGCCCGAAGAAGCAGCGTTTGGCAAGAGTTATTCTTTCTTTGATTTCTGCACTGATGTTGTTGTCAGATGTTATGGCGGAGTCGAGGTAGACAAATTCTCTTACTACCTCGAAGTTATAGCGGTCCACTGTGATGTTCTGACCGATGTTGGTTATGCCTTCTTGTTGACAGCATATATTTAGTTTGGCTCTCGTTCAACGCTAAGCCCATTTTAGCCGCTTCTGTTTCTATACTCGCAAACGGTGACAGGCCGTTGAGTTCTTCCAATAATGTCAATATCGTCGGCGTAGGCAAATAATTGCACAGACATTTGAAAGATTATGCCTCTTGTGTTGGCTTGTGAGCTTAGAAAAGTCCTTTCAAGTACTTTGTTAAAGAAATCACATGACATCGCGTCGCCTTGTCTAAACCTTTTCTGACATCAAAGGTCTCGGTGATGGAACAGCGAGCATTCTCCATTGTCATCCTGCTCAGACAGACGAGTTTTGGCAGGGATGTCAAAACTAGACAGGGCTTTTTATAACTCGCTTCTACAAGTACTGTCATAGGCGGCTTTATAATTGGTGGGTATCGATTTGGACATCTTGGATTTTCTCCAGTATCTGCCGAAATGTGAAAATTTGGTCGATTGTGAACTTTTCTGGCCTAAAACTACACAATGTGGTAGATAAGATCTTATACGCCGTGCTCAGAAGGCTAATGCCTCTGTAATTGGCGCAGTTGAGGGGTCTTCTTTCTTGTAGATCGAGGAAACAGTGCTGGTTTCCATTCATCAGTCATAAACTTATCTGACTAAATTATTGAAATGAGTTTATGTATGTTCTCTACCAGATAATTTCCAGCTCCCTTGTATAGCTCGGCAAGCAGGCCGTCTGAATGGTTCATTCTGCCTGACAGGGGTTGTTGGTTTTCCTCTCCATTAAACCGTCTGCAAAAGTAATTGTTCCATATTCTCAGCACAGACCGTGACTCTACTACAAGATTTCCATTCTTCATCTCTAAAGGTTTCTGTTTCAGAGGTTTCTTGGTGGTGGTCTGGCGAAACTCAGCACTTCAGTTGCGGCTTCTTTAATGGCTCGTTGGCATCGTTGCCACTGATTTCTAAGACTTCTTGCCTAAGTCTCCCGCCTATAACGAATCCGCACCCAAATAAACGCTGCTTCTGCTCTATGTAGCAGTCACCGTAGTAAATGTTTCAGTTAGTTTTCCATTCTCCTTTTGCTCGGCCCATCCCATCGCATTTCTTAGATAGCAGTTTTTTGTTCGGCTGCACACGGCCTGTTAAGGGTCCGAACATTTGACGTGCAGAACCGAAAGTCCTTATCCTTTTTTTTCGCTTTCAGTCAATTTATCTTTATCCGAGGCTATTGGTTGTTTCGTAAGAATATATTTTTTCTATGGTGGGACAGTTAAGCCCATGCACATCCCCCAACTTCAATGGTGTTCCTCCGCTGCCATCTGGGTACGGAAGTATGCTTTAGTGGGAACATCCTTCTATTGTAGGGTAATTGGTTAGGACATATTACTCCACTTCTACCTGTCGATCTTGGGTATCACTTCTGCAAAAACAAATTCTACGATCGCGTAGATCTAGGATTCATCGTGGCAGTGGCTTAAGCCGCTCTGCCGGTTTTACTATTCGGATAAGGAACAAAATCTGCAGTCCCAAAATCTATGTCTTCTATAAAACGCGTATATAATTACAGAAGTGTACAGGGGTAGTAATCCCTGATCTAAGTGCAATGAAAATGTGAACAAATATTTTTATCTTGAACGTTAGTTATATTTTGTAATCCTTTCTAATGTTTAAAATAATGAAATACTTTTTATTTTTCTTTTGAATTTTATATAATATCCGGGGATTATTCTAAGATACCGGGATCTCTCTGATTTTTTTCCAGAATCCCGGGATTGCAAAAATGACGAAAATGATGCGTAAGTACAATTTTGAAAAATGCGGCATTAATCTTGTATAGGATTTCAAAGCCTAAAATGTCGATTGAAATAATTTTGTTCGTACAACGTGTGTGCGTTATTCGCACTCAAAAACAATTTTCACTATTAGCCTCAGCGTAAAGTCGGTCGGAGGATTGCGTTCTTTCAATGTTGGGAAATGTAAAAAAATTCGCCATCCGTCTGATAGAGGATTTCAGTACCTAAATTTCGATCATTTTCTAAATATTCGCACTCATAAACGATTTCCACCATTTGTCTAGGGTCAATTTGTGTTTATTTGGTAGGATGTACTCGTATGATCTCTGCTAGCACTTTCAAGTTGTATAATTCTATTTATTTGAATGCAGTTAATTCTGAAAGAACGAGAAAACACCATATGAGTGGCAACTGCTTTTCTTTTCCATTTTTGTATACGAATCAATTAAAATTAATTAAGGATTATATTCCATGCAAAAAAAAAAAAATGTGCGATTGCGTTTAACTGTTGAAATGTACGATAAATTTGTTTGTAATAAAGTATGAACAATTAAAATTAAATTAATATTTAATAACTACTCGTATTGTACGATTAAGTTTATGCACTTATTAAAACAACAGTGTGGAATTTTTTTATTTTTATTATTTTTTTTATTCATATAAGGGCGGATGTTCCCTGCCCTTAGATCAAATATTTTCTTCTTTGTGCAATTTTCGAAAAATAATCATCCTTTACATTTAAGAATGGTTCGAAGAAGACGAAGATCATTGATAAATATAGTGAAAACAGGATCGGAGAATACTGAACCCTGGGATACACCAGCATTAGTTGAGAAGGGGGAGGGGGTACATCCATACATCTAATATAACCTGTATTGTCGACTACTTACAAAGCTTGCAATCCATTTTAAGGAGATTCCACCATCACAATAAGATTGAAGCTTATTTACACCTGATTCACTTGACTAGATGCACATAATTTTGTTTAATTTTTGTCACAGAAACAAAAAATAAAATATGGTAAAGAGAGTATTCAGTAAAATGCAACTTACCCGTATTTTTTCACTCTTTTTTTTCGAAATGCCCTCAAATTTTTTCGTTTCATTTGAATAGACGTGTAGTAAAACTTACTTAGTCTGAAAGTGATTGAGCAAGTGCCTTCGGAATACTGATTAATATTGAAAAGAATTATGTATGTTTTTTATGATCTGACATAAAAATGGGTAAGAAAAAAAATTTAATAACAAGGAAAACAGCAACAATCTATACTTACCACTCGGAGGGTTTTTTAAAACGGGATATATGTAGCTCGTAAAATCGAAAAAAGTGCTGATTGTGTGTGAAATTATATAAAAATCGCGAATCATATGACAACAACTACTGGGGAAGATCTGTGACACTTTTCTGATCTCAAGATAAACGGAAAATTCAGGTCATCTCATCCAATTCAGCTTGTTTCACGAACAGAATCATTGCATCAGCAGTAAATCGACAGTTCGTCATGTCATTTTAATTTAAAACTTAAGAAATTTAAAAAATTGACTGCTAAATTCTGCAACAGCGACTAAAATTCGCAAGAGATCACATGGATGTGCAAATTTAAAGTGTTGGTTGCCAATGATAGGAGGAAAGTTCTATTTTCGGAAGAAAAGAAATTCAATTTGGACGGTCCGGACGGCTACAATTATTATTTTCATAATCTACGAAAAGAAGAACTCTTTTTAACCTGAAATCATTCTTGACAAGGAGGAGTTATTATGTGGGGTGCGATTTAATTTTATGGCATTTTTGAATTCGTTTTTGTTGTGAGCTAGGGTTGGCCACGTAGGCGTCTTCGGTGCGAGTAAGGAGGACGGCGGCACGCTCGCGGTTGCTCGGCTCAGCTCGTCGGACGGGGTAGTTCTTGTTCACCTTACTTCACCGAAGACGCCTCCGTGGCCAACCCTAGCTCACAACAATGGCGCCCAACGGTATTTTTACCAACACCGGCTATTAGAGGCACGATTGCGACTCCAAGGGACGATTTTCTTTTTTGAAGGTCGTCACCTTGGACTCATATCAATCAGCCTCATTCGCGATTAGTTTTTTCATTTTTAAATAATTTTTTTTTTACTTTCCTGTCTTTTTCATTCAAGGGCTGTAAATGCTCCTTGCTTGCAGCCTTCTATTGGGTATTACCTGATAGCAAGTAGTGGTAAGGAAGGAAAGGATCGGCTTTAACACCTCGTCAAGTATCCGAGGCACCAGTCATTACCCGACGATACTGACTTTACCCTGACGAGAACAGACAGACTCACATCTATAGAACGGTTACTGGAAAACCTGACCAAAAATCCAAACACCAAAGCATATAATACACCACATTATACATACATATACAAGTTTTTTTTAGTTTCTGAAATTTTTTTTTGATTTATTATACTGGTTTTTTTTTATCTTTTCTATTTTGTTTTTTTAATTATCATTTTTTTTACTATTGATTTTACTCCTTTTATTACTATTTTTTTTTTCTTCTTTGAATTTTTTTTATTATTTAATTTTTTTATTCTATTTTTACCTTTTCCTTGAATTTTTTTTTTTTTTATTATTATCACCTGGGTTTTCAATTTTTTATATTCTCTTCTACTACATTTTCCTTATTATTTTTATTCAATTTATTTTTATTTTTTTTATTGAACTTTACTATCTCTTAGTGAGGGTTCGTTTTTTTTTTAAATTTTTTTTTGATTTTTTTTTAAGTAAAGTAGGGAATTTATTGAATTTTTTTATCATGGAGGGAGAAAATAGAAGTTTAGGGGCAGTATCTAAGAACACTGGGTCCCAAGGAGCACTCCCGTCAGGAATGCGGGTAACGCGTTTAAGAGCTAGGTTGGAACGCGAACAGGGAACTGACGGATATGACTTGCCACCTGCTACAGGGACTGACGGCAATTACTTAAGATAAGGGACAAACGACGACTACCTGTTCTTTGGCCAAGACGACGAGAATTACCCTACGAACTCTAACATGACAAACCATACGGCGACGACAAGACAGAAGGTAACTCAGTCCACGGTAGACCTACGTGAGGACCTAGAGCGAAGATCCCTTCCAAATGAACATGACCTACTTGACTTGTACGACGTACAAAACGTACGAAATACAACGGACACAAGACTACAAGCCAGAGAACTTGTAGGACAACGCAACCAACGGCTAAGTCTGTCGCTAGGCAAACAAGCGACAGCATCTGTAGCAGCGACCAGGGTCGGACAACAAATTTCTGACAGCGAAGACGACCTAATTGACCTGCGGAGTAAGACTGGAGGACACAAAACGTATTACACAGGAGATACAAAAGGTGGTCTCTCAAGCGGTAAAGAAGAACCAGGTTGAGATCATGTTGGTGTTCGCCGAAAGTATGAAAGATATGACGACTACTTTCCAGGAGAACATCAAGGCGATCAACGACAAGATCTGCAACCTGGAGCTCTCCGCAGCTGCGCAGAGGGAACCACCGACAAAGAACGACCGACGTCAAGACAACACTCGACAAGGACAGTCCACTCCTTCGCACCCACTCAACTGGACGGAACTCTTACATCAACCAACGCCGACACTAAACAGACCAACTTTCAACCCGACACCACAAGGACGACCACTACATGACCCACTGTGTGACCAGGCTCCACGCTTCACCGAACCTTTCCCACGGTCCTGTTTCGCGTGGAGACCTTGCAGCGCCAGAACGGTATCAGCGACCACCAGCTTTTTACTCATTTTTACCACCTCGTAAGCGGTCCGGCAGAGAAATGGTTCTGGCAGTTTCTGCAAGAAAATGAAGGCGATAGGGGCCTGAGCTACCAGCGACTAAAGGGTGAATTGCTGAAACAATTCAAAAATAACGTTAGGGATCATGAGATTTTGAGAGCGATCATGGATAGGAGATAGCAACCCCAGGAGTCTTTCGACGACCTATACAGCGACGTACGGACGATGGTTTTACAAATGACGAGTCGACCAAACGAACTAGACTTAGTGGACATCCTCCGAAGTAATATAAAGGACAGGGTGGTTGTGCCACTAGACACACAGGGTGGGCAGGCCAGCTTTTGCCACTTCCACCAGGCATACCTCGGGTGCCGGATGAACTCGTGTGGCAGGGAGAGAAAATGGGAAGGACAAATGACGCGGTAGGGAGTAGAGTTAGGTTAGGTTAAGATAGTTAGGGTTAGTTTTAGGATTTAGCTTAAGTCGCTAGGTTAGTCTAGGTTTAGTTTAGGATAGATAGGGTAAGTTCGCGGAGTCCTTCCCAATCTTTCTCCTGGCCACGGGCACAAGCCCTTGAATTTTCCTTCTTTTCTATTTTTTTTTATTCCGTCCGATGTCTAAAGTAGAGTAGCCTTCTTCTTTCTTTTGTTTTTTTATCAAAATGGCACGAGATTTTGTGTGCTGAGCAGGTGGTGTGAAGTAAGGCGGACAAGAACCAAGATAACCTTGTGTTTTTCTATCAAGCAGTTAAGCTGGTTCCTAATGTTTTCAGGGAGGCTTTCGTCTAGAGTGGTGATAACTTCTCTGGACAATCTCTCCTTTAGAGGGATTTTGATACCGGGTTTCAGAGTCAAGACGTTTTCTTTCCTTCTAGATTTTTTAAAGTATCGTCTCCGATAATGCCATCAAAAGACGGGCGACCTGGTAATACGTAGAGCGTAAGAAGCGCATCGTTACCCGAATTCTTGAAAAGTGTCCGCTTACTTTTTCTCTGATTTTGATATTCCCTGCGGCTGAATGAACTATAAAGGGTTTAGGGATTACTGTACTATTTTGCGATACGGAAGGGCTAATAAAGTTCTTGTTTGCCCCCGTATCGACAAGGAATTTTAATTTTTTGCCATCCTGCGCAACATACTCTATGTATGGTACGCTGGATAGGCCCCCGTCATAAAATTTATCTCGTCGGCTATCTCTTCTTCGGCAGCTTCATTCTACGCCTCAGTCGATTGTTCGTCGGCTGTCTGTATGTTATATAGCCTTTGATGTTTCTGACGATAGTTATCGGACTGAGCCCTCCTCTTAAAGGGGTTGGATCCCTGAGGGCGGTTCATATAATTTACCTGCCGCGACTGTACGGAGCGGTCAACTTCCATTTTCTCATACGGTTTGGGACCACTTGGTCTTGGAGGCGGGTCATTTCCGCGAGGTGGCAGGGAGTGTTCCCGTTGGCCAGATCTGTGAGATACTTGTCGCGAGAATTTCTTTGATGGTATTGTGGGCCTAAATTCTCGTCTAAAAGTTTGGTTAATAGGTGCCGTTATCGTGTTCGGTGCTGATGACAGGTGTATCTTATGACTGCGATAGTTCAAATTTTGTATCTCCAGGCAAGCAGAGTAAGCTTCCGGGACCGTTCGCGGCTTCTGGACAATAAGCATCCTCGACAGATCGCCATTTAAGCCGCGGATAAACACGTCTAACGCACGATTGCGATAGGTTTCGACCAGTGCCGTGACTGTTTCCTGCGAATAGGTTTCAGTCTTGATCTTATTGATCATTAGCAACAACTGGTGGTTCACTGCCGCATAAAATTCATCCAGCTTAGAACTCCCTTGTGATAACTGGTTGAGCTGATGCTCTAGGGTCCTCATGTCCCTCTTATCTGCATAATGCAGCGAAAGGCATTGTTTTATTGTTGGCCAATCATCGTCGAAAATATTATAAGATACGAGGGCTGCATCAGCGCTACCCCTCACCTTCTGTCTGATGTGCTGAAGTATAGCACGGTAAATTGGTTTCGATTTCACGATACTGAAATCATTGAGGATTCCCTCCACGATATGAACCCATGATATATATTGTGTGGGGTTCCCGTCGAAAACTTGGAGCTCCTTGACACAGTCCGGGAGCCTACTAATTTCTTTTAAATCAAATTCATTTCTTGGCCCACAGAGCTCCACAATTTCGTCGGATGTCTCGCAGAGGGAAGCCTCTGGTACTTGCTTGTCCTCAAGTGACTTGAGGCGACTTTCCATCGTTTTGATTTGACCAAGCATGGCGTTAACCGCGCCGGTCAGCTCGGTCACTGACTTCGTAATGGCTTCCATTTCGAATGATAAAGGTAAAGGATAAAATAAGCTTTGTTACCTGGATTTTGGGTTTCCTCGCCAAGGAATATTACAAGGCGCAATGCAATTAAAATTGACAAAATTAACTGATTTTTAATTTCCACGCACTTCAAAAGACTCTCCTTGCACCTCGCGCACTTACATAAAAAATTTTACACTACAATGGCTTCTTTAATAATTTCTGCACTTTAATACTTTTGGCTTAATTTCCTTAAGAAATTATATTTCTTTTAGAATTCTAATTTATTGTCTCTTTTTCGAACAACTACACTTTAATAAATTTAGCTTAAATTTTTTTCCATATTATATTTCTTTCACAATTTTGATTTATTCAAAAAATTTTATTTCTTTCACAATCTTTTTTCTTTTTTTTCTTTTTTAGAAATTATATTACTTTCACAATTTTGAATTATTCAAAAAATTTTATTTCTCTCACAATTTCGTCCACTGACTTTAATACTTTAGTGGTAACACTAATCTTCTCTTTATTCTCCTTTTATTTTTTTTTTATAAAACTTGGGTATGTGCCACCCTTTTTACTTCTGCGGAAAGGTTGTGTCGCAATTAATTTAATTGCACTAAGGAAAATGTTTTTTTTCTTTTTTTTTTTTGCACTTGACGTAATTGCACTGTTTGATCTGTTAAGTAACTTAAATTTCACTTCCTTTTTTTTTTTTTTTTTTCACTCACATTAACACGGTCTCGAAATTCATAGTTCCACAGTAGTTAACGTTCGCGGTGGCTAGAAAAGAACGGAAAGGAAAAAAAAAAAAATTTATTGAACGGACTAATTTATTCTCATGGGAGCCGGCAAAGGAAGTGTCGTGTTCTTCCCTTTTAGTCGCAAACGTTTATGCTTGTAAGCGACCTACTCGTGGCACGAACAATCTTCACTACCATATCCTTTAGCCTTCTAGGATATCTGCATGTTCTCATGGGCATGCAGAAGTTTTGTGCTCAAGATCCAGAATGGTCAATGTGTTCTCATGGGTACATTGACGTTCACTCCATAGAGCGTACTGGTCCTGATTTGGCACGGATCCACAGGCAAAAAGGATATAGTTTTTATGCCGGTTCCTGCTCGGGCGCCAGTTAACGTTACCTCCTTGGGGTAACTAAAAAAAAACCGAACTACTCGGGCCTTTAATGAACGCAAAAACTTCTTTTAATAATCCGATTTATTTAGATACAATTTTATTTAGAATCACCGAACCGTGTCTGTCAATGTCAAACTTAAGACTAAACTCATAACTTAAATCTTCCCGCTAAGCTGCCGCCAGTCCCACGATCCATTCTGCTGAGTTGCTATCAGCCAGCGCGCGTGTATCCGGTGCATTGCAAAAGTAATGCAACACGATCCCAATGCACCCAGACTGTGAGAACATGTTCATACCTAAATAAGCTGATACAGCGAATCCAAAGAGATTCGCTCTCACGACTTGGGCACGTGGAGCAAGTGCAGCGCGTTAACTTATATTACTTTTTATTGTTTTTAAAAGTGAATTATTTGTTGTTTTATTAAAAATTGTTATTTATGTTTATTTTAAACTTATTCAAGTAGAATTAATGAAGTTTTTTGTTTTTATTCTTTAATTTATAAGCATTTAATTGGATTAAAAAAATGCTGTTTTGTTTCGTGAAAAAAAAAGTTTGGTTTTTATTTTTTTTTACAGATATGACCCTTTGAATCAGTGGTATTGAAATACAATACTAACTTTGCTCCAGCTCTTTAGATAAAGGAAAGATAGTTAAAAGTTTTAGATGGAGCAAAGTAACCCCGTCCCTTGGACAACTTTGCCCCATTTTTCAACCACAAAAAAAAAGTATTTTAATTATTATTTAAACAGTTTTGATATCATAAATGCATTATCTCACATCTTATTAATGAAACGGGGTGGAAAAAAAATAGATCAAAATTATTTGTCTACCATTTTTAAGAGGTTTCTAAAAATAGTGTAAAAAACGGAGCAAAGGAACCCCATGTTACGGTATGAAAAGAAAACTCTAGTCTCATGTTTTTTCTCCCATTTCGTTGATGCGTCTAATCAAATGAACCGAAGAAATGTGTCTGATCGAAAACCATTTAGAATAAAAAGTGAACTAGTTAAGTTCCCCTCCTCTGAGCATGTATTCATTGTATTTTACTGACTACAAACTACTCTCTTCACTAAATAGTAATTTGTGCTTCTTTGATAAATTGTGCATATCATTAGGAAATTAAAAATGTTGTTAAATTGACAAAAAATTCCTACACTTCCCTATATACAGACGTTACCACAAAACCTCGAGCGATCAGACCTATAGGCTTACACGATAACATATCTTGACACATTTTGTTTACTATTTTGATTACTTACTCTGGTAAGTATCTTCCCCAACCATTAATTTACTACTTTGTCAGGAATGAGCCTTTTGCCACTGTAACTTCAATTCATGTCTTGATTAGACAAAAGTAGGACTAACTCTGCACTTGGACAAAGGAATTCTCTAACCCATGCTAAAAATATCTGCAAGTGTTTTTTGCTACTCTAAAAAATTTTTTTAGGGAACCCTCGAAATTGAGTCCCGTGTTCTCGAACAGTTTACAGACTTCAGAAAATGAATGGTCTGTAAAAAATGCTTACATTAGGCCTAGCAACATAGTTTTGATTTAATTTGAAAGAAAAACTCAAATATTTTTAAACCTCATATAGTTGATTTTATTTATTATTACAATTTATTGACAAATGAAATAAATATGAAAACCAACCATTTTCCCCACTTGTTTCCTAAAGCCGAACAAAAGGTTTCTTCCTTTCAAACACTTAAATCATACCTATAAGTTTGTCTAGAATGTTAATATCAAGTACATACTAAGTAAAAATGAATTTGAGGTAACACTTTAGTGATTGCACTGATTTTATTTTAAGAAAATAAAAGTAACAATTCATTGGATTTTTTAGAAAAAAAGCTTAAAAGAGATAAATAACTATAACTATAAGAACATTTACATATATTTAATATTATCAGTCATTTTGTACTGTAACCAGGTATTACCCTTAATAATTAGTAGATACTTATTTAAAAAAAGGATCAAAACTAATCACAGGTAATTAATTTTTTTTAAATAATAAGTAAAAAAATTTTTGTGCAATGTTTGGTACAGGACAAATGATACCTTTTGCTGCATAAGTCGCACCCGATATTCTTTAAGTTATCATCTTCTGTGTCCGTGTGCAGTTCAACCTTGCATTGTCCACATATTTATTTCTTGCGAGATTTGTCTGAAATTTTAAATTTAAATTAAAAAAAATTAAATTTTTCTTGTTTTTTTTTTAATTCGTTTTTTGCGAGAGTTTTTTGCGGTTGTTAATTTCTTTCCTTCCTTCCTCTTTAATCCGCTCTTGGTTCATATAAAACTCTTTCCATTACCCAGAGGAAATGGACATGAAATAAAGATTTCCCTTTTGTGTTCCTTATGGGATCAGGATAACTTAAATGCTTGTCAAAACTGGATGATGGACTACTAACTAGTGTATACGTTTTGCAAGTTAATACCAAAGCAGTAGTTTCTGGTGTGTTTTTTGCGAAATCGACACTGACTAACGTTGTACTCGAAGAACAACTCGGTTTATTTTGATTGGAAAAAATTTCACCTAAAATCAATACAATATTTGTTCAGTGTTTTACTTTCAGAGTTTAATGTACAGAGGATAACAGGTTATTTTTTTTTTTTTTTTCCGAGGGTTGGTGAAAAATCTTCCATAGACACTATGAGGATAGCAAGCGCGTGCTTATAGTAGTTTCAGATTCTTACTGACTAAGAAAACACCACCCTGCGATTTAATTTGTTATATACATATTGCAACTAAGAAGGACCTTATCAAGCAATTTTTCTATCATGAAAAAAACTCGTTTGGCAGGTTACTGCCCACTGAAAGATCCTGCATGTTCCGCAATCTAGACGCGGTTGATTCCTGTCTCGCCAAGTCGAAGGTTTCGTCCTTTGTGGTCGGCGCAATAAATTGCTTTCATCCAGAATTTGTAGGATTGTATTGTTGACATGTCCGATTAGTCGGTTTCTATGCTTTCTCGCGAAGCTTCTAATTTCAGCTTCGATTGTCGGAATTCCGAGATCTCTGTGGATATCATCGTTTCTAGTATACCACGGTGGATGGACAATTTCTCTTAGCACTTTATTTTGAAAAATTTGTAAAATATTGACGTTTGTTTTCTTGGTACAGTCAAAAGTAAAATGGATCATTTAAGATGGTACCCACTGCATACTTACAATTTTGAACATCATAATTCAAAATATTTTCCATTGCTTCTTCCAAAACTTCATCATCTACAATGCCTTCTTTACTTGTTCGAATTAATGGTGACTTAGCGTTGAAATCGTCAAATATTTCTATGTCGGATATGATAGGGTTTTTCAAAATCCTTTCTGTTTCGCAAATAGCAATGGCCGCTTCTTCTAATATCTTGTCGGTTTGTAAAGATGTTAAAGAGTTATCTTCCAATTGAAGTGGTTGAGGAGCTTGAGTAGACTGAAGTTTTCTCTGAGTTTCTGTGACTGTTTTCAATAGTTTTTCAAAGTCATTTCCATTTTCTTTGAGCTCATTTCCAATAGAAAACAAAACTTTCTTTGTAACATCCACTTCTTCAATAGTTATTGCTGTTTCATTTTCAACGGCACTATTTAAGTTTTCTAAGTTGTTATGAATACATTTCGTGTAGTCAATGCAATTGGGACCGAATGGGAATATCATACATTTTTTAAATGCATTCTGTGTTATTGATGACCGATCAGATTTGTCCAGAACTATTTTTAGCAGTTGGTTAAAGTTGATCGAGGTAAAAGTCTGACAGTTTTCGGTAGTCACTTTTTAGCCCTTTGAAAGCTCTAACATCAGCAGGCTGCATAATACGAGGGCAATGTGAAAAGTTCTCGCCCTGATTGGCGTTCCAATCAGCAAAAATTTATGTTTCCTGCCTGGGTGCACTTCTCATTAGTTCGTATGACAAGTTTCAACTTGTTCTCTCAAGTTGTTTCTTCACACGAATTTTTGCAGTAGACGTGTTGCGTGTTTTTCGTTAAAATGGATAAACTTCAATATCGTGCGGTGATAAAATTCTTCGTTTTGGATGGGTTAAGCCCTAAGGAAATCCATCTAAAGTTGACAAAAGTTTACGTTACTCTGCTCCTTCAGTGTCAACCGTTAAAATGTGGGCAGCTGAATTTAAACGTGGTTGCACGTCCCTCGAAGATGACCAACGTGAAGGACGGCCAAAAAACACAACCACACCCGAAACCAACGTAAAAGTGCATGATATCGTGTTGGACGATAGGCGAATGAAGGTGAGTGAGATAGCTGAGGCTGTGTGTAGGTATATCGGAAGAGAGGGTGCGAAACATCTTGCACAAAAACTTAGGGATGCGAAAGCTCTGTGCAAGATGGGTACCGCATTTGCATTTTGAGAAAGGCAGAACAATTACAGGCGAATATTACTCCAACCTTCTTGACCAACTGGATGCCAAAATTCGCGAGAAGAGGCCTGGCTTGAAGAAGAAAAAAATCATCTTTCACCAGGACAATGCACCTGTACACAATTGTGCGTTGGCGATGGGAAAACTGCGGGATTTGGGGTACGATTTGCTCGGCCACCCCCCCTTTTCACCTGATTTGGCATCCTCAGACTTCCATCTGTTCCTAAACTTGAAGAAATTTGTTTCTGGGAAGCGCTTCGCATCCAATGCAGAAGTTGAGAGGGCCGTAGATGAATATTTTCACAGCCTTCCAGACTCTCACTTCCGAGAAGGAATACTGATGTTGAAACGCTGGACCAAGTGTATTGAAGTCAAGGAAGATTATGTAGAAAAATAAAATCAACTGAAAATCGCAGTCTTTCATTGTCAGGCCGAGTACTTTTCACCTTGCCCTCGTATGTGTTGTATTGGGTAGAAGCGAATACAATATTATCTAGTTGTTAGAGCAGAAATCACTAATGTGCATGGATATGTGAGTCTTATGCCCATATCCTAAGAGAAGTACTGGTCTTTTAATTTGGTGCTGATCGAGCCAATGGGAAAAATCTTTTGCTATATATTCGTAAAAGGATTTAATACTCATCCAACCAGTGTCAGAACGACCAACAACCCAGTCTTCCGGCATTTTGCTCACAATTTTAAAGGGCACTTTTTGATATGGAAATACTAAGACGGGTGGCAATGTTTCACCACTTGCGCTGAAAACTAGAAGTACTGTCAAGAAATATTTCTTATTAGCAAATTTAACTTGATAAATATTACGATATTCTTTGGGTCCAATTACATTCCCAGTTTTCGGTGCAAGGTTAAATGATGTTTATTCCCCATTAAAAATACGTGTAGGGTCATCATAATAAATGAGTCTCCAAGTCTCTGAATCGTTTCCTAATAGTTTCTTCCTTTATAACGGCTCTGGTCTTACTTACGGTTTCGGGAGCACGTAAAGACAGGAACTAGCTATGCCTTTTCATAAAATTATAATACCACTTTTTACCGGTTTTATTTTGAAGGGAGTTTTTCTTTTTTCGTCCTTAATTATTTTCTGCACAACATCCAATAGCTCATTTGATTTCTGTGGAAATCCACATTTAACAATGTTTATGAGCCATTCAACGATCTTATTTTCCTCTGGCTTGGTAAGCACAGTTCCAGAACCTGGTTTTCTTAATTCATCAACAGTTCTGCCCTTAATTCTATCGTGAAGCGTTGTGACTGGAACTTCATATTCCCTACTTGCTGCCCTTATACGCATTGACTCAGTTCGAACATCTCTCAACGCGGCTGCTAATGAAGCCTCAGTATATTTTTGTTTTTGAGATTGTATTATTTCAACCTATTAAATCAAAAACGTGAAAATATCGGGTGATCGAGTATAGGAAACCATAAAACTGTCAGTTTCCTTTTTTCGAACACCAACAAATATGTTGGTCGAAAATACGAGCACTAATTTTGTATGTGGTTTCTGATACAGAAAGACAACAAATTAAGGTTTTCCGAAGTTAAGGTAGCAAAATGGTAAAAGCTTTCACAGTTGCCTACTTGCGAACAGTTATGTTCGGGTTAGGAAACTCGGTAAAAATTAGGTTCCTTTTTTCGAACAGTCCAAAACCACGAGCTAACTTCAATTTTAAATTGCAAAACTTCATGAAATATTATAAATTAATGCACTAATATGAAAAAAAATACAGTTTAAAGTACTTACGTGATTAATTTTGCTTTTAAACCAACTTTTCCCAGACGTTCGCTGAAACTTTTTTTTTAAAAGAAAAGAGATCGACCGCATTCATTGAAACCCATTAGCAAACTCAGAATTGTGTTAACATAAGGTACATTTGAATGAATGCGATGCTTAAGGTAAGTGAAAAGGGAATATGCATACGTACGAGTAAGTGTGCTGTGACGAAAAGCAGAAATGGTAAATTAACGATAATATAACGACTTTTGTAAAAAATGTTGGAGAGCTGGGGATGTTCGGAAACAGGCGGCTCTATCCTATTTATTTGATATTTTGTTTGTCTGGGATAAGTATTTCAATTAGACAATGTGCACTACCAAATAATTTACACTGCTACAATAAAAAAATTAAAGGCCAACATATGGAACTTCTACGGTTACCACGCACGTATTGTGCAAACGCAAGTATGAGAGCACAAAGAAAACCAATAAGAACAGCTTGGAATAATATTTTAATTTACAAGTCCTCGAAGGATTTCGTGCAAACTGTATCGCATCAAAATCCAATTGAACTTTTGCTAGTTTTTCAAAGTCTGGTGACAAACTAAAATGATTATTTGTTTTCCTGTGTTACAACAGGTCAGTAACCGTTTCTTCTTCTTCTCTTTGTACGATTAAACTTAAAGCACAGAAAATAAATATACTATATAAATATGTAGTTTACGAGGGTGGGTCAATAAGTCCCTGAAAATTAACACAAATTGTGTCGTCACCTTAAATTTAATTTTTTTTTTGTCACGAATCATCTTTCAAAGAACGCACCTAAATTTTCAGACAGATCTGTCAAATAGTTTTCTTGTGGCAGCCATTTTATATAGACGCCTACTAGCATTTTCGTTAAAATGGAAAAAAAGTGAATTTCGAGTGTTCATTAAACACTATTTTTTGCGAGAAAAAACTATCACGCAAACCAAACAAAAGCTTGACAAATATTATGGGGACTCTTCACCATCGATTGGAACCATTCACCACTGGTTTCCTCAATTTCGGTGCGGTCGTTCAAGCGCAAGTGACGCCGAACGTTCTGATCGCCCAATTGAGGTCACCACACCAGAAATGGTTGACAAAATCCATGGTTTGATAATGGACGATAGGCGAGTGAAAGTGCGCGAGCTTGAAGAGGCCACAGGCTTATCATATGGCTCAGTGATTTCGATTTTACATAAATATTTGGACATGAAAAAGCTTTCCGCAAGATGGGTGCCGCGTTTGCTCACAATCGACAACAAACGCATTCGTTTGACAACTTCAAAGGTGTGTTTGGCGATGTTCCAAAAAAATTCGGCTGAGTTTTTGCGCCGTTTCGTAACCGTGGATGAAACCTGGATTCACCACAACACACCAGAAACCAAGGAACAGTCAAAACAATGGACTTCTCCTGATGAATCGAAACCGAAGAAGGCCAAGGCGGGTTTGTCAGCAAACAAGGTCATGGCGACAGTTTTTTGGGATGCGCGCGGTGTTATTCACATCGATTACCCTGAAAAGGGTATAACGATCACCGGCGCATATTACGCAGAGCTGCTGGATCGATTCGAAGCCGATTTGAAGCAAACACGGCCGCATTTGGGGAAGAAAAATGTTCTTTTTCACCAGAACAACGCACCGGCGCAGAAGTCCGCAGTCGCAATGGCAAAATTGCATGAGTTAGGCTACGAACTCCTCCCTCATCCAGCAAATTCCTCAGATTTGGCCCCCTGCGACTATTTCTTGTTTCGAAACATGAAGATTTGGGTCGAATGAAGAGGTCATCGCTGAAAGAAAAGCTTATTTTGAGGGGCTCGAGAAATCGTATTATTTGGAGGGCATCCGAAAATTAGAGAAACGTTGTATGAAGTGTATAGAGCCAAAAGGATACTATGTTGAAAAATAAAATGTTTTTATACCGAAAACAGTGTTCCTTATTACATTTTTCAGGGACTTATTGACCCACCCTCGTATTATCTCTGCTTAAAGTATGAATCTTACTTTCAGCTACAAAAGGGTATATGTATACGAGTATGTACGCATATGTTTCATAATTGTTAAACAAATAATTAGGGAGAATTTGAAAAAGTAGGTTGCCGCTATTCTGGTACCATATAATATAATAATAATAATTCTGGTACATAGCGAGTAGCTTTATAAGAGTCGTCTTGTTTTATATTTAAAGAAACAAAATGAAACAAATTATGAGAATTGCTGATGAGAAATGTATCTGACGATACTGATTGGTACAGTCTGGAACAGAAACAGAGATTGGTTTTACAGTGTTCTTCTTTTGTTTGATGGCTCTATTTCGAACAGTCCAGGACACGACTATCTGTACCACATATAGTGTAGAAAATATTAAAAAAAATACCAAATTCAGCTGTTTTGAGACCGAAATTAATTTTCTGTTGGTATTCAGATTATATTTTGAAATTTTGTTCAGCTAAAAAGAAAGAAAGTGTGCTTATAGAAGTCAAGGCTGTATTTTCCTGTTCAAACTTGTTTTAAGAGTTTTCACTTTTTGGACATATAAGGCCTGTAAACCAACAATTTATAAAACCTAGTGTTCATGTTCACTGTCGTTTTTTCAACTTTCAAGAGTATCATAATCTGTATCATAATGTATTGAAACAATATGAATATAAATAAATATGAAAAGAAAGAATTTCCTTTAGCAACGGTTTTTAGACAAGTTCGAATTTTTGGTGTTCCGGTTATAGAAATATTGATTTTCCTCATTTCCCTTTATACTCATGCCCCCCGTTGGTACTTTAACCTAAAACATGCAGTGCAATAAGCATTATTTGAAAGTTTTGAAGGTTTCACAGATTACGGTCTAAAAAAAATGTTGGGAATTTTGCAAAGAAAAAAATGATTCTCCTAATCTCTGCCTCAACTGCTTGTTTGATACCTGTACTGCTTTTCCATTTAACTTCGAATTATCATAAAACCTTAACTTTTTACAGTCACCAAATCCAAACAAAAGGACAGAAAATAAGATCTGAGAGATACCAGTAACGTATACGATAGGTTAATATAATTTGTTGGAATAGGTAATTTTCGCCGCTTAGGTAAAACCTCACAAACAAAAATATTACAACTCGAAATGAGGGTAGCATAAATTAAGTTGGGCAGCATGAGCCTTATAAGAGTAGCAAAATACTACTAAGTAGCAATTTCGGCAGCGCAATAAGTTTTACATCCATCAGTAGCAACTATTGTTCGCCTTTCACTGATCGCGCTCTATATCTACATTGAGGAATAAGATAAACATCAGGGATGTCATTTTAGCCCTTTTGGGGTTAGATTTAGATTTCAGTCTTCCCTTAGCGTTACATTTTTAAATACATCAAAATAAAATAAAATGCCTTCATTAAACGTCCCCCATGCAATCAATGTTAAATAAGAAGCAATATAATTGATCGGCTCTAGTGTAATATCGATCGTCTGTGGGTAGTAGGTATTGTACAATACTAATGGAAGGAGCCTCTTATTGCGAAATTCGTTTGTATCACTCAAGGTTTTATAATTAGCCATACATTACGGCTGACTGAGGTCCTAAGCGCAAAACACTTACATATACTGTGATTATGTTTATAAGTAAATGGGACGCCTATAGGTACCTGCCCTTTTGCAAAATTGTTTAGATTTAATATCTAATCAAAGCTCTTCTCATAAAGAAAAACCGCAGTTGTTAAAACACAAAAATTTGCTAAAAAACTGTCTTTTTTTCCAAAAATGTTTTCGCTATTTTCTTGAATACGTCAAATATTACAAATACTTATCGAATTTTATTAATAATATCAGAGAAAGGTATAATTTTCGAAAACATTTACTAACGTTAAGTGCGTCCTCGTGCTGGATTAAATTAGTTTTTTTTTATTGAATCCAGCCTTTTGAATCCAATCTAGCTCTATTTTTATTAAATCTAGCCACAAAGTTAAAAATATGATTGGTTTCACTGCTAAACAGTTCAGTTTTAGTTTATTTTTATATATCGGCTTTTCTCCTGTTGCTTTTAGTTAGGTTTAGTTTGTACACAAGAAAATATTTAACTCTTTAAAATTTGTCATGGTGTGCTCCGTCGTGTTTATTAGGTTTTCAATAATTTCATAACATTTCAATGTTATTTTTTTCTAATAAATAAAACAAATTCCTTAGGTTAGCATTAAATGACATAATTTTGACCTGGAATAAAGTGCTCCAGTAATGGGAACCCTTCAAAAATGTGAAAATTATTTTCACTTAGTTGAATGTGTGCTTGCTGTGTGCACATCGTGTGTTCTAATGGCCTGTATAGCCTTTGGTCATGCCATGAGTAACACTAGTTTACTCGTAATGGAGTTAGCTATCGCCTGTATCAACTATTCAAAATTAAGGCGATAGACGCAAGAATCGGATGTTATATGTATGTACATAAGTTGATCATTTTATTGATTTGAATTTCTAATCTTTAAATAATAATCAAATGAACAAACCCAAGCATATTTCTAGAAATATTTTAGTTAATTTGCATTATTAAGGTAGTAGCGTTTCTTGTTTTTTTGAATAGCTATGCGCTCTTGGAAGAAAATATCTATAACCTTAGAAGAGTAAAATAACGCTTCTATCAAATATGTACCTTCCATATTTTTTATTTTTTTTTTTATAATCTGCGCGCGCCAAAGGGAGTATTAATACCTTTTAATTGTTTCAAGGCACGGGCGTCAGGGAAAGGGGGAAGAGGAACAGAGGAGGTACCTATGCACGTTGGCTTTGAATGTTTGAAGGTTGTAGTGATGGGGAAATACAAAGCCTGGTAGATCGTTCCACATTCGTGTTGTTCGGCTTATAAATGAGTCCCTATATTTGTCAGTACGACCGAAGTTTGGCTTTAAGGTAAACTGATGTGCATTCGAAGCATGTCGCGTATTGCGGATGAAATTTTGAGGGGGAGGAATGCAACTGGCTATTTCGCTGGAACATTTTTTGTGGAAAAAACGATAAAACAGGGAGAGACAGGAGACATTTCTCCGATGTTCTAGTTAATGAATGGAATTCACAATGTCTCTATCACTTATAAGTTTTAACGCGCGATTTTGTACCCTATCAAGAATGTGCAAAACGGTTTTGGGTGCACCAGACCAGATATGGGCGTTATATTCCAGCTTAGGGCGGATGAATGCCTTATAAATTGAGGCAAGATCAGACGGGGTAAAATATTACTTGCACCGTTTAAGGAATCCTAGACATTTTTCAGCATTTTTGGCGACCTCGAATATGTGATCATTCCATCGAAGATGGTTATTAATACACATACCGAGAATGGCAAGTCTTTCGGTTTCAATGATGCAAGTACCATCCATGGATAATGGTTGAGGGTTTTGGTTTCGCTTGAGGAACAGAAGACCGCATTGTGTTTTGGAAGCATTAAATTCCATGCGGTTGGTTGAACCCCATTTAATTATGCTGTCCAGGTCGGAATTTAATGTGTTTAACATACGTTGCCGTTCCCCTTCTACGGCCGAAGAGCAAGGACGTGAGTTAGGGAACGAATATGAAAAACTGAGGGTACTGTCATCAGCGAAGGAATGGATTGGATTAGAAGTTGCAGACAAGAGATCATTTATAAAAATAAGAAAGAGAAATAAGAGACAAAACAGAGCCTTGGGAACACCAGCATTTATTTGGTAAATTGCACACTTGAAGCCGTCCAAAACAACTTGTATTGAACGCCCCTAAAGGTAATTTCTAATCCATTGAAGAAGAGACTCATCGATGCCATATGCACGCATTTTCGACAAAAGAGCCTGATGCCAAACTCTGTCAAATGTCTTTGAAATATCAAGCGCAACTATCTGGGTTTCGCCGAAGTGATGGAGAGATTGGTTCCACTTCTCGGTGAGATATGCCATCAAATCACCAGTGGACCTGTTGCTACGAAAACCATACTGCCGGTCATTAAGGAGTTTTCGTGAATCGAGATATTTCATAAGCTGACGAAAAAAAAAAAAAAAAAAAAAAAAAAAATTTTTACTACCTTTGGGACGTTGTAGGATTTTTTGCCTCAATTTTTGGTCATGTAAGAATTTTACACGTCGAATATGGGCATTGCAGTCTTTTATGGCTTGTTTAAACTTCTTTCGGTTTTCCTCAGATTTGTTGGCTTTATAAGACCGAAAACTTACTTCTTTCAACCTGATAGCCTCTTTACAGCTCTGGTCAAACCACGAGTTTGCCCTAGGTTTAATGCTCTTTATTCCATGCTTTAAAACTTTGATATTAACTTAATATGCGAAATGGGAGTATTTAAGAGGATCCTCGATAGCAACCAACATACAAGCTAAAACTAAACAAATTGATACATTTTCAATTGAAATGGGGATTTTGTTTTTTAATTTATGGTATAATTGTTACAATGACGTCTAGCCATAATGTCTACCATCAGCTATGTATATTCTGTATATGTGTAAGGGTGGTTCGAAAAATCCGAAGTGTTATAGTGTTCTTGCATTTTCTTTGTTAATTTTGATTAGAAAACAGTTTAAAAAAACGGTTTTATAGTACGGAAACCTAAACCATCGACAAGCAATTTAAAATATTATGTGATTCCTTTAAAATAATTTGCGAGTTCTTTACTCATCATACGGAACAATTAAATGCAAGAACACCATTAATTTCTGTATTTTGCATATTTGAACTTTCACATTTTTAAATTTATTATGTATTTATTATGTAATACATAAAAATGCTGCCAGAATTCGTCAAATGTACAAGGTTAACGACAAGCTTAACACCGGTTGCACAGTTTAAATCTTGCATTTGTAAAATACTGCTTATTTCTTTTATAAGGCAATTGTTGTCAAAAGTTTTTGTCTTAAGCTCTCTCTATAATCTTTGAACATTTGCAATGCAGCTACGCTAGTAAACGGTCACGTCTTTCCGGTTATATCCTTCATTGTAATTTTGGATTAAATCAAGTGAATTAGCTTTGTATTTTTTTCTTATAATTTCAATAAAATTAAATTTATTAGTTCTTTTACAAAATATATCGTGGGTTTTTTTTTTTTTTACTTTGGCATAAAACATTTCCCTGCATGTCAAAGAAATGTTCTCTCTGATAAATTCATAACGCTAACATACTCGTATATGTACCAACCTCGATGTTTTAATTTCTTAAACCCTAAGGAATTCTCTAATCCTTAATACTTTGATTCCTACAGCAAATGGCACACGAATCTATTAAAACCCATTAAACTCAAAACAGATATGAATTTAGGAATAGATGTACATGGTGCAGTGCTGTACTCATATAAATGTAAATTCTGCATATCTGTTTTGGGCTTTCGTCCTAAAGCAGTTAGTCCACTTTAAAGTGGTTTCCAACCCAAATGCGAACTTCGTGATAACTTATAATCTAACAAAAGAAATTATGACTAAATGTTAAATATATCTGCTGCAACTTATTACTTTACTGTTCACTTAAAAAATTTGACTTTGAAATGACTTTGGTACTACTATCTGGAATGACGTTGATATTTTGCTTGTAACCGTGTTTGTACTGCGGACCTTTCTCGACTAATGATAGGTTGGCCAACGCTTGGTTGGTGATCTCTTGGTTCGCGGAAGTTTTGAATGGATTCGTTGGGGAGGTCGTTGATGACGTCTGGTCCTCTTCTTCCTCCATCTCCTCCTCCTCCACTATTACGTCTCCCTCGGCTAAAGTAATTCGAGAACCTTGACGAGGAATACCGCCTAGGGGTTTGGTAAATAGTTGCTGTGACTCCATCTGTTGTAGTCGTGGCACTATTTGAAGGGGTTGGCACAGTCCCCCGCTCTGATTGGTCAATTGATGGTTGTTGTTGTTGTTGTTCGATGTCGTGAAGGCATCCATCGTCGAGAGACTTTGAAAATTTAAATCCGTCGTAGTTTTGATACTGGGGGAAATAAGGTCGGAATTTTGTATCGTATTCGTCTTTGGACTGCCGCTCAACGGGCGAACAATCGCTGAGGTCTGCATTGAGCTGGGCGGTGGTAGCAACATTTGAGGCGATAGCTCGAGCACAACTGGTGATTGACTGCTGCTGCTCGTTTGCTGGTCGACCACAGAGACTTGTGACACAATTGTACGGCTGTGGTTGTAACTGCACCCTATATCTTTCCATTTCTCTAAAACAAATACGAATCTAAAAGGAACGTTCAATCAATTAAATAAATTTTTATAACTACCTCCAGCACTACTGCCAGCATTGGTAAATGGTAGAAGTCGTGAGGGTTGACACATCAAAACCGTTTTGTAGGCCTTTCGGTACTGCTTGTTCATGATGACGTAAATTATCGGATTAATGCAGGCTGAAAGGTAGAGCATGATGTAACCAAAGATGTGCCATGCCGGCGAGTACACATCTTTGTCAGCCACCTTAACTACGGTGATCGGGAGATAGCAGACTACAAATGACAAAAAGATGGCCAAAACCATCTTTGTTATCCGCCATTCATTCCGTTTCGCTTTGATGTCGCGCTGATCTTTCACCCGAATTGTTTTCTGTGAGGTTCCATATTTACTCGCTTCAGCTCCACTTGTAGTACTAAATGAACTTGATGAAACTGTAGAGGATACTCTATTGGAAGTACCATTTGAGCCGGTGGACGTTGGCATTTGTCGCAGATTATTTGGAATGGAATTCTGCTTGTTTGCATGCTGCCGCAGTCGAACTTCTGATCTGTGGACAACCCAGAAGATTTTAGCATAACATCCAATGATGATGATGCATGGAATTACAAATGCGATTATAAATAATGCGGTCTTGCTGCTATTTCCACTTTCGTCGTTCATAATAGAGCACGTTCCTAGCTTCGAATCATAGCCGAATATACCCCAAACTCCGAACAAAGTGGGTAGTTGCATTCCATAGGCAAAGAGCCAACAGAATGCAATCATAGCACCGATCCAGTGGCGTTTGTAGATTTTCGCATAGCCATTGTGATGTGCTATCATGATATATCTGGAAAAAAGGGAGATTATGTGTCTTCTTTTTTTTAATTTCATTTCCTTACCTGTTGATAGTGATCATAGCAATGCACAGGAGTGACACACCAATGTTGCCATACTGAATAAATGGAATGAGTTGACACAGAAAGTCACCATGTGTCCATGTGCCTTGAATGAAACGAAATGCACTGAACGGGAGGACTATTGCGCAAAATAAACAATCAGCGAGACACAAACTGGAATGGAATGAAGAGATATATATTTTACTTTTTTAGTCAGTGATAGTAGAATATCAATATTACGCCTGTCGACGACGTCAAAGTGGCTCAGCCACCAAAGACGAAGATGCGCAATATATATTCTCACATTATTGAGAGGATATCATACCTTATAATGAAAGCTGCTGCTACATTTCGCACCTTCGGACATTTGAGTAAAGCTAAAATTGTGAGAAGATTACCAAATATGCCAACCATCATTATGATGATTGTCATTACGGCAGCAAAAGTAAGCTGGGAACGAGAAAATCTGAAAATAAATATGTAAATAAATAAGAATTAATTTATTTAAAATCTAAAGTAAAATTGAATTCTAAACATATGAGAGGACTAATATTAAATCCGCGAATACGGATATTCAAAAACAAAAGCAAGTTACATACATACATACTGTAATATGCGAGCTACGACTCGAGTAGATAAAACGATATTCTGTGAAATTATTTCTTTATTTTCTAGTCTATAGAGCAATTCAAGTTCACACTATACTATTTTTCGCAAACTCCTCCCTTACAAGGTCTCTTTCTTCTCAAATCACTTTATCTCCTTTCAATTACTTAATTCACAAATCCAAACTAATTACTTCTTCTTGTTAACTCTCAACTTTCAATTTATCACAAAATTACAACTTCGGCTGTTATCACTTTTCCAATCTCTTCGTGCGGTTTCTAATAGCCAGAAACTTCTAGCAAATTCTTCGACCACTGGAACAAGAAAATTCTGATGTAATAATTCCACGATGACAGCTGCAGCCAATAATCTCTTGTTCTCTCTTGTCCGTGATATTATCCGAACTGTGGAGACTAATTGCAGACACGAACCTCGAATGAAAAGACACTTCGGAACAAAATTCTGCCAGAATGAAAAGACACTTCTGAATTTGTTGCATTATGCTACATTATGTTACAATACGTAAATGTATAAAATAAAAAGCGAGGCACACATGCACCCAACTCGGTCTATTAACATTCCAAATAATGTTATGATAAACAAAATATAATAAAATAGGAGAATCTTACAGCTTCGCTTGTGTCAAAGAACTTGTGCTACTTTAGCTTTTTTCATACACCCTATCCCATAATTTAATACTCGTACTTGATGGGCACAGGCATGATTGTCAGTAAGCAGTGATCGCAGTACGCAATTAAGGAAAAGAGCAGTTAAGACTAGCAGTGATTTAATAACAGTCAACCATTCATTACTGTATTCTCTTTAGTCCTCAGTTGCGCATGCTGGTCAGCGCTTTTTGCATAAGTACGTTCGATGCTATATATCACTGTTGTGCTTTTTAAGAGTTGTTGTTTGGGTATACTGATTCTTGTATGATGTATACGCATGTACATAGCAGGGAAAAAAAATTAAGGAGGAGCAATGAGCAAGCAGAGTATATTTGTGTGACCTTGTAGGATCGAAGTACATTGAGTAGCAGAGCAATTTGACTCTATTGAGAGCAATCGAAACTTTTGAGAAGCAGAGAGCAGTAAAAGCACTGAGCAGCAGAGTATACCGCAACTATTGTCTGCTCAGTGCGAAGAACAGAATAGGAGTATGGTAGCAGTGATCGCAATCGCAGTATCACTTTTATACTTACTCTTTATAGGAGCAAGTAAAAATAATAATAGTAATTTCTTGTGAACGCAAAAATAATTAATTAATTAACTTTCCTTTTTATTTGCTTAATTACCTAATATAAATTACTACAATATTAAATTGTTTGCTTTGACCTTTGCAGATATATGTACCTGTAGGTATATAATACTCTGTGTCTCAAAGACTCGAGTGGGCAACGTCAAAATACAACGGAGGTAAAGAGCGCACCGAAACTACAATGGACGAGTAGCGAGAAAGCAAAATATAAGCATAATCTCAACAGAGAGCTTCAGATGTTGCAGAATACGGGAAGGATGCTCACAGTCGAAGATTTACAACAAATCATTCGAAGAGTAGCCTTAAAATCAACGCTAAAGAAAAAAGTTCATCACGCAAAACAAGAATGGTTCGATAAGGATTTTGATAAGCGTCGACGGAGAACCTTTGCAACTGTAACCTGAAGAGAATATAAATTTGAAAGTTCTTTGTGGAGTAAAGAAAAAGCAATTTTACTAAGCGAAAATACAAGTAATCGCAGCTAGCAGAAACTCAAAAAAGGTTTAGGAGGCTGTTCTTGTTGTAATGGACCTGAAAACATTTTTCTTTAAAAAGGGGGAAAGAAATATGGCGACAAATTACAGGGAAATATCATTTTTAAATACCATTAGAAAGATATTTGAATCTATTTTGTTCAATCGGCTCACAAAGTGGATAAATATGCATAATAAATTAAGCGAATTTCAAGCTGGCTTCCGGAGAGGCTACTCAACCGTAGGTCAAATTTTTGCATTAAGTCATATGTGGATATATACCGCGAACAAGAAAAAAAGGTCTATGCTTATTTCATGGACTTCAAAGCAGCATTCGACAGTGTAAATACAGATAGGCTTTTCTACAGATTTTCAAGCATGTGTGCACCGTCCAAAATGATGAGGATACTTAAAGCAATCTATCGTCAATGCAACGCTTCGGTATGGAATGGAACAGATACATATGTACATATGTCTGAGAGTTTCTTGGAAACTACCCTTGAGTACACTCCTATTCGCCTTATTTTTGGATGACATCGTTGATTATATGAACGGAGGAGTGAAGGTTAACAATGTCAAAATAAAAGCCCTGATGTTGCAGACGATATCGTGCTTCTAGCGAATACACCGAATAAACTCCAAATGATGATAACGAAACTCGAGGAGTACTGCCAAATGTGGAATCTTGTGGTCAACCGAAGCCAATAGTAAACCATGGTTTTTGGAAAGGGAAGAGGAAGGCGTCCGCAATGGGAAGCATGGAGATTTAAGAAAGAGCCAGTTGAGATTGTAAATTAATATAAATATATTGGAGTAACTCTAACACCCCAAAACAACATGGGTTTACATCTCAAACGAAAATTCAAGTAAGCAAAAAATGCCATAAACTCAAAACCTTCAAAACGCACTTTGATTACGTGATAAGAGTCTTTAACCCCTTCGCCCCTGAGTTGTTATTTAAGAACCAGAATCAATTATAGCTACTTTTGTGGAAATTCTGGAAGTATAATTGCAAAGAAAATGTTTGGTGTGTATTAAGATAACGTAGTCCTTTTCGTTATCCTGGGACATATAATCCCAACAATATTTTAAGGTGGGACGTATATGTCCCAATAATGAAAATAAGACAAGGTTTTTTTGTGCTGGGACGTATTGTCCCAGTAGGGGCGAAAGGGTTAATATGGAAGCAAGATAAATACCGGGGATTGTAGTAGAATACGTGATGACTAGAAGGGTATCCTGTTTTGAAAAATGGTAGAGATAGAGGAAAGAACGAACTGTCCTCCTAGTCTGACCGCGCAAAATACCTGAAATTTGAGAAGGGACTTGTATACCATACTAACCAGCCTACATATCACGATTCATAATTCTTTTGTAGAGAAAGCCCAAACTTCTGCTCATAGAGAGGTGTAATCCAAGCCAGCACATGACCTCAGAGATATAAATTACATGGATAAAAAATTGAGAACAGAAGTGATAGTAATGATTTTCAAAGTACGAGTACTGAATTTCGTCCCCCATCAGTCGGATTTGTCAATACTATGCAATCTCTGCAATCTAGAGGAGCGCGAAAGTGTACTGAACTTCATAGGAGTTTGCCCAATTCTTAAAGAGATTAAGAGACTGCACTTAGCACAAAATCAATTCTCACAAGAAGAAGTATATAGCTGGTTGAACGGCATAGATTGGTTATTGCTTTACAAATTACATCAAAGCTGCATCTCATTATCGAAGACAAATAATAATAGAAAAGCCCTTTTAAATCATATTAAAACACTCAGTTTGGACATTTATGTACATAAACATATATTTATAATGAATTAAAAAGAAGCTATAGGTTTATTGTAATATTTATAATTGTCAATCTGTCTGGTTGTCTTATATTATATAAAGAATGATAAATAAATCTAATAATAAAAAAAAAAGACAAGTTTTAATTGTAAAAATTTACGAATTATATTTTTATTTGATTAGTCCCAATGAGTCCAATTTTCTGGATATTATAAAAAAAAATACATTCATCATTTCTGCATTTATAGAAATGTGACACACGATGCTATTAAATATAAATTGTGTCTACAGGACAATATGCAGAATGTATTTATTTTAAGAAACCGTTTTATTCGGTTACGGTTAGAGATAAGAGAAAACTGCTTATGAGAAGGCGTTCGCATGTTGGACAGGAGCTCCCGTGGCATACTTCAGGTTACTTGATTGTATTCAGCCACAAGCTTCTCATCCTGGGGGATATATAGATCACTTCCCAGGGGTCGTCAAATTTGTTGACTATGAAGCTATGCTGAAACTTGTCCCTCAAATTTTGCAGCCAATCCAGATATTGCTGCAACTTTTCCAACTCAAATTTCATATCATCAGGGGTTCCCAAATTCCTTCGCTCGAACACCACCGAATGTTGGATGCTTAGCGCTCCTGTACCGGTATTTTCACCATAATATTTGTAAGAAATAATATATATATACATACATACATAGTTTTGTCCCTTCTGGCCAACTGTTTAGTTGTAATACATCTGCAACTCATTCTATGTACAAGTATTTAAAACTTATCACCGTAGTAAATCGTTTCTTAGCCATTCAACACGAATGTTGAATAACATGGCTTCTTCAGCATTTTTACAAACTTATAATTTAAAAAGATCTAAAAATAATACTCATTGTTACCTCATTTTCTCTCCTTAAATGTTGGTAGAAGCTATGTATTTATGATATATAGGAATTATGTACCTAATGCCTGGTATGGGTTGCTTGTGTAAAAAATTATATTTTTATATTATCCCATATCCAATAAATTTCGTTTTTCCTATATTTTCACTATAAATTGCGTGTATGTGCTCTACGACTAATCGTTGCCATCATTTCATCAGAAATCACTCAGTACTACGAAAAAATACACTTGATTCTCAGCGATACGTTGAAATTTCATCAAAATGAATTGCTAATTTCTGATTAGCAATTCATCATAAAATTGGTGTCTCTGTGTGCTGCTTCTTGACGAAAAAAAGTACTGATTACTCTGCTTCTGAGTATGTGGTCTTATATACATATTTATATTAATTCCTTAATAGAGAGGGATTTTTCGATGGTGTAGGGCTGCCTCAACAGATTTGCTTTTTTGACAGGCATGCTGAGATTTTGATAGCAAGGTATTATCCACTGCATCCTTAATGAAGAGATCTAGAATTCTCTCGATAATTTTTAGTACGAAGGATGTCAGGGTAATAGGTCTGAGATTTTTGGAGTGTGTGTGTGAAAGATTTAGGCTGCACCCCGATTCAGGTGCTTGGTATAATTCGAAGTACTATGAAGCCCTCTAGAATGCTGGACAGGTTCCACCTCACAATTCCAAATTTTACCTGAATTTGCGCTGGAAAGAGGCCTCATTGTCGTGTGGATTTAAATGGTTCGAAATTGTTCACTGTCAGCAGGATCCGTTGGGATGAATTAAAACAGTTGGTAAGTTAGCTTCTTTAAAGAGGATTTATCGTAGTCTGGAGAATTGTGATGTGTGATCAATATTCTGACAGAAACTGCGCCTATTTATGGTGATTGTTAAGTCTTATTGTGAATATTTCACTGGAATCCGTGACCTTTGGTTACAAATGGCGATAGCCATGCCCATTTGTTAGCGTTGAACTAGTTTGTGGGGTTTGGTTCGCTTAAGTCCTCTTTTCAGTACAGTAACGTTGACAAGTCTGAAAACCTCTTCATTAACGTGTTACCTCAATCTTGAGTCGTTGGATTTTGCCAATTTCTTGATTTCGTTAGCCACAGTATCTACCCTTAGGTTACGATGGATATCGCTGTTTCTTATATACCATGAGGTGTTAACAATGCTCCTTAGTTCTTTATTCTGGTATCTTTGGATTAAATCTACAGTGTTTTATTTTGCGTATCCGGAGAGTTGGACACTATAAGCCTATATGGGTTTTAAAATTTACTTGTAGAGCAAGCTTTTGTTGTATGTTGATAGAGAAGATCTTCTACCAATGAGCCAATACATTTTTTTGAACATAATATCTAACTCGATATTAGAAAGCTGTCAAGTGCAATACGCAACCACTGCAACTGTGTAGTAGATTGCGAAAAAAGATAAAATGGAATAAAGTAGAGCATCTAAAGCCACTCAAATCATCGAAACACCAGAAATGAGCGAGTTGGCTTCTTCCTCCTCTTCATTGCAGCAACTGCCTGTGCCTAACCGAAAAAGGACTAGATCTCCAAATAACGAAGAATCCTCGACACCGTCATACCAAAGGGAAAAGAAAAAGAAAGCCACAGAGAAAAACCCGGGATAGATGGCGAAACCCTGTAACAAAGAGCCAGGTGTAAAAACCGTGAGACAAAACCATAACAAAGCCGAGTGGACAAGAGTGGTAGAAAAAGGGCGAGGAAAGACATGCGTTAAGCTGGACTTACTGGAGATCGGAGAAATTTAGTACAGCGATATACTCCGAAATGTGAAGGGAAACCTTGAGTTAAATGGATTGATCTAACCCGCATACGAAAGACGGCCAAAGGAGAGTTACTACTTGAGCTCAAGCAACAGATGGAAGCACATCAGAGCACCAGAGTCAAGTGAGACAAGTTCTCGGGAGAATAGCGGAAGTGAGGTCCTTAACGCATGAGGTGCTTATTGAGTGCAAAGATATAGATGACATCACTACAAAGGAAGAGATCTACCAAGCCCTGTCCGAGAAGTTAGAAGAAGTGCGAGGCATGCAGGCCTGTGCAGGGACTCAAACGGCAGTTATTAGACTCCCGATAGACGCTGCCTAACAAATTCAGGAGGTTGGAAGAATGCAAACGGACGGTGTGCCGAATACGGGAAAAAGTTATACCGCTACGATGCTTTAGATGCCTTAACTTCGGGTATTTAGCAAAGGCGTGTAAAAGCGCGGTGGATAGAAGTGGGGATTGCGTCAAGTGTGGACAGAAGGGTCATGTGATCAAGAATGATGCAAGGTGCGCCCTTTGCGAAGAAAAGGGAAGCAGCATCATCAAATACGCGGCAGTAAGCGCAGTATGCCCTGTGTATCAAGAAGCTACCAAAGCCGCACGAAGAATATGAAAGGGCTGCAACTTAACTTAAACCACTACAAAGCGGCATAAGACCTCCTGACATAAGCCGTTCGCGAGTTGAGGATAAATATTGCCGTATTATGCTAGCATTTGGGCAGCGGATGACTCAAAAAGAGCCGCTATTTCGGCCTGTGGAGATTATGCCTTTTAAGAAAAAATGATGACACCTGGAATAGGGTTCCTGCGAGCAAAGGTCAAAGCAGTACATGTCTACAGCTGGTATGCATCTCCAAATAGCACCTTCGAAGAGTTCCCTAGCGAGAGAAGCAAGGTGGAGAGTCAATAATCAATACACCCACAGCGACATTCAGGCCATCTTGTTTGAAGTGCAGTCGAGGAGAGCGACCCAGAAACGCCCTTCAAAGACAGCACAACGAATGGGGTGGAAAATAAGCACACTGGACGAATACATTTTTACCCTGATTTTTATAGAGTCTACAATAAACCCAGGAACAGCAAATGCTATGGCCGCTGATGTTACTAAACAAGTAACTAGGGCTTGCGACGCATACATGGTCCGGAACACGTCAACAAATCACCGGCCACCAGTATACTGGTGGAACCAAGAGGTAGCAGAGCTACGCAACAAGCGTCATAGAGCGAAGAAAGCGAAAAAAAAATTGAAGTTTGCCCTCCCATCAGGACCTACAAGTGAAATACAAAAATAGGCGTAGGGATCTGAAACTAGCCATTCGGAGAAGCAAGAGCAACAGCTTTAAGGAACTCTGCGAGCAAGCAGACGTAAATCCTTGGGGTACCGCCTATATGACAGTCATGGCAAAACTCAAAGGCACTAGGGCACCCTCGCCCTCTTGTCTTTTCATTATGAAAAAAATAGTGTCGGGACTATTTCCACCGCAAACAGCAACTGATCATAATATAGACCCACCTCAGGAAATACAGGAGATCCCACCTGTCACCCAAATGGAACTCCTGGATGTATGCAGACGATTCGGCGATAGTATCCTGGATTGGATGGCATACCAAACAAGGCCCTTAAGCTAGCCGTCAAAATAAACACAGAACCATTTTTGGAACCATACAACAAGTATCTAACAAAATGGGTTTTTCTAGACTAATGGAAGAATCAACGTCTAGTGGTGCTGCCTATAGGGAACAAACTACTAGATGAGCCCTTGTCATACCGTCCCATATGCCTGATAGACACAATGAGTAAAATACTGGAGCGAATCATATGCAACTCAATGGAGGTGGCAATTGATAAAGCCGAAGGACTCTCAAACCAACAGTATGGATTTAGAAAAGCTCAACAACAACCTTGGAAGAAGCAATTCAGAGTAAAAGATGGAGAGGAGGTTCAAATATGGTGCCATAATAACATTGGACGTCAAAAATAGTATAGTACACTCCCTTAAGTTAATAATAGTGCCAAGGTTCTTAGTTAAAATGATAGTAAGCTATTTCGAGAAACGGTTCCTGCTCTTCGATACAGATGATGGAGTAAGGCAGTAAAATATATCTGGCGGAGTTCCACAAGGGTCGAGACCTATCTTAAGGAACATTATGTATGATAGGGTTCTGAGGCTTGGAATCCCAAATGAGGCAAAAATATGGCGACAAAACACCTGGAAGATATAGAGGACATTTGTAATGAATGTATTCGAAAAGAGGGTGATTTGACCCCGTCAACCGAATTTATCACTGAGGGTATGCTGTGCATTTCGGACGGTGTCAGATGATGCTATATGTGTCATAGCGGAAATGCCACCAGCAGATATCCTGGCTAGCGAACTACAAAGGACCTACGATGCCAAAATTCAGGACCCCCATGCTTCAGTCAAAGATATAAAGCTGGAAGAAAGACAGCGGAGTATGGGAGCATGGCAGGAGAGATGGAATCAGTCTTCGAAGGGAAGATGGACCTATGCACTTATACCGAATATCCAAAAGTGGATGGACAGGCAGCATGGAGAAGTAGATTTCTCCCTCACTCAGCTCCTATCCGGACATGGCTGCTTTCGAGCGTATCTGAACCGGTTCGGGCTCAATGAATCTCCCACCTGTTTAAATTGCGGAGAGGCCAGAAAAGATGCGCAGCACGTATTTTTTCAGTGCCCACATTTTGATATAGAGCGCAGAGAACTAGAGGAGAGATTTGGAGAAACACTTACTCCAGAGAATATTGTAAACCTCATCATAGCATCGAGCACAATATGGGATGCGGTGAAACAGGTTACAGCAATAATCATGAAGGAATTTCGGCGGTTGGAAAGAGTCAGGAAAAGCAACAGTGAAAATGAAACCCAGACGACATCTCTCATGGAGCAAAGAACGGTAAACGCTGAACCCGTTTTTGAAGCAGCAAACTGGGAAAGGAGAGCATAAATTGCTAACCAGCCCCGCGAAGTAATACCTAACGGTAGTCCAGCGAGGAGAGTGGTTGAAGTTTGAAGGGTGTGGTTTAGTACGTAGGCGTATTCCTGGCATCGACTATTCAGGTTTGCAAATCGTGCATGCCAGTACAAGATTACACATGGGGATGTAAGGATGACCTAAATCATGCATTTTGCGGGTGTTTTTAGTGGATTAAAGTTCCACATTACCGTTAAGCTCGCATGCGATGTCTTTTGACGATTCTGATCCAGTTAAAAGCAAAAAAAAAAAAAAAAATGTCACAGGGTGGATTTAAAGAAGTAATCCCCTCATAGTTTATCATCCGAACAACACCCGATAGGTCATGTAAGTTGTGGCATTAAAACGGCGCTAAAGCCGTTGATTGTTTGTCTGTTTACTTATTCATCCATTTATTTATTTATTTACTTATTTATTTATATATTTATGTATTTACTTATTTATTTATATATACATTTATTTATTTATTTATTTATATATTTATTTATTTATTTACTTATTTATGTATATATTTATTTATTTACTTATTTATTTATATATTTATTTATTTTTATATACATTTATTTAATTATTTATATATTTATTTATTTATTTATTTACTTATTTATTTATATATATATATTTATTTACTTATTTATTTAATACATTTATTTATTTATTTATTTATATATTTATTTATTTATTTATTTTTATTTTTTTATTTTTTTTTTTTCTTTAAATTGAAGGGTTTTTTTTCGCTTTTCCCTTCGGATACTAACTTAACATGTAAATATCTTTAAATTCATACAATTGTATAATAATGTTACTGATGAAAGATAGTAATTATCATATCTCTGAATTGTAAAACGTGTGGTAACTAGCCTCTGTAAATCTTTTATGCGAAATAAAGATCTATCTATCTATCTATGTTGGGTTTGGATTTTTTTCTTAACAATAATTTAATCGCTAAGCTTATTGTTCAATTTGGCAGTTGTCTGAACTTAAATCAAAGCCGTCATTTTTTTTATATAAGGATGAAGAAGTCGATTAAGTCAGAAATCTTGTTTGGATCAGTAGCCCAGTAGGTTGGGGTCCCGGTTGACATAAATTCACATGCTATAGCTTGTGCGGTCTTATAAAAATTCCTTTCTATTTCTGTGGTAAGACCTGATCCCCATTGGGTATGTTTAGCATTAAAGTTTTCTCCAATTATACAACTTTTCAATGTATTTGCAATAATTTTATCAACTTAAAAAGTGTTATAGCAAAATGATTTTAACGAACAAACCCAAACGTCATAATATAGTATTCCACGAGAAATCTACTACATTTTACTATTTTTGTTTGAATTTTCAAAACTTTTGGGGAAAAAAAGATAATTAAAACTAAATTCAAATAAAACAATTAAAGTATTAAAGGTTTTTCTATTGAAAATGTGTAATAAGTAGTTGTGTATAATTACAGATAAAACTAGAGAGGGCACACAACTGGGAGTCGATGGAAAGGGAAATGCTGCGGCAATTTGTGGAACAGCATTTGGAAGTGGTTGAAAACAAAGGCAACGACATCAAGATGGTACGACGAAAAAAAAGAATCCTGTAACTCAATATCTGAAAGTATACGTGCTGTTGGATACCAAAGGAGCGTCGATAAATTAGAACACCAATGGGTGCGAATGAAAATAATCGCAAAAAAGTCCGCTGCCGCTGTAAAGAAAGCAGTATCGGCTACTGGAAATTGCTGATGCCTTGGAAGAGGATACCATTCTCATCGACAGCAACAGCATACTAGATTTACCCTCGACATCTGCCGATTGCAAGCTACTGTCGTCGTTGCCTTTTAAGCAGTTCCAAGTATTCCACAGACTGCCGCAGATATTAGTCCCAAAAACACAGAGATTATTTTATCTCCAGTTGAAGACTTGACAGCAAATACGGATGCTGCAGTTAGGGACACCACTGCCGAGCCAAGCACTTCCAGGTCCACGGAAAACGTAACTGCAAAATTAAGGTAATTACCAAAAATGCAAACAACAAGACGTGATGTGATGACAGTGTGGCAAGCCAACATTTAAGATACACTACATACACTATAGTTGGAGCACCGCAAGCAGCTGCACTCTTTGCGGATTAAGCAATTGGAAGACCAAATTACTTAGCAGCGGGAATTGCATGAAGCATGCATTAGTTCATAAATACATATGGAAGTCTATTTATGAATCCATTTCTAAATGCTCTTCCATTTATTACGACGGGTTTCGTTGATTTTCTCAGCGGGGTGTGGTTGTTGCTGGCTGGGAGTGGATACTTCTTCATACTTGACGAAAGGAATATTTCGCTCCTTGGCAATGTTCTGCAGCACTCCCATAGCAAAATTCACGCTCTTTACAGTATTTAGATCTACGCGTAGTCTCTCTAAAATCGAACGAAATTTTGACTTAATTGTCCGTTTAGGCATTCAATTTTGCCCTTGTTATTGTGTGGCTATTATTGTACAGTTCTTCTTTTCAATTCGAGAGATTTCTGATTGGCGTTAGCAAAATATTTGAAGAAGGATGGTCTGCGTCACCAAGCAAAATACCTTGATGAACATTTACATTTGCTTCCAGTCTAGATTTCAAAATTAAATTACTCCATATGCTAGAGTCGTGCTTGGAACCATGGGACCTTACAACGATATGAATAATATTGCATTGGGCAAGATAAGTGTAATGGCCAGCCCACAATCTTAGTGGTAGGTTTAATTTGCACATGGGTACAATCTATCGCTCCAATAACCTTTGAGCCAGAAATCCTAGAAAATGACGAACTCTGCCGCTGTGGACGGAAATTTAATGAAATGAGGGAGTAGTTATGCGACCTGCTTCGATACCACTGTTGGTTGGGAAAATCCATGCAAGTCTCCTGAAATTACAAATGTACAGTAGTACTTGCCAGTAAGAGGTACAAGTTCATTTGTTAGTAAATCTTACCAACATCACACTGATGGACATTTTTTCCAGAAAAAATTCAAAACTACCAGCAATTGTAGATCTGTTCGAATCGACAGTCCACGATTTGTGTGCGGTTCTTCCATATCCAACACTTCAATCAAAAACTTTAGTGTAATCTTGTGGAACCTGTACCGCGAATAAAATTCTTCCTGCTCTAACTCTTCTGTATATTTTTGGTCGTGAGATCAATTTGAAATCTTCGAACGTTTCAAAATTTCGATCCTCTGGAAACATTTTCATTGACTTTTTTTTTAAAAAATAATTGAAGCTATACGAGTCTAGTATAAATCAATTGTTTTCACAGATTCATAACAGACTGCTCTTTTTAGAAGTTCCGTAACATACTTACTTAGCGTTCGAAAGACGCGGAGATGGAATCGGCTCACTTTCATTATATGTATTCGTAGTTACATTTTCATATTAAAAGCTAAAAAAAACGAACTGAATAAAATATTTGGATTACCCGATCGAAGTAATTCATCACAAAAGCTGATTTTATTAATATGATAACAAACTTCACAGGAAAAACTTTAAGAAACCCAATCTGCTTTATCTTTATCTAATTTAAAATGACGCTCAACTCATTTTAAATTTAAAGTCAGCTATAAGTTTATAGTCGGCTATAAGATGACTATGAATAGCAAAAAGTCTATTTTAAGTTATGTAGGTGAATAGATTCTCTTAATGTCAGCTTTATCTGACTGAATTTGCGCCAATGTTTGTTTTCTTGTTTTTATACTTGCTGTTGTTGTTTGAAATTTATCTGTGCTCATTTTCTCCGCTTCAAGATGCTGAATGTTGCTTTTGATAATTATTGCACTTCCTCATCGCGCACAATTAGCTATTAGGGTATTATGCGTAGTGGGCTAGTGGAGTGGGTTTCTGAGATAAAGCATACGAGTATGTTTATTTTTTCGGAGTTCAAAATACATAAATGTGACATGTTTAGTTTTTAGATTACTTGATGGAAACTTTGTTTTAAGTAGCAAAACGCTTTTCAAGTGACTTAACAATTCTTCTTGCTTGTTAAGTAAGAGTATTATTTGGGATAACTTATTTAGATGATAAGTTGTCTTTGGCGATATATATATAGTGTTGCACTTCCTTCCTCGGTCTTGAAGAAGCAGTGTGAGTAGATGTTGAATTTTCTCAAGGGTTTATGATTTTGTAATTCCTTTGCAACTATACAGTCTGGCTGGTTGAGGATCTCTACAGTTACAGCATTTTGGCTGGTCAACGGGTTCTTTATCACAATGTATCGTAAGGTGCACTCGTTCGGTGTTTTTGAACAATAATTTTTTTGTTTGATCAAAATTTTGGCATTTTGTAATTGTTCCTAAACAGAGTAGTATCTTTTGAATTCCGTATATTTTGTTCAATGTCTTCTGAACAATCAAAGTTATGTTATAGATGAGTTGATGTATGCCTCTCTAGTCATAATCTAGCACCTTATGAAAGCCTTTTAAATTTGCTTCACTTAGTATTGGTCAGAAAAATGAGAGAAATAAACAACGTTAGGTTTGTATTTTAACTAATGCAATCTATATTTGTACTATTTTATTTTAAGGTAAATAAATATTCGAATCTCTATATATGTATATGTACACATGTGGAATAACATTTTTTTTTACTTCGACGAAGGTCATATTCTTTGGTGTTTCGGAATTTTAAATTAAATATTGAATCGTTTTTTGTATTTTTTTTATTATTATCAAAGATTATCTATTATTCAGTACTCGATAAAAATATAAAAATGAATACTTTACTCATATGGTGGTGTGGATAAAGTTGAATACTCAGTCATTATTTTAAGTGGCTACTCAATATTATATCAATCAATATTGTGAGGATGGGCTGAGGAGAGGAGTCTCTACTCAGTATGTACTCGTAAGTGCAAACTCACATTTTCCTATCGATAAAATGAAGCAAGCCTTCTAGCAATTTGTAAGTTTGGTTAATACGTTACTCACTTGGGTAACGAACTTTTATTTATTTTGAGAAAAAGCATAATTTTTGCAAATTAGTACAGAAAAAGTGTTTAAAAATCGAAAGGATTCGCGAGTGGAGGATCTAAACAAAAAAACATTAATGCAAAAAGCGGGCTACGTTCTATTGTACGTGTGTAAGTCCTGTTACTATTCAGTCATAACAAGGAGTATATAATAAATATATATATAAATGTGTCGAGTCAACTTGATTCTATCCTTTTCCAAATAAAATTTGCTAAATGTATTACTTACATAAATAGACTTTGGGCGTATAATTGTTTTATTCCTACCATTACTGGAAGCGGTGTTCGCGGGGGGGAACGAAGAAAAGAGAGGAATTGGGGTAGGGATGAATTTTCTTGGAATAGTGGATACATACATGTTAAATCCTTGGATAGCTATAGAGAAACATGTATGTACGTCAGAACTGACAAAACGCTTTCCATTGTTCGGTCTTACTTTAACGTTGCAAAAAACATAAGGGTTCAAAATTTTGATAACTCGCTGTTATTGTTAGAAGGAGAAACTGTTATACAATTATTTATAGTTTCAGACGTGAGAACAAAAAACTAAAAAGCACCAGATAGGAGAGAGTGCCTACTTCGAGTACGCACTCCCCTTTAAAGAATCGTTGTATTATCATTTTCACAATCCTGGTTCACTAACCAACGAGTTTTGATGATAGTTTAAGTTTAAGATAAGTCCGACATGTAAATACGTCCGTCTATTACCAAAATTTGAAGAAACAATGCACATTAATTCTTTGTACTTTTAGGGTTTTTTGTATTAATAGGCACTTCCATGATAGAGTGAGGAGGGGTTTGAGTGCTGTTTTTGTCATGGTTCAGCTTATCAAGCTTGATCAGAAAAATATATTTTCTGCACATTCGAATTACATGTGTTAAACATAAAATTATCTTGGGAACCCTTATCAAATGGTTCTAAAAAAAATAGTTCTATCAATATATGATAAATACAAAAACACTCCACACACATTGGTGCATTAGATAACTAGTAAACTTTAGCTAATAGTAACTCGTTACACGGCATTTATTAATACGGTGGTAAGTCGATGATGATGATTGAATGGAACTTTTTTTTTTCTTGGTTATAAAGGGTGTCCCAAAATTCACGCAAGAAGTAATTTTGATATAAAACACAGGTTTTTAATTTAAAATTGTAAATGTTTTATTGATTCATAAAGTATACAGTATATATAGAATAGCATATGGGGTAAACGGCTTCCAGTTCTTGAGTGAAGATGAAGATGCAATTCTTTCGTGAGAATATGCTGTAGAGAACTTCTCGAATTGTTCAATTCTCGACCACGGTGCCTTATTGATGTTCCTGGACTCTCAACAACACTGTCAACTGCTTCAAGGTTTTGTGTTGAAAGACTTGTTAAGGGACGACCAGAGTGTCTAAGATCACTAATTGATCCAGTCTCCCTGTATTTTTGCATTAATCTCTTCACAATTGATGAAGTTAAATCACTATTCCGAACATATTTTGTACGAAAATTGCGAACTGTAACTGCTATTTTTAAAATATTGCTCAGCAATGAAAACGCATTGTTCTTTCGTGTAGCACTCCATTTTTAATAACTCTGAAGTGTCAACTGTCACGCAGTGTTTTTTTTCGTTGGCAAAACTTTACCGCACAAATGGCACAAAATTCAAATCTTGCGTGAATTTTGGGACACCCTTTATTATGTCTATGCATGCTAACTTCTAAAACGTCAGTGGGGAACAACCGAAATACCCCATAATTTTTCGTTTCTTTATAGGTATGTAAGAAACAAAAAAAAAAAACATGCTTTTGGGTAAATCTTTTCCAATCCGTTCACTTGCGCTTTTGACTACACTTACTCATTAATAGCATTGCAGAAGCACAAACATGCCAAACTAAAAACAGATTTTTGTTGTTTGCTGTAAGCTATGCCAACCACAATCAATGATCAACTGGCGGTAAGAAAAGAACAAACAATTTAAGGATAATCCGTGAAAAGCCTAGTGTTGTCTACCTTCCTTTAGGCGGATACCTTAACAATATAAAAAATAAAGAAACATTTTGGAAATAAGCTTCAAGAATATAAGTGACCGACCAAGATTTAAAACAACCCAGTATAAACCAATTTTTTAGGTGTTTCTAAGCAAATTGCGAAAGAAGAACAACATTTCGGAAAAACAATGGAAGACATTGTTATCCGTATTTATGAAACAGAGTTTATGTTAGGTTTTGCATATGTTGTTAATCTGAATGATAACGATAACATAATCGAACAAGAGCATTTACCAATATTATGTCCATAGTTCCGGATTCAGTGTAACTCATAATGACGTGACATTTAATTTTCCAATTAAATTACAATAACTATCGCTGGCTGCTTTAGCACGCATAACACAGAATTTCCTATTCATCCAAACGCAAACTGCTCAGTCAACCGTCAACCGTATCAAAGTTGTCCTGGGACGGTTCTCTTGAATCATCACAAGAAATGACGTCGCTTATCAGGAATTGTCATACAAACGCCGCCAGCCGCGACATTCGCAAAAACGAACGAAACGAACAAATAGCAAACCGTCTATTAATTGCTCGAATAGACTAATGCATTCATTGATACGAGAGTACTTTACCACCATATTTTATAGTTGTGTATCTGTGAGCACAGTCGAAGAGCGTGCTGTCAAGAAAGGTTATCTGTTCGCTCTTATCACTATGAGAAATATTCTTCGTAGAAAAACATGAATCTCTCCGATACTCGATGAAAGTACTTACACATCTCTTGCAAACAACCAGCGGAATCATTTTAAAACTGTTAAATGAATAGGATATGTTTTCTTTGCTTTTCGATGATTGAGTTCAAAAGAGCTATCTTACATACAAAGTCTAAGGCACGCTGCACACCAGACAAACTCATTTAATTAAATTAGGTTTGTCAAACGCATTTCAAGAAACGAGTTTCTCACTCCACTGCACAACGACCCAGCTTTTGTTTGGTGAATGCACTCACACACAAGTGAAAACGAAAACTAACAATTCGAAGGGCTTGAACGACTTGCCGAACTGCATTAAATCAAGTTTCACAAAACTACAATTTGTCAAATCAGTCAACAAATAGGTCTATGAAACTCAGTGTGCGCGTCCTATGGATTTTAAATGGGACGGTTTGAAGAAACTATAGCGTTTAATAAAACAGGTTTCATGAAACCCGTTTCTTTGGTGTTCAGGGTGCCTAAGACAATGATTCTTTCGTTAAACAACAAATTTAATGCAATTGTAACTTTCCACTTTCATTTGTTTAAAAAACATTACTACTATTAAATACAGGTACTGATAATGTAATACCTAAACAACTGACTTCATTCATGCATGGAGATTGAATTTTATGAATTACATTGGATTTTTTTTGCCTAAATTTTCTACCTGAACAATACACAACACATTCAGATAATAAAAGTCGGATTTTACAATCACTTTTTTGACCAGGGGCGTTTTGATTACAAATGTGAGTAAAACCGCTTTTGTGGTTTATTGATAAGTGTTTAGGTTTTTCATAATTATTAAATCTTATGACTTTTGGTTGTTCATTCAGCACTTATATATGGCTCCTTACATCAAAAGGGAAAGTAAATCCCAAAATTTGTCGACCTGGATTGCAAGAGTTTTATATAAAAGCCAAACCACTTTGAAGTTATAAGAATTTATTTAAGATTCTTCACGTCTTGAGTAAACAACTTGTTAAAAATGAGAAAAGTTGCAGAAACCACAATCGAGAAACGATCTGCAATCATCACCTTTCTTAAAGAAGGCAAATCGCAGCGGGAAGTGTCTTCGCAATTCAAGGTATTAAGGTGCTGCGTCCAATTTACTATAGAACGACACGCTCAAACAGGAAGTCTTGAGGATAAACTACGGTTATGACGGCTTAGATGTACAACTAAACACGAGAATCGGCTATAGTCACAACAAGCAAACAAAGTAGATGAAAAACAGCACCCGAAAAACGCGTCGAAATAAATGAAACACGGAATAGACCGCTGTCCCTGATAATGGTTTGAAAAAAGTAAGCCAACAAATCTGAGGAGAACCGAAAAAAGTTTAAACAAGCCAGAAAAGATTGCAATGGTCATATTCGACGTGTAAAATTCTTACATGATCAGAAATTGAAATGCTTTGTCTCCGCTTGTATTTGAGAGCGTAAAATTATCCATGGGACAAGTTAACTTTCGCACACGTACAGTTGCAGGAGTACTCAAAGGAATGATCTACCAGGCTGTGTATTTCCCCATACAACCTTCAAACATTTAAAGCCAACGTACACAGGCTCCTTCTCTGTTCCTCTTCCCCCTTTTCCTAAACGTCCGTGCCCTGAAACAGTTTAAGGGTATTCATACCCTTCGACGCGCGTAAATTATAATAAAAAAACAAAACGGTTACATAGTGTTCGAAAACCCCTGCACAAAACAAGCAAAAAAGGTTAGAATGGGCCAAGAAACATAAAGACTGGACGGAAGAGGATTTCAACAGAGTTTTATAGAGCGATGAATCCAAGTTTGAGGTATTTGGCAGAAAACGGAGAGTTTCCGTTCCACGCAGCGCTGAACAAAAGATGCTACCAGACTGTGTGGTTCCTACCGTCAATCATGGAGGCGATTCTGTTATGTGGGGATGTTTCTCTGTAAGTGGAGTGGGAGATTTGGCTCGAGTGATTGGAAAAATGAATAAGGAGGCATACAAAACTACCTACATATATATTGGAAGAAATCACTGTGACCTCTTGACTAGGATTAATTGGCGAATGACTCGTATTTCAACAGGACAATGACCCTAAACACACGTCAAGACTGTCAAGACTACCTGAAACAGAGAGAAGGCGAAGAAATCTTACAAATCATGATATGGCAGCCGCAATCACCAGATTTAAAACCAATAGAACTGTTGTGGGAGGAATTGGGTAGAAGGGTCCGATATTAATGCCCATCATCAGAATCTGTGTTGTGAAATATACTATTGGATTGCTGGTGCAATATACGAGTACCACAGGCAACAATTCAGAAACTGATAGCTAGAATGCCAAAAATTGTAAAAAATGTATTATAATAAAATATAAAGGTGGCTTTTCGACGAAAAATCGGTTTAAGACTTTTTCCTTCTTTTTAATAAATTCCTTTATGTTAAGAACAAAATGAAAACATTTTTGTTCTTTTTTTGGTTTCATATAATGTTCCCCGTTCATTTTACATGATTATTATTCTACTAAAGAGTTTTTTTCGATGTTAGATTTTGTTTTTCCTTCGAGCACTGAAGGCGGCCTCAAACTTTTAGCCTGCAGTGTATATCAAAAAATAGCTGCGTGCATTATACGAATGCATACAAAATATCGATATATCAAGGCTAATTTTTTTTTTTTTTATGTATATGTCGAGCCGATATTTCAAAATCCAATATAGCGATATTGAAAACTGACTATAAAAGGCGATAACTTACTTACATCCAACGTAAACTATTGCAACTTCCTTACATCCAACGTAAAGTATTGCAACTTCCTTACATTCAACGTAAAGTATTGGCTTTAATAATGAAAGACCCACAAAGGTGTAGGAATATACATATGTATATTTGTGCGCAGCGTCAAAAGTTATGTCGGTCTAGCCATATGCGTCCGTCCATATGTCACCATTTTTTGGGCCTTAAATTTTGAGCTAGGAAGATGATATTTGGTATATAAGTTTTACAGAATCCGAAGCAGTACAAGTGCAAAATAAATTGTTAAAATCTGCTCACAGACACTCATACTTTAAAAAAAAAAAATGTTTTTGTTAATATTTTTACTAGAAAGCGAAAAATATTGTCTTTACAAAATATGTATACGCTGACTTTCTTTACATTGCAGCCATGCATTATACATAGCCACGCCCACTTTTTGGGGGCGTTTTCTTTAAAATCATATATTGCTTTTCCAAAGCTATTTACGGTGCAGGTTAAGTCTTATTGTGAATATTTCATCAGAATCCGTGAACTTTGGTTAACAATTTTGGGAGCAACGCCCACTTTCTCTTAAGGAAAAGTTGTAATAACAGTTTTGTAATAATATTACAAAAATATATAAATATCATTGCATAATTTAAAAATTTCGCAACGTCACGCTCACTTTATTATCATATTTTATCATATATTTTTTTATATCATATTTTTTCTGCAGTCAAAATATTGAGAAAATTGTATTTTTTAAAAGTGCGTGTGTTTGTGGGAGTATTACGAAAATTTGTACACTTGACTGCTTCGGGTTCTAAAAAGCTTATACACCAAATTTCATCTTCCAAGTTCAACTGGACGACATAGCTAGATTGACTTAACTTTCAATGGTGATCACAAATCGTTCTTATTTCTTTATGTTATAAACTATGTATATATAGAGCTTTGAGCTTTTTTAAATATAGACATTTGAGGGAACACACAGAAAAGTTACAATCCGTCTCAAACGGATCGTATGATGCATATTAATCCTGAGATAGACGACGTCTTAAATGTACGATATAATATTCGTAGGTTAAGAAGAACCAAACTTCATGAACTTTTTTGACAATTATGAGCCCGCATTCAAATTATAATACCTTCTCAAAAGCAACGTAACGTTGCAAATAAAATCTTTTGTCTATCACTAATTGATTGGTCATGATCAAGGAGGTGTTTTTAGTGCGGTTAGAGTCCGACACTACTTTGCGTTTCGAACCCCCCCTGTGTCTTTCGAAATGTTCACCTTCATTAACAAAAAAAAAAGGTCCACATTATCGAAGTAGTACAGTTTTTATACATACATACATATACATATATGAATATGTTAAAGATAAACATCTACCAAATATTTGACATGAATACTAAGCATTGACATTCCTAATTAGTAGTATTAGCAGTATACGAGACAAGAACGCATTTTAATTATTAAAACCCGTCTTCGAAATGGAGAAAATTCAACAAAAAATTTGATCGAGCCCGGTCAATGCTGTGTGTGCAAAGACCAGTGCATTCTCTTAGTCGCCGGTCACGTGAAAATAACGCCGCAGTGAGTGGCCGTACTCGTGACAATCCGTCAAAAACCATTCACCATCTTTCTCAGCAATTGAACCTTTCCTACAGCTCCACGCAGCGCATCTGCATGCATACAATGTCTAATTGACTCAGGAATTGAAGTCAGCAGAGGACGAACAGCGTCGTGAGTTCGTGGATTGGGTGTTAGAGAACCACCAATTTGATGGCGACTTTTCGAACAAAATCATAAAAAAAAATATTTTTGGCACCAATTGGACGATATTGATGTGGGAAACATGTGGTTTCAATAAGACGGTGCAACACAGCGCGAGAAAAAAAAATGCAGTTATTGCACACAAAGTTTCCCGGCCGCGTCATCTCTCGTTTCGGTGACCAAAATTGGCCACCAAGATCGTGCGATAGCATGCCGTTGTATTTTTTTCTTTGAGGTTATGTAAGGCAGAATGTGTATGCCAATGACCTCCAAACGATTCCAGAGCTAAAGGACGAAACGTTATTTATGAACTACCGCAGGATTAATGCCGACAAGTAATGGAAAATTTGATAAAAAGGGCGGAAGTCTATAAGGCCAGCCGATATCATTTTTATTGTTTAATGTCTCAACATAAATTTTTTTTTATTTAATTTCATTTTATTTCAAATTTAAGCTATAATTGAATCACTCTTTACTTACTTTAATACTAATTCCCTTTGCATGGGCGACATGCTGCCTTGACTTGAAGTGGAGTGGTCAGAAATGGACCGGAAGATAGATTTGCGTTGATGTTAAGGGTGGAAATTTTGTTTTTTTTGTTTTTTTGAAAATTTGTATGGTCTCATCGTGTGCGCTGAGAGGTGAGACATGAAAGATGAAATTACAAGGTAAACATAGGGAGAACAGTAAAAATGGTAATTGGGTAGATATGCAGGTTATGTGGTAAATTGAGTATTTTAACACAATTAAAGTATTTGGTTTCAAATGTAGTAAAATGATATAAGTAGTCGTAATGTGGAATATTGTGAGGTATTTAGTGTTTAAAGTAGAAATTCTTCAAACTTCTAACTAGGATCAGTAGGATTACAATTGGAGGCGGAATTGGAACTTTCATTCCAACTCCGAAATCAACGGTACTTTGCTAAAGGGCAAATTTGAAAAAAATAGATTTTCTCGAAAATGACTAATGATTTTAATTAAATTTGATATTTCAGTTATAGTATGCTACAGATGACGTTCAAATTATGACGTGGAAAATTTGCTATTTTTCTGCTTATTGATTCAAGTCCAGAACAACATTGCGGAGAATTCTAAAGTTGGATCTTAAGATGTACCCATACAAAATTCAAATTGTGCAAACACTGCTACCGCAAGACCACCGACAACGACTACTATACGCTATTCATTTTACACAATTAGTCACACAAATTGATTTTTTAAATAATGTTTTGATGTTGGATTAAGCGCATTTCCATTTAAGTGGTTATGTCAACAAGCAAAACTGTAGATTGTGGGGCTCCGAAAATCCAAAGGCAACACACCAGTATCAGTTACACCCATTAAGATGCACTGTTTGGTGCGGTGTTATAGCCGAAAAAATTATCGGCCAATATTTCTTCGAGAATGAGGATGAAATGCCAGAAACGATTTCCGGGGCTTCTTACAGAACAATGATCGACAACTTTTTGCGGGCAATGGCGGAACAGCATCCTAATTTATGGTTCCAACAAGATGGAGCAACTGTGCACACAACTAGGCAAACTATGGACCTGCTGGGTGAAATTTTTGGCGAACGTTTGATTTTAAAAAATTCAGATTTCCCTTGGCCACCTCGTTCACCAGATTTAACTGCGCACGACCTTTTTTTATGGGGATATTTAAAAGACAAAGTGTTTGTTAATAAACCAGAGACTATTAGACAGCTAAAGAAGAATATTCGAGACGAAATACGGAGTCTGCAACCAGAAATATTACGTGGTGTAATGAAAAACGCGCTAAAAAGAGCCAATGTCTGTATCGAGCAAAATGGTGGACATTTGTCTGATGTCATATTTCATATTTAATTTGCATAAAATGTATTTCATATATAAACAAAAATTAATTAAAACAAATGATTATTACAAGAGTTATACGTGTTTAACATTGGTAGGTCTTATTTGGCCCACCCTGTACATATATGTATGGATTGTTTATGTGCAAGAGTGTGTGACCCAGTCACCCAGTCGCACTTTATTTTAAATTGGAAATATTTCAACTGGAACTTTTATTTTTTCAGGTAGAGAATATTTATTACTGTGAACTTTTTCTCAAAAACAGTTAAATATCATGGAATTTTTATCATACAAATTCAGTTGAAACAGTTATTTTTTATAACTTTTATTTAAAAAAATAAAAGTTAATTTGTGGCTTTTGGTTTACCGGATGAAAATGAAAGCGCAAGCAAATGGTGACGATTCCATGGACAACACCCGTCCTGGGTGTACTACAAACTTAAAGACTTTTAAGAATCCCAGGACTTAAAGACTTTTAAGAATCCTTGTTGTATAAGAGGTTCTAACGCTGATATAACATGATCTTATACCTATAGATAGTTGCGCTGCTCCTGCGGGTCGATCACAGAGGAATCTTTCCAATTACGCCCGCTGAGTAAGAAATAACCAAGTACAGTTTACAGTGTTGTATTTGTTCAGATTGTTGTGGCTGGTGTACAAACGTAATAGCATTTGCAGTCCATATTGGTATTTCCAATGTGAAATATAATTGAAATGTGGCATTTGAAGTCTAAACGTAATTATCAGTGACCACTTTTTTTTTTAATTTGAAACGAACTTAATGGATAACCGTCTCTTCATTTCAGTAAGACTTACTGCAAAACCGCCTCACTCACGCTAATTAACTCTACTAACAAATTAATTTAATTTCAGTATCATTATTTTCATCGCGTTAATTTATTTTTTTTTAATTTAATGGTGAAATCGTTTGAAACTAAACTGCGCGCATTATTACTATCAGAAACGCAACGTAAACATTATCCCACCAGTGGTTTTCAATTGTATTATAATGTTGTCAGCTGTAGAGCGTACGAGTACACACAAGAGCTCTATATATGTACATATATCAATTGTTATAATTCCAGGCATTCAATTAAATTTATTTTCACATATACGTATACTACATAGAAGAATTAACAGCCGAATTATATTTGAATCAATGATAAACCGGAAGAGTGATTCAATAAAATATCCATTTGAAGGAACTTTCTAATTGACTGCACCCTTATACTCAGTTCGCACCCACAGTATGGGGCGAGTAGATTTCTTTCAACAAAGCAAGCATTTGCCTATCTCTGTGCATCTATTTCAGATCAATTTCTGGAGGGTATCAACTGCCACACATATACAGCCGACTTCATTTTCTATAAGGTTTATATTTTGAATTAGTCCCACTTTCCGTTCAACCAGTATGCACACCTAACCATGAATGATGATGAAACCCCCTTCTCCAGCCTCAGTACCAGACATTTTTGTTTATAGTACATAGCCCTCATTATACCCTATCCCATAGTAGGGTATATTAATTTTAATAGGTAGTTTGTAACATACAGAAATAATAACGATAGACCCTCAATCCCGATCGGCATCGACAGTTTTGTCGATCTAGCCATGTCTGTCTGCCCGTCCTTCCGTAAATATATCATTAGAATCCGTGAACTTAGGTTACAAGTGGTGACAGCCACAGCCACTTTCTTCTAGAAAAAGTAATCAAAACAGTTTTTCTAATAAAAACTCTTAACGTGGAGAAAAAATTTCGTTGAATTTGAATTAAATCACATAGTCATCCCTACTTTATTAAGGATGGGTTACAAGACGAGGGATAGGACATCATTCGATCCGTTTCAGACTGATGGTAACTTTTCTGTATGTTTTTCCAATCTCTTTGTTCTTAATCATAGCCCTGCAAATGTAGCAGAGATCTCCGACTAAATACTGGACTTCCAAATAAGTGCACTTAGGTGGATTGCATTGTGCACAACGAAATAGGCTAACGTGAGTCCGAGGAAGTATGACATATGTATGTACGAGTACGTTTCAAGGAAACTCGAGATATTGGACTGGCGGTATATATAGTACTCGGTGAGTCATTGCACGATAATCGTTGGTATTGAAAGTTAAGATATGTGTACATATGAGTACGTGTAAGCTAAGGTATCCCTAGAACAGTTTTGCCATGAAAAAATAATTTAAATCCTACTTTCATAGGACAAAAAGTCATACTTTTTGTTTATTTTCTGTATCACTTGAGACTATAGAGACGAATTTTGACAAAAAGTTTGTCTATCTCTAAAGTTGTAGAAATAAACTACAAAACTCCATAAATTTAGACTCTAATTTAGGAAAGAGCTAGAGTCGACTCAACAGTATTTAAGGTGAATCTGAAGTGAATGTCAGAATATTTATTTTTTATTTTTGCATGCAATGTCTGAATAGGTCTTCTTCGTTACCAGAAATTGGAATCCTTCGTGTTTACGAAATCACACGAACTACCACAATTTATGTTTCTTTGATTGTCATTAAACTCAGAATTTAAGAAAACATGTAAAATTGTTGGAAAATTGCACAAAGAAGAAAGCATTTGATCCAAGGCAGGGAACGATCCTGCGGTATGCAAGGTCTTAGCCACCAACGCTCTACCAACTAAGCTATCTCTAGATCTGTTGTTATCTTATCAATTAGCGAACATCACAATTCTCTGTCTTATATCTCCCTTACTATATATACATATATGGATTGTAGCTGATTAGGACAAGTAATTCAAAGGCAATAGAGTGACGTTTCATACACACCTGCGTCTGAGCATGCGATGCACTTAATAAGTAAATAATTAATATATACTTATTCACAGGTAAACTTTACATCTAAATGCCATTCCACCATCCACAATCCGTACACCCGTCCGGTAGTCTGTAGCTGGACTTTGTAGTAGGAAAGACAAAGCTGGAAAAAGTTATACTTTCGTAGTAAAGCCCTTTTCTGTGTTTAAAAACAAAGTTAGAATCAATGTATGTAAGTACGATTATAAGCTCCTGCATGTGTACGTGCTAAAAATCCAGCGGCGCCGCCAGTCAAGGCATTCCTTGGCAAGAGTAGGTTTGACATTTCGTCTCTTCTTTCTCAACTACCAGAGCTAACATTTTTCATTTCTCGCTGCTCGTTCCTTCTAATGTACGACTTATGGTACGTCGCTGATGTCCATATTGGGGACGCTTACGAGAGTATTGACTTGCCCGTGATCATTAAAATGTTTCTAATTGGCTGCCTTGGCCCTTCAATATTTGTCACTAGACTGCCCGAGAGGTCTTGTCGCCTGCGTACTTTAGGTGGTCCTTGAAGCTGAGTCTAAGGTCCAGCAACACTCCCAGATACTTGATGTACGGCTTCGACTCGATGATGTGCTTACCAACCTGTATGGTTAGGTATTCCACTTTTTCACGGCTGCTTATGAGAACTGCTTCGGTTTCGTTGTCCGCTAGTTTCAAACTTGATGTCTGTAGTCATAGCTTCACGTTCATGATTGTTTGATTGTAGTTTTACTCAGTTCCTCTAATGTTTTGATCACTACTAAACTGCAATATCGTCAGCATAACCAATAATGTCTACTCTACTCAACCTCTGTGTTCTTTTTATGCTATCGTCTCATATATTATATTCCATAGAATTGGTTCCAGAACCGTCCTTGTGGAATTCTTCCCGTGATCTTGTACTTCTTCGGTTTCCTTCCGTGTCATAGCAGAGGGTTCTATCTTTGAAATAGTTGGCTATTATAAGCAGTAGGTTGTTTAGTACCTGCAGGTAGCTCAGCTCAGCTTCTTCGTTCCCTCTTCCGCGTCATAGTAGAATCCGAATTTCCTTCTTTACCTTGCCCGTATAATGTTCACGCATTTTCTCCAGCCTATCTAGCATGCACAATGGCCCGTATGACGACGATTGCTTATTGTGTTTTGTTGCCCTTGGTATGAGGACTAGTAGTTGCCGTTTCCACTGCGGGAGTTTTCCTTCCGTTAGGCATGCTGTGTAGAGGTGTATGAAGACATTTGTTCTGGTTTTGATCGCTTCCTTCAAAAAGAAGTGCGGAATCCCATCAATAACTGGCATCTTTTTGCTTTTGGTAGCTGCTATAAATATTTTTTTTAGAAAAGTAAATTCGCTTCTGTTAAGAAAACGCCCCCAAAAACTGAGGATACGGTGATTTGCAAAAGACTGAATACACCTATGCAAGTTCAAGATACTCCCAATTTTACTAAATTCATTTGGTTATCAAATTATCATACATATATAGGGTGACCAGATAAGAACGATAGGAAAAGAAATTTAAATAAAACATTTATTTTGAAGCTACATTTATGCCAATATGTATAAAATAGAAAATCATTTAAATGACCGTCTCGGCTTCGCTGTCAGCGCTTTAAGCAGTCGGTACAATTTTTGATGACTCGGTCCAATATCTGGGGCGTTTTTCCAGCAATAGCGTATCGAATGTTGGCCTCGAGACTAAGGACTTGACTTAGCCCCAGAGAAAATAATCGAGAGGTGTCAAGTCGCATGATCGCGGCGGCCAATTGATGAACGCTCGCCGTGAGATGACCCAGTCGCCAAATTTCTCCTTCACCACTTCGAGAGTTGCGTCGCTTGTATGGCATGTAGCGCCATCTTGTTGGAACTACAGCTCGAATATTTCGATGTTGTCGAGCTCTGGCCACAGAAAGTCGGTTAACATCGCTCTATACTGAGCACCATTGACGGTAACGGTGTCTCCTTCCTCATTTCGAAAGAAATAAGGTCCGATGATGCCGCCGTGCCATACACCGCACCAAACAGTCAACCTTTGTTAATGCATTGATGCTTGGTCGAACACTTGTGGATTGTGGTCGCTCCAATAATGGCAATTTTACTTGTTGACTTAGCCGCTGAGCCAAAAATGCGCCTCGTCTGAGAAAATATTTTTTGTTCAAAATCCGGATCTCCGGCCAACATTTCCAGCGTCCAATTAGCGAACTCACGGCGTTGTCTTTGGTCGTCTGGCTTCAATTCTTGCGTCAGCACAATCTTATACGGATGTAGGTGCAAATCCAACCGCAAAATAAATCTGGTTGACTCTCTGGCGATGCCCAATTCAGCTGATTGGCGCCGAATCGACATTTCTGGGTCTTCTCCGATACTGGCCCCTACGGCGGCTATGTTTTCTACACTTCGCACCGATCTCTATCTGATTGGTGGCTTAAGGTCCAAAAGAGTGTACTCACGCTCAAACTTTTCCACGGTGCGTCGAATTGCCTGCGCACTGAAGCATGATGACGACCGACCTCACGAAGAAATTCACGTTGCGTATTTACAACTGAGCCGGAATTTCGATAATATTTTTTAATAATTTCCACACGTTCAGAAAGTGTCAAACGAAGCACGATGAAATGGTAAACCTTACTGAATATTTAAACAGCTGAATGTCATTGGTAACTTTATCAGCTGCTGAAACATAACAATTGGATAAACTATCATTGCTATCTGGTCACCCTTTATATCAAATTAAAGTTTATTCAACTATCATATTAATAATAAATAACCAAACAAATTATTTCAATTCAATTAATAACACGGAAATACATATTTAAATTCAGTATCAAATTTTACTTTTAAAAAGTCTGAATGATACTGCCTTGAATAAACAAGTTAACTCGTGTTATTTGGAGGCAAAGCCATTATTTGCAAAAGCTGTGCATTCATGAATTGGTTCAGTTTGACTTTAGCTAACTAACTGATATATACGAAGCAATCAAATTAGATAAGATAAAGAAAAAGAATTGTCTCCTTTTGAAAGAGAAACTATTATTAAATTTAAAAATGAAGGGAAATCATACGCAGATATTGCATCGCTTCTTGGTTAAAAAAGTGAAACTATACAAAGTGTTGTCAGGCGTTTCAATGCGAGATCTCCTGCATAGACCGAAGCAAGGACTGGAGCAAGAGAGGACAAATTTATATTGCTTATTTAACGAATTGTGTAAAGGAACCTCCAATTAGTCTAAGAGCAATTTTAATATAACTACAGACTTCTATTAACACAGTTGTAAGCCAGTCTACAGTATCTAGAGCATTGAGCTCAATACAGATCTTGTGTCGCAAGAAAGAAGCCGTATATTTCAGAGATCAAGTTCGCGAAGACTTATGTCAATAAAGATGTAAGCTTTTGGAGGAAAGTAACTTTTTCTGACGAAAGCAAGTTTAATGTATATGGCTCGGATGGTAGGAAATTGGTATGGAGAAAGACCAAACAAGAATATCTTCCAAAATATCTTTAAGGCACAGTGAAACATGGAGGCGAGGGAGTTATGGTGAGGGGTTGTATGTCTTTCGGGTAATGTGGAAATTTAGTACTAATAAAGGAGATAATGAATAATCTGGTTTACCTCAATACCCTGAAAGCAAACTTGGCAGAAAGTGCAGAAAAGATGGGACTATTACTTTCAATACGATAATGGTCCCAAACAAACATACAGCGTACGATGTTCGTCAATGGATCTTATACAGTATTCCACACTCTCTACAAACTCCTCCGCAAAGTTCTTATATCAATCCCATAGAACATCTTTGGACAATATTGGAAGAGGTGTTCTAAAGCATGATATTCACAATAAACATCAATTAGAAGAATTCTTAAAAGAAGAATTGTCCAAAATATCTGCGGACGTGACTGCAAAGCTTACAGATTCAATGCCACGAAGACTGCTAGTAATTGATTCCAAAGGCTAGCCAACGAAATATTAATATTGATTTAAGTTTTTTGTGTTCAGACTCTTGCGAAGTAAAATTTGATAGTAAATTAAGATTTTTATTTATTAACTTAATATATAAATTACTAGCCAATGTTTTTCTGAATTTGTTAAAATGGAGAATAAAATAAACTTGCATAGGTGTATTGAGACATTTTCAAATCACTGTATATGCAATGGATGGTACGAGTATGACGCTATTCCTCATCGTCTAACCCATTTCTATGAAAGGTGCGGCATTTTGAATTTGTTGTTTCTTCATTAAAGATTTCGGTCACAAATAATGACAATATTTGTGACCGAAATCTTTCAATTTTGATGTGATTTTTAAAATAAACCTTAACGGTCGCCTTAAATACTTTTTTGAAAAATTAAATCTGCTCTCGTTAAGAAAACGCCCTCAAAAATTTATTTTCTACTAAAAATATTGGAAAAGCAATTGTTTTGAAAAAGTCTGTTTGTGGACGGATTTAAGAAATGTTAAACTAAATATAAAGTGAACTGAAAAGTTCACCACTCTATGGGTTTGAAGATAAGGGATAGGGTATCATATAATCCGTTCCAGGTGGATTGTAACTCTTCCGCATGTTTTTACATAGAACTGTTGTAGTTAAATTCCTTATCAACATATTCAAAGTTCGAGGCCAAATCGCCTGTTCTGTGAGTGGATCGAAATGATAGTCATACGAACGATTGGATTAAAATGATTGCAAACGATCGCTAACGATACGTAATCTTTTGTTGCGAAGTAATGAGATCGTGCCAGAAGAGACTTCAAATAAGTCTCGTTTGGCTATTAAACAATAAAGTGTACGATTGTATCGCACGTACTTGAACTTACATGTTGTTTACATGCAAAAACTCAGATTTGAAATTTAAGCAAAATCGTTAAAATGGTATTTATTCACAAAAAAAAAATCCATTAAAATTGGAAAAAAAATTCTAAAATTTTGAAAATTTTCCAAAACTTGGTACGCCATGGATTTTCTTCAAACTTCATATCTCGGGTCTGTGGGGTCACAATTCGAGGCGAAATCGATATTTGTACTCTAACCCCAAAAAAATTACTTTCTCGAAAACGGTTCTAATGAATTTGATCAAATTCTATATTTGAGTTATAGTGGATACACGCTTTCAGATGGCGTTCACACGTTTTCGTCAAAAATAATGGTGCTTTATTTATTGTCTGGTTCTTAAAAATTTACTATTTCTCGGCGATGGCTCTATTGATTTTGTTCGAATTTAATATTTAGACAATATATGATATATGCAAGATCATGGCATACCATTTTCTTAACGGATCTAATAAAATAAAAAAATAAAAAAAAATAAAAAATTCAAATCTGAGTTTTAGCAGATAAACAACATATACGTAGGTGCAACTGCTTGCACTTTATTAACTTCCTAAAATCAACTTCTACACCATTTTCGACATATGTATGTAAGAATAAGCCATTCAAGTTTTGGACATATGGTCAAATAAGTTTTTTAGCTTTTTAACGCATTTTACGAAAATTAGAAATTCTTCGCTTCTTATCGATTTTAGGTTAATTGGAAATCTGAACAATTCATAAACGAAAAACATTTATGGAGCAAGTAGGTACGATTTAGTTTCAGTTGAAATGGTACCAATGGAATAACCAAACTGCCTGGAAATTTAAGGTAAATGAAAATTATTTGTTCTAGAAATCGGCAAAGCTCTCATTACCAAAGTTGAACATACAAATGTTTTAAGTTTTTTTTTAAGTGACCGATCAACACATAATTGATTTACATCTTAACCCGTCTCAACTATTGCTGGTGTTCCCGGAAGTTTCTTTCTTACACTTTTTTATTAATTAATTATATCAATAGCTTCACCATTAACTTGCGATCTAATCAATTGTTTCGTTGGCAATACTCACAAGTTGTTGAATCCCAGCGGCAGCGATTGTTTATTAAATTTAGCTCTGATGTTGGTGCACTTATATCAAGGTGGAAAAATTAGAGTTAAGTTTAATTCATCAAAGACCCAGTCTCTGCAACGGTTTATCAATCCAAACCAATTGAAAATGTATGTTCAACCTCGGTACTAACTCATTAACTCAAGTTAGCATTGCTGGACAATTAGTAGAGAGAGTAGAGAGTTTCCAATATCTTGGGAGTATTGTCTCTACCGAAGGAGGAATCGAACAGGATGTTGTCAATCGAATCGGCAAAGTATAGTCTGCGTTTGGAATGATGTCCATGATATGATGAAGCAATGCAATCAGCTTAAACACCAAGCTACGACTGTTCCGTTCAAATGTTGGGTGCAGCACTTGGAAGGTGACAGCTACTATAACAAACAAACTACAAACGTTCGTTAATAGGTGCCTACGGAACATCTTAAGGGTTTTCTGGTCTAACCGTATCTCTAACCAACATCTTTAGCAGAGAACGGGTCAGGAACCAATAAGCACAACCATCCAATGACAGAAGTGACAGTGAATTGGTTATAAACTTCGAAAAGGCGACATAAGCGATGCAATGGAATCCGTTAACACATGATGGTGGAAGAACGGGTCGGGCGAGCAATACATGGCGCAGAACAGTTGAGGATTAGTCACGCAATTGAAGAAGAGTTGGAGAGAGCTGGAGCTCATTGCCAGGAACCGTACACGATCGCGCGTAGATGTAGTAGAGGCCCTAGGACCCATAAGGAGAAACAGGACATAAGTAAGTAAGTAAGTAAGTATGATAAAATGATATTAATAATAAAGTCTATGTATTTTTTTTTTTTTTAAATGCGAGTAATTTCCTTTTAACTAGGTATTGCAAATCTGCAGCTCTCAAGCTTATGAGAAATAACTTGCAAAATGTGCAAAACGATTTTGACATGCTGATTTTGACTGATAATTAAGTCTTATATTAAAAATCTTATTAGAATCCGAGAATATAGGTAACAAATGGGGACAGCAACCCTCACTTTATTGGAATGGCTTGATGAGAGATAGGGTATCGTACGATCTGCTCCAGACGGATTGTAACTTTTCTGTAATTTTTTTTTAATTATGACACGCACATACAGGATCAAGTATACGATAAAATGTAATTTTACGAATTCGGTTTTAGCCATTAATTGCGCTGTTGCCTTAAATCGTTTGTATTTCGTTGAGAGGCTGATTGCCTCGTAGATAGTTTCATTTATTGTATTTTCTGATAAAGTAAGTTCTACCATATTTATAACAACTTACCGACTAATTTCGTCTCCCGTAAATGGATCTCCCGTCGAAGCCAGAATAATGTCCTCCGTTGTAGATGAAATCCACCCTTGTGGCGAGATTATGTCACCATCTAATTCTGCTAGATCTGTGACATTCATTCTGCAATACATTAACAATTGGAAAAAAAAAATAAATTCATATATGATAATAGTCATCACTAAATTAGAAAAGTCAACAGAATTCTAGCGAAATTCCATCAGAGCAAATACCTGCATTAATTTAAGTCGGATCATAGTTCAGACAATATTAATGCGAAAGGTCTAAGTCATTCATTAGTACCGTTGCGGAGAATTTATAGCGCACAATCTGCTTATCTGACTGACTCAGTACGAAACAACGACAGAGTCAATACTTCAACGATGGTTCCGTACTAAATAAGTCACATATGGGTTACGCTTAAATTAGTGTCAATTAACGCATTTAAAGGGGTCATTTTCAATCAACAAATATACTCCAACCAATGGGTCAGAGATGCTGGCGATGCTTGAAGAGGCTGTAGCAAGACGCCTTTTTTTTGTTCCTTCACTAGCCACTCAATCTATTTTCTCTAATTAATTAAATTCGTTTTGATCTTGGAGTAAAGTCACGATGGTACTGAGTGTACATATGTGTTAATGTACATAAACCGAAAAGTGACGCTTGCAAATAACACTTGTGTGTTATGGGTGCAGACAAAATTGGAAACGCAATGATGAATACACGTTATTGCTGTTAATTTAATAAAAATAAAATAAAACATTTTGTTTGAATTACTAATTTCGTCGGTTTTTTTATTATTTTTTTTTTTTTTTTAATTTTTATGAATATGAATACTTGTTGGTAAAATTTACATAAGAGGTAAAGGTCACGAATTGAAATGAAGTAAGAAATGGAAGAGTGCGACGCTTTTATGGTCATACGAGTACAGTCTAAATATAAGCGTAGTGTGAAATAGCTACTGCTAATTCTAATTTATCCATTTAAGTTAACATTTCTTAAGCTCTTGGCTAGAAGGTTTTATAACTTAATACAGAGGGTAATTGTTAGAATACAGTATTGCACATTGTCAGAATTGTGTATCTCAGGCAAGGGCGGATCCAGGATTCATTTCTGGGAGGGGCACAAAGGCCAGATAGGTAAAGAGTGTACCCCATAGTATTCTAATTGCTAGTGTTTTTTCGACTGGTCTGTTTTATCTGAATCGTGTCTGTGGGGGGGGGATCCGCCCTTGATCTCAGGTTGTAGAAAAATGACAAGTTCAGTTTGCTTCGGAATTATTGAAACTTTAATCGATTAGTTTATCCACTAGTAGGTCAACAAATTAAAACAGAATTTCAATTTACTCAATTTTACTCACGAGCGGTTTTTGCTTATAAGAAATTTGTACTTTATAAATGCACAAAACCGAGCAAAGACATTTAAGTAATTTGTTTCATGATTGCTTGTAAATATACATACATATGTATGTACTCGTTTCAGAAAATAAGGTGCGAGCAGAAAAAAAATATTTTTTTTCGCGATATACATATTCGTTCCAGTAAATTTAAGTGAAATTTCGAAAGAGAAGGGAAATTAATGTTTTTGTTTGTATTTATTTTCGATGCGATTTCTTGTGTCTTGTTGGTATATCTATTTAGGTACATTCATACATAGGCATACTTATATACATATACAATGTAGCGCAAAAGTTCTCACACGATTCCTTAAGGCAGTAACTTTGATTGTAAATAAAAAGAATTGGTTCTGTTTGTTGATTATGTTTATTTAAACGCTTCAATTTTTTTCCATTAACTCGCGAGGGTAATATCGGTCAAGTGGCCGCCGCCAGAGTTGGTCTACGAGGGGCCGCTGGTAAGTTCGCGGCCTGAGATACTCAACAACGAGTCATCTTCTCATTAGTGATAGCACTAACTGCGGCACTCTTTTGTAGTATAAATATCACTTCGTTTCAATGATAATCTCATTTTGTTATTATGTGTGATAGGATAAACAGCACCATGTCAGGCGAAATTGGAAATTCTCGTAATTTTGAGCTCCATGACGGGATAAAGTACCTCGTAAAAAAAGAAAAATCGCCTAAAGACAATTTCGAAAGTATGTCATCGACTCTTCAGGATCCTGGCTTTCGTACACAAATGGGCTTGCTTATTTCAACAAAGGCGAAAGAGCTGTGAAGACGAACCCCGCTCAGGGCATCCTGTGTCAGTGGTCACTGAAGAAAATGTCGGAAAAGTTGAAAAATTAGTTCTGGCCGACCGAAGAATAAAAATGTGGCAAATAGTGGACGAGTTGCACATGAGCAAAGAATAGATTGGAGAAATTTTGCACGAATATTTAAACATGAACAAAATTTGTGCTCGTTGGGTATCGAAAATGCTCACGCCGTTCGACAAGCAACGACCGCGACGGCTCGAGTGCTGCAAAGTTTGTTTGGAGTTAGTCGGGGACAAACTCGACGAAATTTGCAAACGAATCGTAACTGTAGATGAGACTTGGGTTCGCGAATACGAAGCGGAGTCCAAACAAGAGTCTATGCAGAGGTAGAAAAGTTGGTTTCGAAGCTTATGGCGACTGTTTTTTGGGACAACGAAGGTGTTTTGATTACTCGCCAAATTTATTGACTCATGCACGTGAAGCGGTCGTACGGAAGCGACGTGGGAAACTCAGGCATGGAGTGTTGTTTTTGCAGGATAACGCGCCTGTTCACACGGCGCTGGTTTCGAGACAGGCCTTAAAAGACACAGGTTTTTCAACGATACACCACCCACCCTACATCCCAGACTTGGCCCCAAGCGACTTTTCCTTTTTTTCCAATTTGAAAAAGGAGTTATGAGGCCGGAGATTTGCAGATGAGATTGAGATCAAGGCGGCCGTAGAAAGTCACTTTGAAGGCAAAGAAAACTAATATTTGTTCTTTGGTATTAAGGCACTATATGCCCGATGTAAGAAATGCATTTCACTTGAGGGAGATTATATTGAGTAATAACATTTTTTAATTGGATCTCTTCTTTCACTTAATGCCTTAAGCCGCGAAGCCTCCCCTCGTACATTCGGGCTCGTTCCACAACATTTTTGATGACTTTTCTCAAAACTGCTCTCGATAACTTGATAACTTCTCCACTTCTTGTCGGGTGTTCTCCTTTAGGGTCGCCGAAGTCTGTGGCTTGTTCGTATAGACAAAGTACAAATCGCCAAAACAAGAAATTAAGCGGCCGGGAAACGCTTGTTGCAGAATATCCACTGTCACACGTGCTGTGTCGTGGGTGCACCTGCCTGGTGGGACGTTGTTCACGAGTCGTTGATCATGGTCTATTGGTGCCCAATCGCGTGGTCCGTCGTCTGGTTGATGTTTGAGCGTCATCTTGGACATATGCAACCGCAGTAGCGGCAATTTCCGGTCGCATCTAATACTGTCCCATGATGAGGCAGTCCCCTCGAGGCAAGCGGTGTTTGCCCAGTTGGTGCCACACGACCAGGGAATCAATGACGAAATTCACGTTGAGCCAAAATCACCGATTATTTGTCAAAAACATTGCCACAATTATTCCGCGGTATAGCAATTCATGGTTTGTCTACGTGTATTCTGCTTCTCTTTACTTCTCAAATGTCAAAGTCGTGATGACATACGAGTAAGACGCCATTTGCAAAAATGAGAGTACCTTCCGATAGGGTGATGACTTTTTCGCCACATTGTACGTAGTTCTAATTTTATAATCTGTATAGATATGACAAAACAGTTGGGCATTCGTTCAGTGTAGTAAACCAAATGAAGACATCAAGTAAATATTGTTTCTTACTTGCACCTATAAGGGGCATGATGTATGTAAGGCCAACTGCAGCCTAAATGGCTGGACGGATTTTCTTCAAACTTCATATCTGGGGTCTGTGGGTGTATGGTTAGGCGAATTATGAATTCAAGGCGAAATCAGAATTTTCATTCTAATTCCAAAGTGAAAGGTACTTTACTAATGACCGATTTCGAAAAAAATCGATTTATTCGAAAACAGCTCTAAGATTTTGATAAAATTTCATATTTGAATTAAGGCGGATATATGCTATCAAATAGCATATTTTTGGAAGAAAACACGAGATAAGAGATATTTTCAGAAACTGATACCCACGACTTCTAAAGATTATTTGTGACATGAGAACGGTGACAAACAAATTTGCTGGAAATTCGTTAATGAAAGCAAAAATATATGCTTAATTGAAGAGCACCTATTTTCCCTTCTACCCACATTCTGTCAAAAAGAAAACAAATTATTAGAGATAGTGAATACTCTTCAATAAAATAGGCAAAATATTATACAAAGAATATTGTGTTATGTTGAATTTCCTTGTGATTAAGTTAAACACGTCCATTCATAAACAAATTAAATAATTAAAAAAATGGTTTTACAACTTCCATAAAAATAAACTAAATGCAGTTCACAGCTCAGTGAACTATTCGCTTGTTCTCAATTCGTCAGCTTTGAACACTCTTTAAGTGTTTCATTCGTCATAAAAAAATCGTAATGCGCTTTCAAACGACCGGTAAGGATTATTCTGCCTCTAAAAAAAATGTCTGTAGCAAAACAGCATAGCAAAAAGTTGAACAGCGTAGCAAAAGTGAAATTCTTTATAAAAACGTATAGGAAAGTTACAATCCATCTGGAATGGATCGTTTGATACCGGGTACCCCCAATGATATCTTGCGGATATTTCCGCAATTTTTAAGACATTCTCTTCGAAAAAAATGTTTTCACAAAATTTTCTTTCACGAAAATAGACGTGGTTGTCACCATTTGTAACCGAAGTTAACGAATTCTGATTATTATGAATTATATTTGCAATAAGAATAATAGTTTTTGAAAAAAAACAGAATATGTTTTCTTGAAGAAAACGCCACCAAAGAGTAGGCGTGGGATGTCTGTAGGAGGAATTGAAAAATGTTTACACTAGTCCTGCTTTGGATTTTAGAAAGCTTATATACAAGATTGTTTTTTCTTGCTCAAAATTGAAGGTCCAAACACTGGTGATATATAGACAGACGGACGGACGGACATGGCTAGATCGACGTAACTTTCGATGCTGATAGCATAGACAAAATAAATTGATCTCGTAAAAGTTAATAAAAATCATTAGGTGTACTTTATCTCTGATTTGTTTTATTGAGGACATTTGCCCCAAAGCGCTTAACATCTCAAAACATGTAAAAAAAAGTTACTTAATGTCACTAAAAGATATAAATATGTTATATGTATTAGAAAATAAAAAAAAAAAATATTTCGGGGTATATCGGTATTATTTCTCTATGTTACAAACTGGGTATCAAAATTAATGTGCCGTATGGGATAGGGTAATAAACACATTTTTTCACATACAGGCCATTTCAAAAAAGTTAGGATAGCTCTTCCGTCTCATCAAGACAAACGAAAAGTTTCGAGCCAGCTACAAATGTTCAATGCCTGACATATTGACGAAATACTCGTCCCTACAGTGCGCACGTACCACATAGTATGGTTGAGCTGTTAGTTTTTCTCCGTATCATACTTATGTGTACTAATGTGTACGAGCATTTAATAAAATAATAATAAAGTTTTGTCGTGCATATCCTTCAGCATGTAGGTTTGCCAAGATGATCTGAGCATATATAGCAGAGTTGTATTTTTTTTAGCGGTAGTTGAATTAATGGGAAATCCCCAGACATGATTCAATCAAAAAATACTGTTTCGAAAAACTTAACTTGGAAGCTAAGCACAGAGAATATGGACCAACGAATCCGTACCCTCAAAGATCAAACAATAAAATGGTATATGGGTAGATCAAGTATAGTTGAAGAGACCTCTCATCTCTAGTAAATATTCAATTCCTATGTGAAACTAGATTAAACCAGAAGAACCTCGAGAACAACCTCGGTTAACAATAGAAAGGGGCACAATAGATGAAAAAAGATATGAAAAACAGAAAAAAAAATTCTAAAACGTAGCAAAACCAATGAATTCGGTGAAAGTGGGTAGCAAAGTAGCAAATGTTTTTCTTTTTTTAAATGTAATAAATTTGCTACGATCATAGCAAAGTGGCAGAGCTGCTAAGGAGGTATTGTATAACATAAACCATAACACAAGCCCTAACGATATTGGCGACCGAAATCGTAACACGTAGTAGCAATTTTGCATTAACCTTAGCCAGGTAAAGAGAATTGTTACTAATAGAATTGTGACAATATAGCCTACAGGATTTGTCATCGAATTATGAAGCATCAAAATCCATAACTTTAATAAAATCCCAACAAAACCCTCTGTCAGTTGTAAGTAAATAAAATCGAACATATGCTTCGTTAAATTCAGTATATCATTTTCATACATGTACATATTACTGGAATGGTCCTATTCCTAATAAAGTGTTAGTGGAGCTGCTAATTTGTTGATTCAAATGCAATACTTTTTTCTACTCAGATGATATTATCGCGATTTTATCAGAAAAACTTTGATTACGACATGTTCTTAGAAGAAAGTGAGCGTGGCTGTCACCATTTGTAACTAAAGTTCACGGATTCTGATGAGATGCTCAAAATAAGACTTAACCATCACCAATCAATATCTTTAAGAAAGCAAAATATGTTTCTTTTTATGAAAACACCCTCAAAATGTGGGGGTGACCCCATGTTATATATAAACGAACTGTAGAGTAAAACTACGTTTTGTTAGGAGAATGTTTTTCAGTTCCAAGTAAAAATATTGAGAAATTCTTTGGATAGCTAGAAATAATGAACAATTATAATTAGATCAAAATTAGCGTAGGTCAAACAAAGTTGTAGTTTAGTGTGATAGTTATTTTTTTTTTTATTTGATAGAAAATTGTTGCTTATACAAAAAAGACGATGGATTGCCCCCACACTATCCATCGTCAATTGCCAGGATAAACAACAAAACCATGGGTTGAATCACCGTATCCGTGAACAGATAACTCGTCATGTAATTTGTGTTGTGTTGTTGGTAGCTCTACCAAGAACATAAGTCATTCGTTGACGGATACTGCTGTTCCACCGCAGCTTTGCCGGACAGTGCAATTTATTCCCTACGACTGGGTAACCACCCCGAAGAAGGGTGAACTATCAGTCTTAGGCAATGGCTTATTCCATTATATGGCTCAAATGTAGTGGATAAATCTACAATATACAAATCTAGGATGGTGATGAATGAAATGAAATGCCTTAACGTCAACAGCGGCAGCTGCTCCCCAGTATGTAGGTATGCCAGTGTAACTGACTTGTACTGTATTTGAGCCGTCAAGCGGCACGTTAAACTTACAGCTTAATTCACCATACTCGAAGTACCATGAAAAGAATAAATAAAAAAAATAATTAGGCTAGGAGAGCTCTTTTATTCAACGAGCAGAGCAAAATAAATTCAAGTTCAACAGAGAAATGTAAATAAAAGTGCAATGTACAATACGAGTAAAATCCGACTACAAATTCAATTAAGTAGTATTTTGTTTAACTTAAAGGTCTTTTGTACTTAGTAACATACTCGTAGAGCATTCTGCAACTAATTATAAAGTGTGAAATGCATACATACAGACATACTCTACTATAGTAATGTCAAGTTTGCTTAAAATCTCGAGATAGAAAATTTTCAGGAAACCAATACTTGCCCTTCTTGTCCCGGAAAGGAGATTGGTACCGCCAAGTCTATCTCTGACCCAGAAAGAGAGTGAGGAAGGTACTCAACAAAATCATGGGATCTGGCCAAACTGCCATTTGGACTTTTATTGCGGATTTTTAATAAGACTACAGAAATGAGGTCGAAGAAGCTAGGGTGGTCTTTTAAAATAAATCAAATAAAATGTTCTTTTAGCAGAAATTATTTATGGAAACTGATGAGTCCCAGCGCGGTATCATGTCATCGAATATACTACATATTATACTTAACACATAACCAACAGTTTTCATACTTACGATTTACCACCACATGCCCCAAGAAACTATTTAACATACTACTTTACCATTTAACATTTTTCCCAACAAATGTCCTAATACTCGTAGTCCACGGGAATATAATATTTACCATCTAACCAACCCTCAATTACCCTACCACCATCTGAACTATCAAACTATTATACACTATACTTACTATCTAACCAACTGACTACCAATCACTGAATGCCCTAAAACATAAAATGTTATTCCATACATGCACAAAATATTTATATGAAATAAACATTTTATTTCAACTAATTATTTCAAGTTTTATGAAATTTTGTTTAAAATGCAAGTAATTAGGTATTTCAGATTTTATTTGAAATAAAAACGGCATAAGTCTGTTCCACACGAAATTCATCAGGACCCCTTGGGGTTTGTATAGGATAGCGACATTTATTTTTGAACCTAGCCACATTGCTAGGGTAAAAAAGTTCAGTGTTACTCGTAGGTCCGTTATATTCGTGTTTCACGCAAATAATCAACATTTTTGAAAAATATTTAGACGGGGCACTAGTGTCCCAACATTTAAAATGTTTCTATCCTATACTATGAAATATGTATATTAATGTTGTCATAGTTTCTAACAAAAAGAAATAATAATGTCCGTCCGACTGTCTGTCTGCATGTCACTACTGTTTGGACCTTAAGTTCTGAACTTTGTTGGAAAGTGAAATTCCATATATAAGCTTTGTGTAATGCGAAGCAGTATAAGTGTAACAATTTGTGGAATCCGCCAAAAAAACTCCCTTTTAAAAAAATGTCCTTTTTTCAATATTTTTACTGAGAACTGAAAAATACTGCCTTAATAAAATGCTAGCACACCCGCCCGACTTTACCCGTGCCAAAGATTCATAGATCATGATATTGTTCCATTTCCTACGGTTAATGTGAGATATGTTGGTGGGGCAGGCAAATAATGATCTCCTGTATTGTGAAATACATTTCTTGAGTGTTTACCTTGTTGATATCAAGCAATAATAAAATGTACTCGTAGCTTCAATCATTTCCAGAAAAATGGTCAATATGCGGAAGAAAACTCCATTGAAATCGGGTAAGCTGTTCTCAAGTTATATGGTACGAAAGCAAACTTATTGTTGCCTACCTAATGATCTTAGGTATATGAAGACTTTTGGTAGACCTTTTGGAACTCTTAAAGTTTCAATATAGTGGGTGCTCAGAAAATGTTCCAATGTACTGAAGAAGACTGCATTAAAATTGATTAATAAACACTCACGCAGAAAGACATATAGTATATCTAAACATTTTCAATTATATAATATGTAGAAATATTGACATTGATTTTCTTCATCTTTCGTCAACGCCCACTTTTTAATGGCGTTTTCTTAAAAAAAAAACTTATTTTGCTATTTTAAATTATTGAAAAGATATCTTTCTCATTGAATTTCATTTAAATAATTCATAACGCCAATCCCACTTTAAAGGAAACATTAGAAGCATCATTTAAGATTTGCCGTCGATATTTTAGTACAGAATATACATAACTAGTTAGTATACCCCAATCACATCCAATAAAGATATGATTTTATTACCTGTTAATACTTTGTAGGGCCCTTTTTCCGAACTCCTCCCGAATAGATTTTTCAATTTCAACTAGTAATAACTGCAATTAAATTTTGCATGAAACCAATACTCTGGTCCAGTAGCGGGGCTTAGTAATCGCCACTAAGTTTCTTCCATTCTCTAAAAAACTGTTGCTTTTGCTCCAAAAAGTAAGTAGCAAATATAGATATATTGGATAATCGATTGTTTGGCAGATCGATTACACAATTAAAGATCAATCTTAATGTAGACATATACATCGTAGACAGAAACTCGTCAACCAGATTCAACAGGATGGTGGTACTCGCGCAACTATGTTGTTGTGTGAAGCTAAACTAAAGGAGTAAGAAGAGGTGGAATTAGTTCAAGTTTGAATATATTTGCAAGTTCATCTAGAATTTAGAAGCAACAAATTTCGATTCCGGTAATCTGATTTCATGCTTCACACATGTTTTAATCCGTCTGAATTCATCTCTTAATTCAGGAATTATAAATGTGTTCCATCTTTTAAAACCTCTTTTCAATGAGTGTTCTAACTTAAAAATAAACTAATTTGGAAATAAACCATTCACAGTTTTTGTAACAAAGAACGAATGCTTAATAAGGACATGAGAATCGAACAGATCGTTGATTGTGGAAGTAAAGAAATAAGAGGGTTGATTGTTAACAGTGATATTGTGCAAAAGCAGGACAATTTGATACTCTATATACTGTGAGCGTCAAAAAAAAGTTTATACCTCTGTGATTCATGTTTCAAATTCAAATATAATTTTTATTAAAGGTTTATCTTACATCTAGTTTAACATGTTCGTTTATATCTTAATACTTAATCGAACGACATATAGAAGTTAACAAAATATATATAATAGTGTATTCGTAACTATGTACATTGAGAGTGTAACCAAGCATTTTGTGAACATAAGACAACACATGACCATAACGTCTAAGATTAAAAATATATCGAGCTGCTTCGTTGAAAGCAACTTTAAATTTCCTTTCTGAATCAGGAGTGCAGTTACAAAATATTTCACATCCGTACGTGAAAATGGGGATTATACTTAAGAGCTTTTATAAGTTTTAGTTTGGTATTCGAGGGCGTGTAATGCTGGGACAAAGCCAAATTTCGCAGACAACTTTACCAATCAAATCAATATGATCATCCCACTTCAAGGTGCTACTAAACCAAATTGAAAAGTATTTTACACTTATCAACGTTGGAAAGGAGCTCAAGTTAAATTTATTTTTGTATACTACTAAGTATCTTGACTTGAGAGGGTTTAATAGGAAGCCATTCTTTTCTTACCAGTTTTGTATTTTGTTCGCTATGTTTGTCCGCTATATCTCCAATAAGACCAAGCTTACAAATTTTATATGATTGAACGTTGTACATATATTTAAAATTACAATAAAAAGGGCCCAAAAGGTTCTATGAACCGAGACTTAACATCTTTCACAAAAGATAAACTCTTAAAATGTTACCATATCATTATCCATTCCCAGTGATGTATCCATGACATTGCCCTAAACCCAGACTGATTTTCACAAGTTGGTCAAGTTGACGACGCCGAAAAGAAAGTGTTGATATACATAATAAGTATGTGAGGGCAATATTTTTCTATAACCTTAGAAAAGAAATGAAGGATACAAATTGGTCTATATTCTGGTGGGAAGCTAGCCAGTTGCCCTTCTTTAAAATAGGAATTATCTTAGCTGCTTTCCAGGAGCTGGGAAATGATGATGTGAGTAAAGCCGAAGTAAATATATATATATAAGTTAAAGTCAAAGTTATGCAACATAATTTACCGACCTATCTTGACTTGATATTTAAAATAGATTTAGGCAAATCAAGTTTAGTAAACATTTGTTATATGACGGTTTGTAAAATCAAATATCTTAGAAGTGAACTATTAACCACTTTCGACTTAATCGGAACGTTCGCTTTATATTAGTTGAGTATAAGCATTTACAGTAAGAAAATTTGTTCGTCAAGGGATAGCTTTAGATACATTTGCTACCAAATATATTGAAGGATATCTCTTACTAGAAAGCTGGTAGTATGTATGTACGTGCTTAAAATCACTTTATTTAATTACATATGTGACGTTACTTGTAATAGCCATTGTTGCAAATATTTAATCATGTTTGGAAAAAAATGGAGCTAATAACTGGTTCTAGAATAGAAGACCATTGCAAAACCACTATCAGACCAATTACAGCGTTTAACCATTCATGCAGTACAATACTATATATCCGCAATATCAGCTTGAAAAACCTTTCAGAAACACACACAATATGAACGGATGATCCATTAAACAAACCTCTAAATTCGTCTAATTTTGATTTCAAATTCTGTGCGTTTATGTACATATATAACATACTCGCAGCCCTTCGCAATGTTTGCATAAAATGTTTAAGTACTCAAGTTATCGCCCGTACTAACACCAAAACGCTCATTCATTGTAGTCATAAAGAAAAATAAAAACAATAATTGAGAACAATTCTCTTAGTAAGGAGAGCAAAGACACCACAAATAAGATGAGCTTTATAGATAGTTGGCTAGTCGGTACAATTAATAAATAAAAGCTATATGTAAACATACAAATTGAAAAATAAAATCTGAATAAAGTTAAATAAATAAACAGCTTATAGTTAATAGTGTATTTCTTGACGCACCATCATAATGAGTGGCAGTAACAACATACGTAGAGTATATATAGTCGATCACAACAATCCACGAACTGAGCTTTAGCATTAAATTCGTGACGTATGCACATACATAAACATAAAAACACACACCAACTTCTAACGACGTTACAGGTGATAGGCTTTTCAAAATATTTCGTGGTTTGTTTTGGTATGACTTTCGTTGAGGTACTCGTAGATTCGGCAGTCAGAAGACAATTAAATATAATAAAGGCGCAGTGTTTTTTAGTTGCAATTTAAACCTGGCACTACTATCGTCGTGCCAAAGATTATTTGACATCTGGGAATACTAGGCAAAGCATTGACCTTTGTATACCTATAATTGTGGACCGACATACGAGAGATCAACGCATTTTAATTTTTAAAACCCATTTCCAGAATGGGGGAAATTTAACCAACACGATTAGCGCATTGCGAAATAATGTCGGTATACATAACCGTGCCGCGATTAAAAAATTAGTGGACAAATTCGATCGAACCTTGTCAGTGTTGGGTGTGCAAAGGCCGCAGTGAGTAACAATCTGTCAAAATCCATTCCCCTTCGTTCAGCTACATGTAGCTAATTTAATAAAAGATGTGCATCTGAATGCCAGACTATGAACAGCACCGTGACTTCTTTGATTGGGTTTTATAGAACCACCAAATTGATGACGATTTTTCGAATAAAATCATAGTCAGCTGTGAGGCTTATTTCCAACTAAATGGCTACCTAAACAATCAAAATTGCCGCATTTGAGGTTATGAAAATTCACGATCCATTCACGAACAACCAATGCATCGATCGCAGTTTGGTGCCAATTTGTGGTCACCAAACTTATTGACAGTACTTATTCGAAAATTTTTGTGGTGCTGCGGTAAGAATCAATGATGCACGTTATCGGGACATGATAACAAATTATTTTTGGCACCAACTGGACGATATTTATATGGAAGATATGCAGTTTCAACAAGATGGTGCCACCTGCCACGCAGGAGATGCAATGCAGTTATTTTTTTTTTTTTATTTTTTTTTTACGTGGGTAGGTGAAAAGCTTCATAGACACTGTGAGGACCGGCGCCGCGATCTCATATTAGTGTGAGATCTTTACTCACTAAAATTATTTCCCCTCTTCTTGTTGACTACAACTAAATTACTAAAATATTCCAACTTCCAGCTACTACGGTTTCGTTCTTTGTAGTCGTAACGTGCGACTTTCATTTAAGTTTCACGTCTAGTGTCATTCCTAGATATTTTGCTCAATTGAATACGCCAAGTCTTTGTCCATTCGCAAATTTTATCCAAAGCTCGGTGGAGATTTTCAGTTGCTGCCTCGACTAAGAATTTTTTTTTGATAACTCCGGTTATTAAATCATATCCAGAGGCCTTGTTATATTTTCTTTTTCTTTCGTTTTTTGTTTTTTTTTTTTGTTTTTGTTATTTTAAAGATCCTCTATCAATGCCTGTCTGTCAAATGACTTAAACGTTACTTCTAGGTTCTCGGCAAATAAATCCACATTTGTTTTGCCTCCTTTAGTCCTTTCGCCATTGTTTTTTCTTATTTGTGACGATTGCATTTAGGGTTTTTTGATACCTTTAATGGCATTTCAGAGAGAGTAATTTAAAATTTCCCCGGCGTCAAGCCTTCGAGATATGTAGAAATCTCGCGATTTTTGAAATCTTGGATCGCTATTTTGAGTTCACCTCATAGGTGGTTCGAATGAGCCATGCTGGGGAACGCGGGATTATTGCCACCTTTTGCGTCCTTTCCTCTTTTCTCGTGTCAGTTCTTCCATTTCCTGTGGACATCTAATTTCGCTATTTGAGACTTCTTTCCTCCTGTAGGGAGTGTTGTTCCACGTGGCGTTCTGTAAGTCTTCAATAGGTTAGGTTAGGCATCTTTGCTGTATCAAAGGACCAAATGTCGGTTTTCCCTTTGAAAAGAAGTCAGCACCAAATTGCATGCCGGCTTCTTAAAGTAGTCTGCCTTTCGGTGAATTACATCTTAATCACCGCCAATAATAAAATTCGATCCAAGCGAGTTAAAGAGACTTAAATAGTCATTATTTTTCAGCGTCTGTCGCGGAGGACAATAAATGGACGCGATGTTGTAGTATGTGTTTACTTATGTGTTTATATTGTATCGTGCTCAATAATTGTATTAATAGAGTGCTCAATACAGTCTTTGATAAAGAAGAAGGATAGCCATTTGGGATGGATTGTATACGTGATAAGTACAGTACCCTTTTATTTTATACACGAGATTCCTTTGTCAAATTAGTTTCAGAACTCAAGCACACTTTGACTTTCCGTAAAAATACTTCTAGTTGGTCGATTTTTTTGCCGAAGGCCATTTGCGTTCCATGTTAATATTTTAACCAACTGTTTCATATTCATAAATTAGTTCGTGTTTTACGAGGTTTGTACTCGAGCTTGCTTAATTTTACAAATATGAGTCGTGTCGCTTTGCTTAAGTTTCGGGATGCAGTTATTGCACACAAAGTTTTCCGGCCGCTTCATCTCTCGTTATGGTCGAAATTGGCCACCATAGTGCGATATTACGCCGTTGGATTTGTTTTTTTTTTGGGGTTATGTGAAGCAGAAGGTGTATGCTAATTACACCCAAACGATTTCAGAGCTAAAGGACGAGATTGAATGCGTTATTTATTAACTACTCCAGTGCAGATTTGGCTAATATCATTTTTCATGTTTAAAGTCAATATTTCCACATTATATTGACATAAATTTATTTTATTTTATTTTTTATTTTAATTGTAGACACCAATTCAATCATCCTTTTTAACTGGGAAACTGATTTAAATACTGCCTTTTGCAATGGTAATGATTGCAGAGTCTCCGTTGAATTTCGGGCGGAACATTTCGCTAGGTACACGTGGTGGTGTGCAGTTGGTCGAAGTAGTTTACTGAACGTATCCAAAAAGATCTTCATTCATTGTTTTGGACACTCCATACAACACAGCATCAGAACATATATTTTTACGTTCGAGGTGACCGCGAAACATTGGAACTTCTGAATTTTGACGAGAACTGAATTGAGACGTTTGTTCCAGTATGTCCACTCATTCCCCTTCTTAAAACTCTGATTAAAGTCTATGATAATTTTGTTTTACGGACAAATCATAATGCATATCAACCATATGTAATTTTAACTGCACTATAGGTTCTTCAAAAAGATTGGTGGCACAAATTTCCGTCATCTTCAGAATGTCTTCACCTAGTTGTTGAATATTTTTTGATATTTTACGTATTTTACGGGTCGTGAGTTGATTCTCCATAGTTAATGAAAAAGGTTCAATTAAAATCATGGCTACAGTTAATGTCAATTAAAGAAGTGGCACAAAATCACAAAAAGTTTGGGTAATATATTGGTATAGAGAGCTGTTATAAGAACAAACTTTATTTCAAAATATGCATAGCTTTTTAATTCTTGAATTTTACACCCATTAGATGCCAAGCGTGCTCTATGAAATTCACGTTTGGACTGTTTCCAAGCCAATGGAATGAATTTATACCCAATTCTTCTTTATAACTTTGAACCTAGAAAAAGAATTAGATAACAGCATTTATGCATCCATCGACTATCAAGAGTACAAACTACACTGGCAGTTATGATTCCTCAAACCATGATACCTTTGGATCGGACAAGCTGCTACACATTCTTCCTTCAAACGTTTTCCAGGTAGACGTCGAACTGTGGTCTTTCCGTCTGAAAATTCTAGATTGAATTTGGACTCATCTGAGAATATGACCGTTTGCAAATCTTCTCGGGTTCAATTCTGCTTTTCACATTCCCATTCCAGACAACTTTTTTTTTATCCTAAGCGTAAGAAGTGTTCGTTAAGTCGTCTCAGAGATTTCTATTCCCGTGATTTCTACAATATCTCTTTATATTGTTGTCGATTCTAAAAGAAGTGTATCTTTTCGTTCGATTCCACTTTTTCGCTCTAAGACACCACTTTCTTGGTGTTTTTTTTAAAAATCTTCTTATGGTCAACTCGTTGAATACTAATCGATAAGAAATATCCCTCACCGATTCACCGTCCTCCTTAAAAGGCAGGATTTGACCCTTCAACATTTTGTTAACTGCCTCCTGCTCATTACACACTTTTCACTTCACAATCAAAAAACGATTAAAAATCTTAGGCGATTTGAAAAACAAATAAACCTTGGACAAAGAGAACTACTAAGAACCCTAATTCACCGATAATGAAAGGATATTTCCCGTTCAATAAAAAAAAAAAAACGGAAACAGAGCAGATCAGATATTTCATATTTAACTCCAGTGCGGCTTTTTTGCACGTTAATATACATACGACTATATGACGATCTGCTTAGGGTCAACAAACTCCCGGAAGACACGGGAAATGAAGCGTTGGAATACACTATGTACGTTCTTAAGCCCAAAGGGCATTCTCGTTAACTCATATTGGACGTTTGGTGTTACAAAAGACGGAAGGTGACCAAGAGAGACCCTGACCTGATGGAGCAACTCTCTTAAGGTCGAGCAACATTAATACATATCTTTTTCCCACCGAGGTATGGCGAACAGTATATTTATTTAGGGCGCGATTATCCACGCACATGCGTATTTCGCCAGCCTTTTTTTTCGTTAAGACGATAGGTGATGCGTACGGAGAGCACTGTGTTCTGTAAGATCACTTACAATATTAATTACTACGTGTTTTTCCGCGAAGGAAAGCCGTCGTGGAGGACAGAAGAACGAAGGACCAAAATTCGTATAACTGTCACTAACTAGCTTAAGCACCATATCTATAGTCGCTACATCTAATTCTGGACCTATTTCAATATCAACTTTTTCTGGTTCGAGTTCTAAAGCGGAAATGTCGAATGCGCTATTATCATCAACTAAAGACGGAGAAACGGAATCATCACTACGATACTCATTATCTTCATTAATTACATTTTCAAAATTCGCGGACAAACCGTCGCCACAGAGTGTATTTCCACTTAGGTCACTTAGCTTATTAGTCACTTATTTTATAATCTATCGGAAAAAGAGAATAAATGCACAGATGAAAACGATTCGATTTTTATTTTTATTCGATGTACAAATTTGAATCGTTCTTAAAATAATGTTGAAGATCCACTGTATGTCACTACCAATCAATAAAGGCATAGGGATGACCCCGTCTGCAATAATTATAAGCGAGACTTTATGTATTTGTTTAGCAAGTTAATTGGTGCAGGCAATATCGACCGGTGAATGAAACTAACCGGGAAGGAAATTACATTTAATAAAACTTGTGCACTTAGAGCAACGCTTAGCAATTGTACTGCATTTAAGGACTTTCCTAGCTCGTCGTACTCGTGCTCCACATTATTGGCGCTAGGAGCCCTTCCAATAGCACCGACCTATCTCTTCGGCGCCTTAGGACACTGCTTATAAGCGGGTCTGATAGCATGATCTTCTCTCTTTCGGATAGTTGATGAAGATGTGGTCAAACCAAGAACAGATAAAACACCTAATTTGGTCCTATGAAAGCGTAGCATCGGAAGTCATTTTCATTGCGAAAGTGGAGCGGTAGGTTGTCCTCAGGGCAATGAACGAATATATTTTTTCTCAATGATATCGACCGCGTCAACGTCGGCGTGTGTTGTGATCTCCTGCATTGATAGCACGTAGTGCAGGAGTGTTTCTTCTCGGCGACGTGTTCGCTGCCGGTATATTTCCTGTCTGGTTAGTCGCCTGTCGAATTCCTCCATTAGAAGACACTTTGCGGCTTTCCACGTATCCACTCTGACGATTCGTATAAGCATCTTCACCGTTCCCTGTGGCAGCCTGCGTGCACAGATGTACTTGGATCTGTCGTCTCACCCCAGAGACTGCGTCACGTCTTCAAAGCCAGCGATCCATTTGCGTATTCCGTAAGACTCGTTGCCGGAAAAGGGCGGAACCGCATTCTCGACGTCCGTAAAGTCGTTTCTTCTTCTAGGACTCAAGGAGGACTAAGTCCCGTTACTCTTCAGCATAAGAATCTGTCATTGTGGTTCCACCAGGAGCAAGCACATATTCGCCGGTAGAAGTGGCGGAAGTTGAAGTGTTTGGCGTTTCCAACGCGGCAGAAAGTCCAGGAATGGCACGGACTTCGGACAGCAGTTACGGAAGTCTGGGAAGCTGCGGAGGTTGCATTAAGTTCAGAATTTTTTGCAGAAGTAGCAGAACTTGCGGGTGTTCTGGTCGTCAACGAACCAGAGGGTGGAGCCACTTCGGGGTCCTCAGAAGTGGTGTTTTCCAGCTTTGAATGGAGTTACTGCTCATCCAATGTGCGCACAGAAGCAGAGGATGGCACTTCGACACCCGCGGCCTGCAGTGCCTCTAACAATTTCACCTTATTCAATTTGTTGCTTATCGCAAACGTATTAATGCTCAGCCAAGTTTATCACCGAAATATTGGATCGTCCACACGATGCTGTTCCTTAGGTTTGTGTGTGACCCCACACCTGATAATTTAGTATCTCTCGTTTATTACTTTTTCTTTGTATTTTTTTTTTTTTTACAAAATTACTACTTTCCTCTAGAAAAAAAAAGAATGACAGATTCCAACTTGAATTTGGTCGCAGATCGGGTTGTGTCTGCAATCAACCTGAAGTTGGGCGTAATTCTGGTATACTCAGAACTGAAAGATAATTTTGAATCTTCTTAAAGTACTATAATATAAGTATTTGCTTTACAGAGTAACGTGTTTGATAAATTGCTGGACTTCTATATTGCTCGATTTTTGAAACGTCTTTTTATAAATCGATTGTAGCTCAGGTTGTAAAAAACCTTATTATTAACGATTCAGATACGACAACGATACCGATCCATTTAAATTTTAAATATCCTTTATCTACTATATAAATATCCCTATATATCATATCGTTTTCATTCAACATTTTTAACCTAGCGGATATCCTAAACTTAAATTAAGTTTATATTAATAAGAATAAATAAACGGTAAACACAGTATGGTATTATTTTGAATTCAATGCACAGAAGAAAAATATAAAGATCTAAATGAAAACTTTTGTATCAATACAATTTCATGTAGAGTTCTTGTGCGATGAGGTAGACAGAAACACGTAAGAACAGTTTGTCCCACAGAACGCTAATAGAATATTTTGCAAGCAGAATGTCTTAAATTTTGAGCTAGAAACATAAAAATTCATGTACAGGCTTTTAATCCGAAGCAGTACGAGTGTACAAATTTCTGAAATACTTTACGACCACTTTAAAAAAATTTGATACTTCTAAATATATTTATTAGAAACTAAAAAATATTGTCTAGATAAAATATGTAGACGTTGATCCATATTCCGCTAAGAAAAAGTCCTAACAACAGTTTTCTGATAAACTGTCTTAAAAATGGCAGATATATGTACCTTCTGAAATATCTTTGGATCTGATTTTTAAATTTCGCAACGACACTTTATTGGGTTTTCAAAACCGTAAAAAATTAAAAAAAATAGGTTCTCAATTTTTAAAATTTGGTATATCCGTTTTCGAGAAAATATATTTTTTTTCCAACTTTTTTTTTTTATAATTTGGGATATGAATACCATTAAATTATTTCCGGGCAAGGGCGATTGTAGAAATTGAGACAGAGAGAAAGAAAGATTGGTGTAGTGGGTTTGAAATTTAGGTGGTATTAAGTTTCAGTAAACTCCAAGGGTGGCGTCCAGATAACTGAGCAACTTGTTTGTTTTGCTTTTTGTCGTTGCTCATGATTCACAGTATTTTTTTCCCTCCACCTAATGTCATCATCACGATCAAGTTCCATTTAAGCCATATGACCACCCTACTGCCAGTGTTATGCCTTCGCAGTAGAGTTGACTAAGCTTTCGCAATTGATCCAACTTCGGCCATTAGTAAAGTAGCGTTAATTTTGGGATTAGATAGAAAATTCCGATTTTGCCTCAACAGACGCCAGACTTAGAGTTTAAAGAAATTTGTCCAGCCGTTTAGGCTGCTGAGAAACCCACTTTTTTTATTTTCTCTGTTATGATACTATAACAGAGAAAAGAGAAGCTTGATCAAAATCTTGAGATCGACAATTTTCAGGAAAAAATATTGGCTCTTAGAAGTGCAAGTAAAAAGGGTCGACAGCTTAAAAGTATTATTTTGAGGTGTTCTTCTTATTTACATACATAAAATATTCTCTAATCACTTATTACCATTCTCTTCTTACATGAGAATTATTGATTGCATATGGTGGGGAAATACTTAATATTATTTCTCTATGGTACTAGCTACGAGTATATATCAAAATTAATATATCGTACAGGATAAGGTATAGCAATAAATAAAACGCTGAAACATCTTGTTAACAATCACAATTTAAGTTAATTGAAACCTCGAATCAAAACAACTTTATATCATTCGATACATTGAATTTCAGATGTTAAGAAATCCTATTAAAATATTGATTATTTAGCATTACTCACTTTATAGCTTAACAATATACGTCCACTGGTGCTAAATCAGTTAACACTTCCTCCCGCGTTTCTTCGCCGCCCAGATGAATCGTTGTTGTCGTCGTCTCCGCCGATGAGTAATCCAAAAATAGAAACTCAGTGATTTTGCACTGCTTCGTGTTGATTTACCTCCGTACCAGTTTTGCTCAAGGTACCTAACTCAGATAACTAATTTGTGTGGTTATTCCAATAAAAGGTACAAACACTACTTCACGTTAATTACATTTAGAAACTTATGCAGGTACACGTAGTATATAAATTTGTATGGAACTGTTGTCACTTCACTATATGGCGACACTAAAATGCAAAATTATTGCAACTTTTCCCCGGAAAAACTTTCGTAAACATCAAAAGAAAAAAGTAAAATGCACAGAGAAGCAGAAATTTCCAACTCATAACTTCCATAATTTCAAAAAAAAAAAAAAAACTATCTCACCGCTGAAGCACGATCACCCTTACTCGAATTTATTAATCTGACCGACAGATAACAACCCCCAAATTGTATAATTAAAATGAAATGTGTATTCGTTGTTGCAATGGGTTTCCTATTTCCCTGTGTACACAATTCAAATATATACTCAAATTCAAAAAGAAGTCATGTTTGGGATCGCGTATTGCACAACTCATCACACGAGCACAACCGATCGCGACGAGACTTTATTAGAGAATGCTATGGTAGCGCGACCAGAGCCCCAGAGAGAGAGAGAATCGAATTAAATTCGTATTCGGAAGCCTAGCTTGGCGCGATCGCATCGGCTAATACAACGACGATGAATTGTCGAAGTTAAAGTGATTCTAGTTGGGTTCCAGAGTCTACTCTATAGGTCTGGCACAAAAAAAAAAAAATCAATCGAGTGTACTAACAACTTCTGACAACAATAATTTCAATAGGTACATTAAGTATGACAGAGATATTTTTGTAGTCGTATACTGAACGTTATGGTTATGGAGCTGTTTGTGGTTTATCATCGTCGTCGTCTAATTGTTGATTAAGCGCCCTCTTCGTTCCGGCTGCGATGATGCGAACAAATTGTATTTAAGTGAGTGTCATAATTGACAAACCATGGGAGACGAAGATATATACATAAAGTGAATTAAAATAGGGCGATATGGCGACACGAATTTAGCATTACCCGCGAAATGAAATTTGATTTCAGTTCTGCTATACCGTACTGGTGAATAAGAAGGGGTGGATTTGCCTTATCAGAAGAGAAATTATCAAAATTTTGTATCTGTGGGTACATGTACATATGTATTAGGTATGTATCCTTTGGATTGCGAAAATTCTCATATCAATTTAACTGTAATTGTTCGCCGGTACAAGGAGGTGGGGGAAATGCGAGTTAGAAGATTGATTTGGGATTGGTGATTTGAAGTTGGAACGTTATGAATGTAAGTGACCTGCCACTTGAAGATAATTAGTAAGAAGAGGAGTTGTGGATTAATTTTTGATTTTACCATCCTTTCTGTTAATCTTTAGATAAATGACTTCAGTTTCGCACATCACCGAATTATCAACTGACCTGAATTTATACAGTGATTCTAAAGAGTTTTATTTGTGTCGATTGTACCTTGTAGATGATACGTGGTAGGCTGCAAATTAAAATGGCAAAATGAGGTTATAAAATGAACGAAAATCAAAATCGAGTGATATGTTATTGAACGCTGTATGAGCTGTGCTCGTACGTTGTTTGTCTCTGCTAAACCAACCCGAAAGTCAAAGCAAAAACTGCTGTCATTGTTGCTAACGTGTCACTTTTGTATTCCAATATGTACTAACATAGGGCTTAATTCAAAAGTGAATAATAGATTTGCGCAATGGGGCCACCCTGACGAGCACTGTTTTCGCTTTAGAATGTACGATGTTCGCGGGTGCTGCGCTAAAATCGCACCCGTTTTTTGTAACACTGTATTTGATTGGGGCACTAAAATCACTCCAGTTACGAGTGTTTTGTAGGGGTAAGACGAAATTAGACGAGATATGTTGCTATGATCCAATTGTGTTGTTGTTGTATTTTGGATTTATTTACTTGCATTCCATAGGTAAGAACAAACAGGAAAGTTACAATCCATCTAAGACGGTTCGTGTGATATCCTATCCCCATCTTTTAACTTACTCCTAATAAATTGAGCGTGGCGGTGCGAAATTTTTAGAACAGGTGCTATTTTTTTAGACACATGATATTTCCGCGATTTTTAATAAATTTTATTGCAAAACCGTTGTTACAACTTTTTTTTGTAAAAAGTGGGCGAGGCCCCAAAATTTGTAACCGAAATTCACCGATTCTGTTGAGATATTCACATAAAGACTTAGCCATCAACATAAAAAAAAGTAATACATGGTACTTGAAGAAAACGCCCCCAAAAAGTGGGCGTATTCATATATAACTTCTAGAAGAAATGTAGAGAAAGTCAACGTTTGCATATTTTACCTGGGAATATTTTTCGGTTTCTAGCAAAAATATTGAGAAAAACTAAATTTTGTTAAGTGTTCGGATTTTAACAATTTTTAGACTTGTACTGCTTCGCATTGTAGAAAGCTAATATACCGAAGTTCATGTTCCTGGCTGAAATTTGAAGGTCCAAAAAGTGGTGACATGCTTTTGATTGATGACTTTTGATGCCGATCGCAAATATGTATATGTATTTATGCTTTTGGTAGTCTATCGTTATTATTTCTCAATGATAGGGTTATATTAGAAATGCATACTATGTGCTTGCCAGATGAAGACGTTTACAAAATGTACTTTAATATGCAATTTTCTTTTTGTTTGTCTATGCAAGAGCACAATCTGCCATTTTTATCAAGTTTAATAAATTATCCATACAAGTTTATTTTAATATCTGAAATTTAATGCGAAATTGACTTTTTCAAACTTGCTTAGACTGCTCGGTATGACTCGGAATGGTAACTCCGCCAATTTCGAATATAAAAGCGAGCTAATAGAATCAGCAAAGGTTAGTCAGTTTAAAGAATACATCGTTATACGGTAGATAACGGATATAAGAATTTCTCATTTAAATAAGAAAAACCTTGTCTTTTCTCATATATGTATGCCTGTGTGAAATGTGCAAAAAATATAGATTAGATTAGGCTAAGGTGGCTGTCAGTAAAAAAGACAACACACTTAAACCAGATACACCACATGGGTTTGGGACCCGGCCTCTAGCCTTTTCGTTGAACCATTTGGAGCTTCTGATGAAGCGTAGAAGGTCCCTAAAGTCTATATTATTCAGATCATTTAGGTTGTTGAAATAGAAGGCTCCTAAGTGGAGTTTCCTCCTTTGGGGGAGAGCTGGGCAGGTGCATAGAAGGTGAAGAATAGTCTCTTGCTCCTCGTCGTCTATGCAGCTTCTGCAGAAATCGTTCGAGGAGACGCCAAGCCTTGTTGCATGTTTTCCTATTAGACAGTGTCCAGTCATTACACCTATAACAGTGCGGATATGCTTTCTATTGAGAGAACTCAATATCAATGGACGATATCACGTCTTCCTTTAGCTAAGACAAAACTTCCCTTATTGCCATTATCTCCGCCTGGAACACCTTACAATGGTCTGGTAGACGAAAGGAGAAGTTTAAAATAAGCCTATCAGAGAGGACACCATCACCCATCCCGTCCTTTCGTTATCTTCCGTAAAACCACCTTCTTCCCAGAATGCTCTGGAAGGGATGGTAACTTGGAAGTTTTTGTCAAAATTTAACATGGGTATGGTGTAGTTAATGTCTTCAGGGGAGTTATTAAACTTGTTTAAGATGGAGGCGTGGCCGTATACTTTTTTGGACCACTGTGAAGTAGCTTTAAGGCGAATAGTTGAGTTCGCTGCCATTTGCCTGCCATAAATGTCGAGGGGTCATCCGCAGTGCTCCACTAATGCACAGTGCTCCGCTTATGTACAGACAAGCTGGACGCTGGACTTTGTTTAATAACTTCTGGTTTATCGTCTTATCCAAGGCAATCCACCAGACAACTACCCCATACTTACGGATCGGTCTAATGGCCAATATAAAGCCAGTGAGTTAGTCTGGGTTGTAAGCCCCATTTGTTCCCAACGGCTTTTTTGCAAGAGAAGAATGCGACAGTGGCTTTCTTAACTCTTTCATGTATATTAGGTTTCCAGCTTAATTTCCTATCCAAAATAGGACCCAGATAATTTGCTTCATTGGAGAAAGTTAAGCTTGTTCCATTAAGGGATAGAGCGTCAATAGGTGAGATTATATATTTCCTTGAGAAGAGGACTAGTTCGGTTTTGTGGGGATTCACTCCCAGACCACCCAGAGCTGTCCATCTAGATAGCTTATTCAAAGCATTTTGTAGGAGCTCTTTTAAGGTAGTGAGGTGTTTACCAGAGACTGCTATAGCAACATCGTCCGCGTAGGCAATAACATCACAACCCTCAGCCTCCAGGATTATCAGTAGTTCATTGAGCACCAAATTCCAAAGAAGTTGGGATAGGACGCCCCCTTGAGGGGTACCCCTGCTGATATACGAGTATCTTCTAACAGATGTCCCACCCAGCTTTGAGTTAATAATCCGACTATTAAGCAGTAAATTAATCAGCTCGCCAAGTGAGCTATCTATCTTCAGATTTGACAGTGCTTTGATTATCAGAGACATTGTTAAAAGCGCCTTCAATATCTAGAAAAGCTACCAAAGTGTACTCGTTATGATTCATGGAGTGTTCGATCTTATGCACTATCGTATGCAATGCTGTTTCTACTCATTTGCCTTTACAATATGCATGTTGAGCCGTGGACAGTAGTTATGTATCACGTACATGGATATCAATCATTCGTTCTAGTGCTTTTAGAGGGAAAGATGATAGACTAATAGGTCTGAGGTCTTTTGGACTGGAGTGTGAATATTTACCAGCTTTGGGTATGAATACCACATTGACTTCTCTCCATATATGCAGAAATGGACCAGATTGAGACAGCTCTGAAATTTCTTTTTTACAATTGGCAGAATAATGTCAGACGACATTTGTAGTTCAGCAGGTGTTATGCCATCTGGTCCAGCAGATTTGTATGGTTTGAAGGAATATCCTTTCTAAACACTTCTGCGAAGTTGATTGGTGCCTTATTTTTCAACAGTCTTACAAGGTTGATTGAGAGTAGAAAAATGCTGAACGAGTTAAAGGCTGGATTCAGGCAAAATAATTCGACTGCGGATCATTTATTTATTCTCATGAACATTGCCGATATATACAAGAAGAAAAATAAAAAGTTGTACACACTATTTGTATACTTTAGTGTCGCATTTGACACTCTTCTACAAAGTTTACCAAATGTCAGGCAGTTGAAAATTCCTGCACTAATGTATGCCGATGATGTGTAACTTCAGATTAACAGACTTAAAAGGTATTGCAGTAAATTAAATCTATTAGAAAATTTGCAGAAGACAAAGATGATGATTTTACGAAAGGCGATTAAGAGATATAAAGGAGAACGCATAGAAATTGTAAAAGAATATAAATATCTAGGAATCCTGATCACATCCAATCTAAACATGAGAAAGCACCTTGAAGCTAAACTATCGGAAGCAAAACGCGCATTGAACTTAGTTTGGGGAATCTATATCAAGAATAAGTTCATATCAAACAGCTCAAAACAGAAAATTGTGTACACAACTGCAACGGCAGTTGTCCTTTACGGTTCCCAGGTATGGGGATATAGCTCATTTACCCCTATAGTTTCTCTGGTACTGCGTCGAATGAATTTCTAAACTACCGAGTACACCTAACTACATGATCAATTTTAAACTGAGATCCCCCTATTTTCTTGGAAACACTTAAGCTACACTTCAATTATATAATAAAAGTTATCGAAATGGATCAAGTGAAGCTACCAAAGACAATACTATCTTATTTAATTTCAAACAGAGGAAATTTTGTCCAGAAGTGGGAGAGGTTAACGAGTGACTGTGACTGTAGTATAAGCAAAATTTGTAAAATACGAGAAGAATTGTTAAACTTAAATGTTATGTACCTCACCGATCTGAACTTCTGATCTTATGCTGTTTGTACAATTTTAAGGAGGCAGAGTTTGGTCCGCTGTGTAGACAGTTCCATCTCAAAATTATAAACTCCAGTTGGCGGTGAGTTCGATATGAAGTTGGGATTTCAAAAATCTTTAAATTTGTCATTTATCTCAAGAAACAGCAAATGCATTTTCATGAAATTTGTTTGTGAGTTTGGACAAATGGAGTACTAATGAACTATGGACAAGCTGTGAGGAGGAGGTACATCGCTTAAGCGATGATTTTTGGGCGTATTCAACAAATATATTGAAGTTATTTTATATATTGATTATGATTTTTTAGTTCGTTTTTTTAGTCCGCTTCGGAGACAGGAGACAGCAGTGCGTTTTTGACGCGTTGAACTCAACTCGATTTTTTGCACCCCAACTGATGATTGCATCAATGTCAAATGAGTTCGGTTGACATTCGCTGTCGCTGGGTCTCCACAGCATGGAGTCATTGCCGTGAAGTCATTAGAGTACTGTAATACCCCAAGAAATGGATTGGATCGTGACTGAAAAAGAAGAGGTCATTGATAAATATTAGAAACAGGGTTCCGGAGCTGACTGAACCTTGGGCTACACCAGCATTTGATGAGAATGTGGTAGAATTGCACCCTTCTAAACATATTGTATTGAACCATTACTTATAAAGCTTGCAATCCATTTCGAGAAAATGCTACCAATGCCATAACTTGAAGCTTGCAAACGAGGCACTAGACACGTTCTATCGAAAGGTTTGGAGATATCAACTTCTGTAAATTCAACGTATTGATGAAAGCATTGGAAAGCATTCAGACAGGTATACCCTTTAAATGTATACTTGTTTAACGCTTTTTCTGGAAACCATATTGACGGTCATTAAAGAGATAATTTATTTTAATTAACATTTAACAAAGTTCTCCATGACCTTGGAAAGCACTGGCTTTAAAGTAATGGGTCGATAGTTAGAAGGGGAGGTTTTATCATCCTTTTTGAGAATTGGTTGGATGTGCACAAGTTTCTACCTATCCAAGAAGATGTCTATATAGTACGACTGGTGAAAGAGCTTACGTAGCGGTTTCGCAAGGATTGAATAACACCTCTTCGAAACAAGGGGAGGGATCTGGACCTGAAATTGTGTTGCAATTGAGATCTTTAAATACTCTAGCTATTGAACGGGTTCGAAAAAGGTGGAGGCAGAGAACATTCAGGTAAAGTGGAATTTGCTGCGGATATTGCAGCCAATGGATTGGCTTTCTCTTTTGAGTTCTTTATATTCTTATCATTGTAGACAAGAGCTGGAATGTTGGATGACTTTTGTACTTTTCACGAAAGACCAAAAATATTTACTGCCCTTAGGAAATTGCAGTATCTCTTGCCTCACTTCTTGGTCACGTGTTATTTAATCACGTTTTAGAATGACGTTGCAGTCATTTCTTGCCCCTTATATTGCCAAATTGTTCTTCTACGGCATTTCTTATTAACTGTATGCTGATTGGTGTACGAGACTTTGGCCGACACCAGAAAATGATCCGCCGTTCCAAGGGGAACAGAAACTGAGATTGAATATTTGTTCGGAATAGAGGTGAGAAACAGGTCCAGAGTATTTTGATTGGGACCGTTAACTTCAGGAATGCGAGTCGCTTTGTCTCCGAGCTGAGTAAGCTTGTTAATTTCAGCGAATATCTCAGTGAAACGGCCTTCAGGTGTTGCAGTTAAGCAGCATGAGCGAAGAAGTTGCTTCTTAACCCATAGATATTTATCAACGCAATCTCAAATATGCGATGCGTTGTGAATGCAAATGCAGCGAAATTTTTTTATTCAGAGGATATTTCCCTGATTTGTAAGAGATTTTACCAGAAAAACTGTTAGTACGACAATTTCTTAGAATTTGTTACAGAAGTTTTAACACTTGTACTGCTTTGGATTGCGAAAAGCTTGAACTCTTGTATACAATTTGATCCTCCAACAATGTGGGTCAATTTTTAAGGCCCAAAGAGTGTTGACATACAGACTGACAAACGAAAATGGCTAGCTCGACACAAATTTCAATGCTGTTCACAAATCCATATATACATTATATGCTTTTGGGGGTCTATCGATATTATTTCTTTATGTTACAAACTATGTACATATGTACATATATGTACACCCCGCGCAACAAAAAAAGCCGCATACGGGTTTTCCATTTTTTTGCGCTAATTACCTTTAAGGGATTCGCCGAATTATATTTTATTGCTTCCGGGTTAGGTAATGCACATTTTGGAATGTGTCGGAATTCATTCTGGCAGTATTTAACAGTGCGTGCAGTTGTATTTCTTAAATAAAAGTGAAAAGAGTATATCGCGATATCTAAAAGGGTACAATTGAGTAAAGAAAATAAGGCAGTTATCGTCGCCTTATCCAAACAGAATCAGTCATTTCGTGAAATTGCTCGACAAATTGGATGCAATGAGAATTCTGTAAGAAGATTCTGTAACAAATATCGTCGGGATCACAATCTGGACAGAAAAATTGGCACAGGATTGAAGAGATGTACCACTGTTCGGGAGGACCGGGAACTGAAGAGGCTAAGCTTGAGAAACAGGTTTAAAAATGCATCGGAGTTAAGAGCTGACCTGCGAGAAGCTACTGGGGCTGAAGTTAGCGTCAGAACTATCCAGAATCGTCTCAACGAGATGGGTTTGCTAGCAAGGAGACCAGCGAAAAAGCCACTTCTGACCAGCAAAATGAAGAAAACGCCCCTTAGCTGAGCTAAGGAAAGGCAAAACTGGAGTGTTCAAGGTTGGTCAAATGTGGTGTTCTCTGATGAGTCCAAGTTTAACCTAATCAGACCGGATGGGAAGCAGATAGTTCGCCGTAGAAAAGGGGAACGCTACAGCGACGAATGCATAGCTCACACCGTAAAACATTCTCCTTATGTTATGGTGTGGGGATGCATCACCGCAATCGGAGTTGGATCTCTAATTATGCTCGAGGGCACTGTTAACGCCATGCAGTACAAACAAATTATCTTAGATGGTGTTGTACCGAATATGGAAATGATAACAGCAGAAACATCAAACCCAATTTTTCAAGATGATTGCCACCGAGCAAAATCTGTGAGTAATTCAAGGTTTTTTTTTTTTCATATTTATGGGTATTTTGAAAATCTTATGTTTTTAATTTTTAAATTTCTTCCACAGATTAAAACTTTGAAAGAAGAATTAGGAATAGAATCCCTAATTTGGCCGGGAAACAGTCCAGATCTCAACCACATCGAAAATGTCTGGGCTCTTATGGGAAAGAAGATCCAAGATAAAAAAACAAAAACCATGCAGCATCTAAAGAGCATCATTGAAGAAGGGTGGTTCAATGAAATTAATAACAATTACATCGGTAATCTCTATGCCTCCATGCCAAACAGGGTTCATGACGTTGTTAGGGCGAAGGGTAGTGCTACGAAATACTAGAATCATTTTTAAGTATTATGAAAGCCTTAAATTATGTAAAAAGGTTTCTTAGTTAATAAAAATATGAAAATAGAAATTTGCTTTTCAAATTGTTGCTCTTTTTTTAATTTATGTATATTGATAGTACTTGGGTAATATCTGATATTTTGTAGTCTGATCTTCACGATCATTACTTCTTTTCAATTAGGCTACGAAATGTATTGTCAAATTGGGGAATGTGTTAACTTAAATGTTAAGCATCAAAAATACAAAGTGACTACGCAGCGATTAGTCATCATTTATTAAATTTCTTCCATTTTGTTAAAAATTACCATGTGCGGTTTTTTTTTGTTGCGCGGGGTGTATATCAAAATTAGGGTATACTTTCTGTAAAAAAAATAAATAAAAATTAACGAAATTAACCACTTTGCAAAGCATTAAGTGACCAATTTTTTCCTGTCATTTCTGTGGAAAAAAAGCAGGTCTTCTAAAATTGATTCGTTATAATGTGAATACAGTCTCCACTGAAATGCGTCTAATTGGCAATTCTAGTGGAAGGTTGTTCCACAGTGGAGTTGCAGAGACAAATACTATACCCAGGAATCGTATGTGATCATTGAAAGCTACATTTGTTTTACGCTTCCACTCATAATCCAAACAAGGACATTCAGAGCAATCGATAGTAAAACAGCGCAGTAGAACACCCTTTACTAATCGCTTATTAATATGTGCGTTGTAAAAGTAGATGTGATGAAGATCTCAGACTACGTGTACCAGAATACATCTTTCTTAATGTATACATTGTGCAGGTTATGTTAAAACCTAAATACTTAGATTTTTCAAGGTATGGAATAACAATACTCACTTTGAAACAAATTAAAGCTACAGATTTTAAAGGGTTAAGTTTTAACCTTTTCAAGTTGGACCATAGCTGCATGTTTACTAAATCTTCATTTACTCTTACCACTTCATCTTTCATCAAGCCAATTGGTCATCCGCGTGCATATGACCCTAGGACAGAACCCTGGGTAACACTGGAGTTAACAATAAGTGGATTGGAGGATCCTTCCTCTTTTTCTACAATCTGAAAGCGATTTTTCAGATATTCGACAATTAGCTTAATGGATGCATTTGAGAATTGAAAACCGTTCTTTAGTTTCAGGAGAAGGATTGAATGTTTAATACAATCAAAAACTTTTGAAAAATCTAGCAGAATCAAAAGACTAATTTTACCAAATCCATATCCAAAGAAGCACGTATCGGAAGTTACCTGAATTACTGCAGATTCATAGCTGTTTGTTACGAAAATTGGACTGACATTTAAAAAGCCTTTTCTTTGTATTTAAGTAATTTTGAATTTGTCTAGGGACAACTTTTTCAATTTTTAATTTTTTTTTCTAGGAATGACAGCATACTGATAGGTCTAGATTCAGATGGACTTGAGGCGTTCGCTTTCTTCGGTATTGAGCCAATCTTGGCAACTTTCCGAAACTCAGGAAACCGATTACTATAAATGTAAACATTCAAAATATACTGAGGCAAGCTTTACAAATGTTGGTGGAAAATATTCGATTTAATGTATAATATATAATTTCCATTTGATTTAATAGAGTCAACTGCATTTCGAAATACATGTACACCAACACATTCAAAAGAAAAATTGTCACTATGGTCAAGTTCACTTAAACAAGCCGCAATAGTGTCGAATCCTTAAGTCGAATCCGTTCCTTATCCCTAATCTGCAACTTTATCCAACTGTTTTACCAGGGGTAGAATGTCGGTTTTACTAGTTTAGTAACTATTGGTAAATTATGATATACAATTCCATAAGCAAACCTTTAAATATTAACACTTTATTGCCAACATCTGATGTACCATAGATAAGGTTCCAGTTATAAATCATCATTACCACCACTCTGTTTTAGATCTGCCTGAGCAAAGTAATAAAACGATCTAAATCTTATTATTTTGGCATCGTATGACTCAGTGATATTAAATTGAAATGAGCAAAATGTAAAGTCGTGTATAAATTCAGAGCCTAACCTGGTCATTTTTAAGGACTCGGTCTCCAACTTTTCAAGAATACATCAATAAATGACGGATTTTCACTGGATTGGAAACAAGTGGGAAATCGTGTGTTATAACTTTATCATAGAAGAAATAAAATAATCGACTGAAATTATTGTTCTTCAAATAGTTAACATTGAAGTCACCACCAATCAAAATATTGCTGTATCTTGAATTAATCCTCATCATAGTTTCTTTTAAGTCTTCTTCCTTGAAATTCTATGGCGAACAGCAGTAGGTAACATGTCAGCTAAGTGTAACAGCAGCCTTCAACAGATTTCGGCTAAAGGCTTATTGCTGGATGGCTGGATAAACGGTACAGGAGGTAGTGGACAAAGAAAGCGTACAAGAGCCAGTTGACAATGAAAGCGCTGAGAAGACGAACTACTTACGACACGGATTTGAATATTAAAACAATTAAGTCTCTCAATTAACTAAACAAATAAGCTAAACCAGAAACACAAATTGGGATATAAGAACTATCATGTAGTTAGAAGAGACCGGCCTCACTCCACACAAGGAGGTGGGGTTGGAATCTTGATTCGTAAAGGCCTGCGCCATAAGGTTATATATAGCGGTGACGTGCGTAGGTTCCAGTTGGTAGAAGCATGCATTATATGCATTCCTCTCCATAGTAGGAGGCGAATGTATGTGGTGTCGCTTTACGCACCTGAAGCACCTCCACCCTCTCAATTTATAGCAGAGCTCGAGACACTTTTTCGTAGCCTTCAGCTCCATTCAGATGAAAATTATTACTTCTTGGCCGGAGATCTTAATGCCAAACATGCGGCATGGGGAAATATTTCTGCAAACACTAGGGGCAACCAGTTGCATGACTGGTGGCGCCTCAATATGATTGAGTACAAACTTAAGTTGTACGCGACGGATATCCCTTCTTTTCCGAGAAGTGACTCTTTTCTGGACTTGGCCCTAACGGACGCAAGACTAGAACTGACGAACACAGATCGACTCACGCGGAACTGTTTGCGTGCGTTCGAGTACGATAGTGACCATTACGGACTCGCCGCCATAATAAGGATCCCGAACGAGCAAACGCTGCTGGAGGACTTCGATGCGGTGTGTTCCTTCGATTACCGAAGGCCATACTGGTCGCGCTTCTTCAGATTGTTAAAGCGGGATATACGTTCGAGTGGGATCAATCCCCCGACAAATAGGAACATGACAAATGATAATATCGATCACTATTTGTTGCAAATGAACGATGCCATCAAACGAACAATGGAACGAACTATTTCTCGGCTGGGACGTTCTGATGACGACCGGACAGAAAAGTACCGACAGAAAAGTAGACTGCTCTCGAGGCTTAAACAGCTGCACAGACAATTTACTGACCGAAACGAACCTGAGATAAGGACGCTGAATTCAGAGATCCGAAACCTGAAGCAGCTTATTAAAGAAAATTGCAAAAAAAACTGTAAATCGGTATTGGGGCAACAAAATTCGGGCTATTAAAGCCTGTAGTCCGAATATGTTCCCACAGGTAAATAAGTTGTTCAGGAGGAAGGATCACAATGATATTCCATGTGTCCGAATCTGCCAGACAACAGAGAACAGACAGACATTACTGACTGCTGGAATAAGTCCGGAAAGTGTCGCATCAAACGATGGTTTTTTCGTGGTCGAGGACCTACAAGAGAGAGTGGATTTGCTGGGCGCTTGTTTCGAGGCCGTGTATACGGTGAATAAACCTGTTCACCGTAACCACGACATTGAAAATAGAGTCCTGGTGAATCACATTTATCTACGCACCGAACTTGAGAATTGGCGATCTGAGAATAACGGCTTCACCATATTCAATGATGAAAACCATGCGAACTTCGTCATCGCCGATAGACGAGACACATCTCACTTGTTCGTGTCGGAAGATGATCTTCTTTGCATCTTCGATTCACTTAAGAATAAAAAGTCGGCGTATTGCGACATCTACCTCTAGAGGCTGTAGATATTTTTGTCACGCTGTTTAACAATGCGCTGAATAATGCATATTATCCGGCGCATTGGAAAATAGCGGTGGTACACCCTATCGCAAAAAGGGGTAAAGATAGGACGAACCCTGCTAATCTTCGGTCAATTAGTTTGCTTCTGAATGTTAGCAAGGTCTTTGAAAAAGTTGTCAATAGAGCCCTGTTGAAGTGGGTCGAGGACAATAACGTTATTCCGGACAACCAGTTTGGTTTCAGGGCGGGGCATGACACTATTCATGCCGCGTCGAAACTGGTATCCGACATACAGTGGAACAAATGCAAGAACCAGTGCACGGCTGCTTGCCTAGTTGACTTTGAAAAGGCCTTCGACACTGTATGGTTAGAGGGTCTTTTCTATAAGTTGACTATGCTGGGTATGCATAAACCCTTGCTATATATAATTTATAATATGCTTATGGGAAAGAAGCTCGTTGTCAAATGTGGCAACGTGATTTCGAGCACAGTCTTCGACATTAAAAACGGTTTACAGCAGGGGGCGGTGAATTCGCCGATACTGTTTAACATCTACACGAGTGATCTGGTGAGTTCACTCAAACACGCTATAGCGTATGCTGACGATTTAGTGGCATACAGATCAGGTCCTAAAATCGAGGTTATCAACATCCTTTTGCAGCATGACTTCGATCAAATTAAGGGATATTGCGACGACTGGAAGCTGAAAATCAACTTTCAGAAGTCGGAAACAATCCTGTTCAGAACTCCATTGTCTGGTGCCTCTAGGGATACCAGAAAAAACTGGAAAAAATTGGCCATTATTGGACAAAACGGACAGCCATTGGCGGTGAGAAGTGTAGTTAGATATCTCGGTATCTGGCTCGACCAGTATCTATATTTTGACAAACATGTGGATGCTTGTCTTGTCGGCGCCAAGAGGGCTTTTGCTCTGACAAGGAGACTATTTCATAATGGTCAACTTGCCTCCAGGGTGAAGGTCATATGCTACGTGGCCCTGATAAGGCCAATCATCGCTTATGGTTGTCCATTGTGGTTCAATATAGCTCCTAGTTATATGGAAAAGATTCGAGTTTTGGAGAGACAATGTCTTAGGACTTGTCTCCGGTTGTTCCGAACACCTGAATCCAACTATATAAAATACTATCCCAACAAGGCCCTGTACGATGGGGCTCAATTGAACAGGATTGACAATTTCCTCATTAAAGTGATTCGAAGGCACGTTGTAAGGGCGATGGCTAGCGACAATAGTCTGATCTTTGGGGCTTATTACCCCAATGAAACATACCTCGAGAGTACGCTCCGGTCTGGCTTCATACCGCCGGAGGCATTTATCCATATCGATGCAAAAGGGCTGGTACAGACGAGGGATGGTATCCCGGTATTATACCACCGCCACCGCAGAGCGAGAGACAAACGGCTTAACTACGGAGGGAACGCCGCCGATGATCCTGAGCTCCTCCGTTTTAGTTCCGCAATTGCGGAGAGGGACAAAACGGATACTGCAAAACAGTACACCACGTTCTGATGGCTGTTCGAAGGGGAAAGTGTCAACACGCCTTCCCAGGACGGCGCGTTACTTTCGGTAACATCCTCTTAGTTTTAAGATAGTTTAAGTTAGCAAGGTTAGTTATGGGGTTTCTGGGAGAGGCCGGGCTCATCAACATGAATTGGTGCTTCCGAGAGTTGACTGACACCTCTTCGTCTCAGTCAGCTCCCGGCGGCGCATGTGCACCATGTTGGTGACTGCCAGGCGCCCGGATAGCAATTGGGATGGTGACCACTCGGTGCGTGAGGCAACGAGTGCTCACCACCCTGATTGTAGTTATTGTAGGTTAAGTAGCTTAAGTAGGTTAAGTAGCGTAGGTAGCCTGTAAGAGTTTTATTTAAAACAAAATAAAGATACCAAGTTTTTATTCTATATTATATTTTCTTGATAAATAATAATATGTAAGATTAGTTCGTAGAATAGTTTTTAGGCCGAAAGGCAATATGTTATATGATATAGTTAAGTTTAGAGCGCCCGCATAAGGACCAGTAAGCTAGAATAAGAAACCTGTTAATTTTTAAGTTAGATTTAGTCATTTTTATCTAGTATGTAAGTTTAATAAAGATAATAAAAAAAAAAAAAATGAAATTAAAAAAAAAAAAAAAACCCTCGTACAATGACAGGATTTAAACCAAAGACCACACAAATTCAATTTAAAAAATGTCGTTACGCATTAAGAAGATACTATTTCCACAGAAGTCTAAACTAAAGAATATTATAACAATTCAAAAAAAAGAAGAAGTATATTGTTATGCCTTGGGTTGGCTATACACAAGATTATTATAAGGGATGAACAAGTCTGGGTCGTCAGGCGGATTGAGGGTTGCAGAACTGTGTCATATCCAGGCAGGTGTGGCCCAAGTATAACTGGCGCAGAACACAAGAACTATTAAACAGAAATCGGGCAGATATTGCTAGAGTTCTGGCAATTAGCACTGGCCATTGGCCCATAGGGGTGCGCGCAGCCAGACTGGGCATTACTTTTAATGCACTTTGTCGTAGCTGCAACATGACCAACGAGCCTGAAACAATCCTTCACTTCCTTTGTAAGTGTCCGGCCCTTAGTAGGGTTAGACACCGTATACTTGGAAGACACCTTTTTGATAATATTAGTGAGCTAGCGGAGACAAGCATTGGGGACATCACCAGGTTCCTCAATGCCACGGGCAGGATTTAAATAATCTTTTCTCTCCTTTCCCACAAGTCCAACGTCAGTTTTTACAACAAATTAGGTCATTTTAGTTGTGGTATTAAAACGGCGCGTCTGCGCTAATTATGTTTCAGCATAGCATGCTGTCACAACCACACCTACCTACCTACCTACCTACCAGGCCGGATTGTTGCCTGGGTACAGGTCTCCGGTATTACCTTCTGAAATAAGAACTCTCAACGTAGATGTGGAATCACTATTTATCTTCACAAGGCAATACAAAGAATCAGCTTCCCAAATCTCTTTCACATGTGATTAAGTTAATAGTCAATTGATTGTATTCACACACGAGTGAAAAGGAAAACACAATAACAAAATTCTTAACTCTGAATTTACTTTATTATATGAATTACTTATAGGTATATTGATTACTTTAGGTATATGGGTATATATATTACTAACGACGGCTTCTTCTTTTGCACCTGTATTTATAATTGTTTTTCGCAGATACTGAAATTAATTTTCAAATGGATTCAATTGCTGGCTGTGTGTCTGGGTCGTTGAAATGGTGTTATAATATTTCCGTTTGTTTGCTGTAGTAGATTGTAAGAAAAAGTTTGTTATTTTACTTCATTTATACAGTGCTGGAAGAAAGTATAAAAATTCATGTTTTTTTGTTTTTCTAAGAAAAATGTAAACTCAAATAATAAAAAACTGTTCACTATTTTGCGTATTGACTGTAATGTTATTTCATGGAAAAGCGCTGGCTGATTCCAAGTAACGATACTACAGATAATATCGCAAAACCATAAATGTGGCTGGTAAAAAATATAAAAATTTTCGCATTGAGTTGAGTTTAGTTGAGTGTGTAAGACGTGACGAAAGTCAGATCGAGATCATAATTGTGTACGACTTTTCAGGATTATCAAGACATAATAATAATAAATAATTCATTGAAAACAAATACAGGGAACTGATAAAAACAACAGATCATTATGCCACGAGGACTTCATCTTAGTGAAATTGACGCATTTGGACCTTAAAGATGCGGGATTCTTACAAAAAGATATCGGGAAGAAATTAGGAAGATCTTCGAGTGTTATTTGTACATTTTTGAAATCTGGTATCGAAAATTATGGGAGCAAGAAAAGATCCGACCGGCCTAAAAAGATCAAAGAGGGAACTAAAAGATTGGTTCTAAGAGACATTTCTAACACCGGAATTTCTTCCGCAAAAGCAGTTGAGCGCTTCAACTTAAATTGCAGTTCCAGACTGGTTAGAAAGTGGTTAGAAAGTGCAGATCATTTGAAATATGAAAATATTAAACTACAGCCACCCTTTAAAGCAGTACACAAAGTTGCTCGTCTCTCATTTGCTGAAAAATTCGTCCAATAGCCAGATATATGGAATCATATAATATTTAGTGATGAGAAAAAATTCAATTTGGATGGCCCTGATGGGTTTAATTATTACTGGCATGATCTGCGGCGCGATAAGAAAATTCTTTCGAGGAGAGCGGGGGATGGCGGATCTCTAATGGTTTGGGCAGCATTTAAAGACAACATGAAGTCGGAAATCGCATTTCTAAGTGGAAGACTAAAGTCCGTTGACTACCAGAATATGCTTGAAAATTACCTTTTACCATTCATAACATTTTCTGAAGATCAAGGCATCATCTTGCAGCAAGTTAATGCCCAGATCCATACTACAGGATCTACTATCGATTGGTTTAATGACTTTGGCATTCAATTACTCGACTGGCCTGCACTGAGCCCGGACTTAAACCCCATAGAGAACCTTTGGGCGATTCTTGCTCGAAATGTCTATGATAAGGAAAAGCCAGAAATAAGAACAGTTGCTGAATTGAAGCAGAAAATCATAGCATGTTGGGATGATATAACAACCGACACACTTAAGAGTCGTGTTGAGAGTATGCCTCGTCGTCTTCTTGATGTAATAAAATTAAATGGCGGAAAAATTAACTATTAAAATCAATCATTAATTTGGAAAAACAATTGCAGCTTTTTATTTAATTCAAAATAACTTTTATACCGGCAGGTTATGAAGAAATGCAAAATTTTTATACTTTTTTCCAATGCAATTTTTAATTTTTATGTATTATATTAAAAACAATAAATAAGTATCCAATTATTTTTTCTCTAAAAAATAGAACGAAAAATGTATTTACGAAAATGAATAGTTTTTAATTTGTTCCACCTTTTGTTTTTTAATTATTTACAAAAATTTGAAATTTTTATACTTTTTTCCAGCACTGTACATTCTTAATATTATCTGAAAGTTGGTCAAGCTACGCAAAATCATAATTTTGTTACCATTTAAATGTTATTATATAGATAGACATTAGTATAATCCAACAAATATTTAAACCGAAAATCGTTAAACAAATCGAAAATAAATAAATAAAAACCAAAAATGGCAACACCGACCAATACGCAAAATTAGTTAACAACAGCTTCTCCAACAGCATCAACATCAGTCCTCGTAGATTAGATAAATAGACAAAATAGAATGACTCTAGAGAGATCATGTTAATAATGCTTTAAATCTTCGAATTGTGTTATAATAAATATTGAACAGATTTTGATGGTGTTTAGTTTCTAAATTTGAGGGAAGTTGTATTCCATTTTATCGCGGTGTGACGTATCCTGAAAAAAATTCGTGTCCTGTGAACTATATATAAACCAGACACTGCTGTATGCAACGTCTCTGTCGTAGTTGAGTCGCCTATCCACAGCTGTCCGAGCAACGTGGAAGATTAGCGGCACCGCCAATCTGTCCTGGATCTGACCCTTCTCATCAAAATAGAGGAACGCCTCTGGGGGAACAAAGCCGTTAAGGCGCACGCTCTTATGATAATCATAATTGGGGTAATAAGCCGCAGAGATCAGGTTGTTCGTCGAGCTCATTGCTCCTGCAATGTGTCTTCGAATCAGCTTGATAACGAAATTATCCACTCTTATTAGTTTAGCCCTGTTGTATAGGACCTTATTAGGATAGAACTTTATGTACTGGGACTCTGGTGTTCTGTACAAATGAAGGCAAGCCCTCTCAAATACCCGAATCTTTTCCAACAAGTTTGCTCCCACGTTCAACCACACGGGGCATCCATATACGAGCATGGGCCGGATGAGATTACCTTTACCCTTGCATCGAGTTGCTTGCTATAAAAAAGTCTCTTTGTAAGGGCAAAAGCACCTTTGGCTCTGGCCAGAGCAGCATCTATATGTTTGTTAAAATATAGATATTGGTCTAACCAGAGCCCCAGGTATCTGACTACACTTCGACTCGCAAGTGGCTGTCCGTGCGGTCCAACGATTGAGAAGTTTCGCCAATTCTTCCTGGTATCCCTAGAGGCCCCAGCCAACGGCGTCCTAAAAAGAATGATTTCCAATTTCTGGAAGTTGATCTTCCACTTCCAGTCATCGCAATATCGCTGAATCTTATCGAAGTCACGTTGCAAGAGAATTGCAATGACCTCGATTTTCGGTCTTGATCTGTACGCAATTAAGTCGTCTGCGTACGCTATGGCATGGTGAAGTGATCCTATGAGATCGCTCGTGTAAATATTGAAAAGGATCGGTGAATTAGCCGCATCTTGTTGCAGACCGTTTTTAATTAGAAATGTTCCAGCAGAAGTCACATTGCCATTTTTGACAATGAACTGTCTACTGGTGAGAATGTTATGAAGTATGTACAGCAGTGGTTTGCTTATGCCCAGCCTGCTCAGCTTGTAGAAGAGTCCCTCTAGCCATACGGTGTCGAAGGCCTTCCCCAAGTCAATCAGGCAGGCACCCGTGCATTGGTTCTTGCATTTGTTCCATTGTATATCCGATACCAGTTTAGACGCGGCATGTATAATATCATGCCCTGCCTTAAAACCGAATTGGTTATCCGGAATTATATTACTGTTCTCAGTCCACTTAAGCAGGGCTCTATTGATCACTTTCTCGAATACCTTGCTGATGTTCGGAAGGAGACTTATCGACCGGAGATTTGCCGGATTGGAGGTGTCTTTACCCCTTTTGGGGATGGGTTGTATCACTGCTCTTTTCCAATGCGCTGGATAATGTGCATTATTCAGCGCATTGTTAAAGAGAGTGGTGTAAATGTCCACCGCTTCTAGAGGGAGATGGCGAAGCACAATGTTCGATACACCATCGATTCCCGAAGATTTCTTCCTCCTCAATGAGTCGATGATCGCTTGGAGTCCCACCTTCGATATGTACGGGGGATGTACAACGTATTTTACTATGTTCAGTGGTGGTTGCCTTGGTAGTATAGAAATTATACTATACGCACTCGACGCTGAGAAAAAAAGAATGAAGCTGGGACACAGTAAAATACGAATGAAGCGAGAAACAGAAATATGAAAAATCCTAATCGATAGAATCTCGACGTCTAAAAAGTGTCTTTCATTTCGAGTCTCCGCGTGTAAAAGTGCTCATTATTGATATACAACCTGAGATGGACAACCTTATTCAGCTGGTAGACAAAGCGACTTGCATTCCTGACGTTGACGGTCACGATCAAAATACTCTAGATCTGTTTCTCACCCCTATTTCTAACAAATATTCAGTTTCTCCTCCCCTTGGAAGGTCGGATCATTGTTTTTTGTCGGCTAAAACAGATGTTAGATGCCTTAGATTCCTCAAACGATTTTTCACTCCCACGGACTTGGCTACAATCTAAAGCTTACTTTCGTCCGAGACTTGAATATACTCGTAACTCGTATGTTTGGCAGGAATTTTCTTGAGTGCGTTCAGCGAAAAGCATATGGATTTTTAGACAATCTGTCTATATTTGATGCTATGCAAACTATCTGCACTACCTCCGCCAACCACCGAAAGCAACTTGTGTCTATCTCCACTAGTTGACCAGAAGCATCGATCAAAGATATTACACTTTAAAAATTCCAATCGCAAATTTGTGTATCCCACTTCTACAATCCGCTTTAGAAATGTTATTAACCTACAAAATGAAAGTACAAAAAAAAAAAATAATAAAGATAAGGCAAATTGAATTGATCGGTACTGTTAATTACATTCTAGAAAATCGAGTCGCTTGGCTTGGGGATGCGAGTAAGAAGCATACTTCGTGGGTCCGAGAGCGGAATCTGACGTTAAGGATATAAGCAGAATCCGGGACTGTGTAAAAGAGTTACCAGTGTTTGATGGAAACCGACCGCAATATGTACGTGGAATATATCATGGATTCATACTGTCGAAGGCATATTGCAAGATTTTAGGATCGTAAGGGGTAAGCCAATTTGTAGTGCCATTCTACAGCATATCAGGGAAAATATATTACATTTAAATAATTATATAATATATATAAAAAATAATTCATATTACAATTTTCACAACGATTGGAATGTGATGAAAAAGTATCTTCTCTGCGTTATACAGATAAAAGAGACATCCGAACATTTGAGCATCAACTGAACCAGTTGACTCATAAGCGGTCTAAATTAGATGCGTTTTACGCTAGTGTAAACCATCAATTCTCCCATATAATTAATAAAGTCAAGACTAATTCATATTCACAAGAAACTGTAAACGCGTTAGTTGAGACGCGTTAGTAGACTTATTGTCAGTGGTATATTGTTTTTTTCTCAAAAAGCTTACCGCCTCTTTGTGTACTTGAGCAAGCTGCTCAATACTATGATTACGGTGGCTCCTGCTCTCTTTCATCCTTGAATCATCACCTCTCAGTCGGCAATCAGCTGGAAAGCGGAAAGTTTTTTTTTTTTTTTTACTGCCAATGCAATTTGCTTCCCATTTAAATTTTTATAAAATTGTATTTGTAATTTTATTGTTCAATATGTTCGTATATAGTTGTTTGTAAATAGGTTTATGTAAGTGCTAAGTTTATGCTAATATGCACACGCTAAATATTCGGGACACATTGTCCGGCTACTGAAAAAGTGGGAGAAACATGAGCTTCTTATTTTAACACCCCTAAATGATAACTACGTATATTTAAAATGATTTGAGGAAAGGGAATTGTATTTTTCACTCAGATTTTCAATATCCGGACAGGGTTTACTGAATGAGAAACCGTCTGTCCGGCTAATGAAAAACAAGGTTCAGTATCCGTACATTTTGTATGTAACTAAGGTACCTAGAGTATTGAATAAGGTTTTTTATCATTAATATTTTGTTTAAAGAATGAACGCAGATAACTTGTCGAAGGCTTTAGAGGAAATAAGGACAAACAGATTAGGCGTAATGAAAGCAGCTGCTAAATAATAGTCACCCAGGAATCCATTATGAAATGGTTCAGTGAACTTAAAGATTATTTAAAAATCATTAACATGGAACACATTATGTCAAGAATTTTTAATGGGGACGAAAGCAGCTTTCGCTTTGCCTGAAAACTGGTGAAGTCGTAGCCCCCAAAGGATACAAAAACGTTTACCAAATCCGTGCTGGAAATGTGGGTTATATCCACTTAATCCAACAGTGTTGGTTTTTCGAAATGCATCAAGAATACAGCTGAAAAGTTAACAATTGCCCAAGCTCCACAATCACCCGGGTCAGCTCAATCCATGGGAGAGGAGAGATTTAAAATTGCTATGTTATAGAGTCATTATCAGAGCAGCTAAAATATGTTGGAGTTGATCCTGAGCACGTGTTGAAGGTATTTCAATTTGAGGCATCCCGAACGATAAACAATCCACTAATAGACACAACATTAGATATTCCAATAGATACATTAGGAGGGATCCAAGGAGGCTTAGGTGATTTAAGAGTAGGCATATATGTGTTGAATAGTGATGGATCATTACAAAAAAAAAAATTGAAGCAGTCTCTGCCACCAATGACGAAAATACTGAAGCCACAATTGGAATGACGAAGCTCAAAATTCAGCTCCAGATAATGATCCTGGATCACGTTCATCTCCAATAGCTGCACCATCACAAAAACATCGATCGCCATCAAGCTCTGTTTTACCCAAAATTGAACAAAATTGAAAAAGAGAAGAAAAAAAAGGGGGTGAGGGCAAATCCTCAAGTGCGATTTCATCTGAAACTTGGCGAGCAATTTACGCCAACAAAGAGAAGGAAAACCAGGATAAAACTGACGCAATTCAAAAACGGAGGATTTGAAACAGGAAAGGATATCGAAAAAAGAGAATCGAAAACTAAAACGAAAACGGCAAAATATTAATATTGCCAAAAATGTCATGACAAACTCCAAAGTGATATTGAAGACGACCAGTTAAAAAATATTGGATGCGATACCTGCAGTAGATGGTTTCATCTCAAATGCACGTCAATGGCAGCATTGGAATACGAAACAGCGTCTACAAAAGACTACGTAACCTTATAGCTGAATATCATTAATCTTTTTCTTTATTATTTATTTTTGTTTTTACATACCTACACTATTTTTATTTTTTATGTTTTCATATTATTTGTTTATTTATAGGCTGAATTATTGTTTTAACTTTTTAAAATGAATTTACCTAATTTGTTCTATTTTGTTAAAGAAAAATGAATTTAATTTATAGACTGAGTTATTATAATTTAATTTTTAAGAATGAAATTACCTATTTAATGTGCCTTAGGTTCATATGTTCCTGTTAATGTTTTATTTTTTTTTTTTTACTTCATTTATATTTTTTTTATCTTTAAGACTGAATTAAGCAGTAAATATATGTATGTATGTATACATGCATATATATTTGTATATATGCTAAGTCAACTCTACTGTGAAGGCATAACACTGGCAGTAGTGCGGTCATATGGCTAAAATGCAACTTGATCGTGATGATGACACCAGGAGGACGGAAAAAAATACTGTGAATCATAAGCAACGACAATAATAGCGAAATCAAAACAAAATACTCCCCAGTTATCTGGACAGCCACCCTTGGAGTTTACAGAAACTTAATACCACCTAAGTTTCAAACCCACTACACCAATCTTTCTTTCTCTCTGTCTCTTCCTCTTTCCACAAAAACGCACGTGTTCTAAAAAATTAGTATAAGGGTATTCATATCCCCTTTAACACGTGCAAATTATAAAAAAAAAAAAAAAAATATATATATATGTGCATATATAAATACATTAATAAATAAAAAACATGAATACGTCATTTAAAAAAATTTGAGAAATGTTTTATTTTTCCAGTACAAAAAATAATTTCAATTTCACAAAAGCTTCTGTGCCCCGATATTAAAATGAAAGTGTTCGGAAACTAAATTCTACTATCCGGATACTAATGTAAATCGTATTTTTTTAAAAAGCATAATTATAAATTATACGTTTTCATTTCATTGCTTTTAGTCCTATGTAATATTATAAAGAATTATCTACACTTTTAGAAACAATATACATACGAGTAAGTATTTACTGTAGCCATCGTAGTAAGAAAATTAAATAAAGCTAAAGTTACGAAATTTGTTTACTGTCCGGCTACTAGGCCTCTACCCTATTCAAGAAAATAGAAACTAGATTCCATCAAAAAGTTCTTAACATTGAGATATCCGAAAATGACAACAAAATAAAAAGAACAACTAACACTCTAAAACTTCAAGATGAACCCGTCAAGGAAAACTTAGCAGGCGACGAATACAAACAATGCGCTTTCAAAAAAAAATCAAGTCTGCAGGGATATCTACTCAAAAAAGTAACAAACGAAAACACAAAGAGTAGATCAACTAAAATAAACTCTTTGGAGAATTTTTAACATCAGAATGCATGGCAAATGGTTAATAGATACAATAAAAGCGACATCCAATTTGACTTGAGGCCCAATGGCTGCTGTCAATGGGTAACAAATTCGGATCGCTGCCGGTACAAACCAAAACTTTCCACTTTTCCAGCTGATCGTCGACGGAGAGGAGATGAATAGGTTGAAAGAGAGTATGAAATCGTAAGAGCGCAGTACTGTAACATGTTGCACTCTTTCCATCACGATCATAGCCATGGGCCCCTTGCCAAAGCATTAAAAGTACAAAAAGATGCTTTCTGAGAAGAAATAAAAGCGTCATCATAATACCAGCTGACAAGTGCAACACAACAGTAGATATGAACAAAAATGAATATGAAGAGAGAATGGTCGAACTATAATCGAACAATTCTACGAGTATATACCGGACAGTGAGAAGAAACCAAATAACAACTCTTCAGAACAGCAATAATAAGTAGAATGGTTATATGGTAACAAGATCATCAATGATCGAGAAAGAATGACGATGACTATGTATACGGCAAACTTCCATCGATATATGGGTTACCAAAAATTCACAAACCCAACGTGCCGCCGCGCCGAGACCGATTACGTCATCCATTCGAGTACCGTTCTACGAACTTTCAAGATACCTTAAGGAAATTATTACAGTGTGTGGCGAAAAATTCGACCTGTACTGTAAATATTTTCGACAGATTGAGTTTGTAGAAAAGGCCAAAAATTATTAATTTTGTAAGTAACCCAACTTGTTGAGTGGGAATATTGGGATCGTCAAAAAGAAATTGGATATAATAAACCAAAATACTAAGCTCAGTATCATCTCAAAGAAAGAGCTTTTGTTTGTTGGCCGTGATTTGAATGGACATATCGGGAAGACAAACGAAGACTATGAAGACTGCCATGGAGGACTGGGGTACGGCGCCATGAATTCTCCAGGTGAAGCCATCCTAAGCTTGCGTAAGTCATGCGGTCTTATCTTGCAAAATATCATGTTCGTCAAACAAAGCCGGCACCTGATCACTTACAGCAGTGCCGGAAATTAAACCCAGATTAACTACCATTTGGTTGGCAGTTTTATGAAGCCCCGGGTTAAAGATAGAATAGAGATGAAAAAGCTTACTTTGAAGTGATATATAGATGTTGCAAAGTTCTCGCGAAGAAGAAGTGCTCGCAATTTCAATCAAAAAGTATGGAAGGCCTCTATCTGAAGTTGGAGGAAATATCGTCTCCGGCGTCTGACAGGAACCAGGCTATCCAGGAACTTCGACAAAACATCTTGAATAAGGGCACAACTATCTTCAAAATAGCCGCCCAGAGAAGAAGAAATGCTCAGGAGATTCGTTCCCCAAAGTTAATTAACAATACTCAAGGCCATCTTCTTGTGGAAGATGACAGAATTCTCCACAGATGACGACAGTATTGTGAAAGTCTTCTGAACGAACAGTTTCCCCGGGTATACTTTCGAAGAGCCGCTCCTAACCATGACGAAATATCCGACATTACTGTCGAAGAAGTTAGGAATGCGGTCAAATACTCCAAACAAAGAAAAGCGGTAGGGCCAGACGAGATACCCTCTGAGTTCTGGAAAAAAAATTGTAGACATCGGGCCCAGATGGCTCATGATTCTTATCTCCAAACTTATGAGCGGTGATCCAATGCCTAATCAGCGGAGGGAAAGTTATTTTCTTCCTTTGCGCAAAGAAAAGGCGATACGACAAACTGCAATAACTACCGTTCTGTCAAACTGAGGTCACACACAATGAAGATCGTTGAGCGGGTATTAGATGGCCGACTTCAGAAAATAATAAGGCTATCTGATGACTAGTGCGGGTTTGTCTCAGGTAAATCAACAACAGATGCAATCCAGTATAAGGATCATAATGAAAAAACATCGTGATTCCTTAAAGGACTTACATATGGTGTTGGTTGATTTTGAAAAAGCTTCAGTCCTTTGCTATTTATTGCAGTCCTTCATTATTTGCTTGAAGGAAAAGTGACGGACTCCAAAGTTATTCTTTGCTGACGATGGAGCTATCAAACGAGCACTTGATGTATGGGTTTTGGAGGGAAATGGGTACTCGTACCGTATTAGTTCAAAAAAGACAGGGCATCTGTGCTGCCCGTTCTCTGACATTTACTTGAATGACTTTTCCATTCAAGTAAATGTCTGGAATAGGCTTCCCAAGTGCGAAATGTTCAAATATATGGGGTCTATGATCAACAGCGAAGTAACTTGTGATGATGACATCAGTCATCGCGTAAGCGTAGGGTAGATGAAGTGGCAGGAAAACTCCGCAATCTTCTGTGACCGAAAAATGTCCCCTAAACTGAAAAGAAGGCTCTACATCGCAGTTAAACGTCCAGCGCTAACATACGGTTCACAATGCTGGAAAATGTACAAAAAGTATGAGGGCAAAATATCGTCAGCTGAGATGAAGAAGCTTCGCATGACAGTAGGAGTAACAGAACTTGATAGAATAAGAAGTTCGAAGATTCGAGGAAGCTTTTATGTAAAAGAACCCATCACAAGCAAGATAGAGCACGACCGTCTCAGTTGGTATTGTCGTGTTCAAAGGAAAGATTCTTCGAACCCCGTCAAAAAGGCAATATCAATCAACGTTCCTACGCAATCGCACAAAAGAGACAGAGCAAAAAACAACTGGATCACACAAATGCAAAAACACCAGCATTTGATTGGCCTCAGTGACGAAGTGATCCAAAACCGGGAAGGCTGTCGGTACTTCCTGAGGCCAAAACGGCAAACCCCACAAGCGGACCAGTAGGGATGCAGTACAGTGGGAGGGTTGTGATCCTTCTACTCCGAATCATAACCCTGCCGTAAGAAAAAGAAGAAGAAGAAGACTAAACTCAGTTTGAATAAATTCATCATTCTAGATTTCTGCATTAAAGAAAACAATTACCTTCAGTTCAATTAAGAATTGTACAAACAGTTTCACGGAGTGTCTATGGGTAATCTGGTATTGGCCATCTATTGGATGAGTGCTTCAAGCGAACCGGTAGGCCAGGTTTTATCGTCAAATATGTTCATGAAATATTTGACGTAATACACCATGGAGAATAGACGAAATGTTGCAGAGCCGTACCTTCCGATGTGGCCAAGGCTGCATTTTCTAGAAAGGACTGAAAGCATGAGTTCCTAAGATTGCTCTACGGATTAAAAAATACACCGGCGATATTTCAAAGAATGAGAGACGACGTTCTTAAAGAGTATATAGGGAAAATATGTCGTGTTTATATATATATATGCAAATGACATACGAGTAATTGTCTTCAGTCGAGTCGAGGAGGACCATCTTAAGAATGTTGATACTATCTTCCCCCGACTCTTGGAGGTGAATTCAAAAGCTTTTAAAGCCCAAAGTGAGGGCAACAGAATATAATCTGCTACTAATGAGACCATCTATTGCGGAAGGAAAGCAGATCGACCTGCGATTTTAAGGAATGTTGCTGAAACACGAAGAGCCGTACGGTATATTATCTAACTGCCTCACGATACCCGTAAGTAGTTTGACAGTCTGCGAGAAAAATATTCTGGAGAGGAAAACATGTGGCTCTACGAATTAGCTCTTAAGGTATTTACTAAAAAAAAAAAAATTAATCCAAAAATTTTCCGTACAAAGTGCCTTTTAAACAGTACTTGTTTGTGTTATTAAACCGTTGATAACAATTGTCGTAGTTCAAGTCATTTAAAAGTCGCTTAGAAAATCAGTTGGCAGTAAATACAACGTCAGCCATATTGCCATGCAAGCATTTAAAACTGTATGCCGAATGCTTCGGTAAGATACATTCGGATCAGGATCAATTTGTTAGATGCCCTGTATGCAGATCCATAGTAGTTGAATAAATACAATAGTTTTCCACCACTTTAGGACTTTTTTCATCTTTTCTTATTAGGAATTAATTCATTATGAATAAACTAATAAAAGTTTGGACTTATTACCTCTTTGAATTTTGACATACTTCATTCTGAATTAGAACTTATTTCTTTAAAAAAGTTAGTAGTTATTGCATTTATTGTTAGAAGTTCCTTAGGAGTAAATTCCTTATTCCGCAAAATTACTGCGTAGGTCGTTGAACTTATTAAGAGAGACACAATGGTTTTAACAGACTTCAATGGTCAGCTGACGTTAAACAACTCCTCAAAAACTCTGGCTACGAATACATACGTATTCGATTTAAAAACGAAACGATGCGCTTGAACAACAAGACATTTAAGAGCCTTACAGTCACGGCACTACAAGCAGTACCACCGGTCCTAATAAATAATATGGTAAATGGAAAACCAGACATCGCGACTGTACTGATGCCAAACCAAGGCACACCGTCACCTAAGACGACTTCGTAGCATCTTGGCACACCACATTGCACAGGATCTACAGGAAGTAGATTTTTGAAGGGGTGGAGTTAATACGGCATACATAAGTCACGACGTATAAGCATGAAAGCGCATCGTTCCAGATTCACAACATAACACAAATGAATGACTCAGCAGTCTGGAGTTTGAAACTTGTATGGACCGATAGGAACTTATATAGGGTTAAGTTTAGTCTTAGTTTTGGACTTGTTCTGCACAGTCGCGTGATCTCTGAATAAAGAATTATTTCAAAGTTAAATCGTTGTTTGTTCTTGGTGAACGGTTAGTTGTTCACGCGAGCTCCGGCAATGGTATTTTTTTTTAGATTACACAGGTCTTTAACTGGCAACTTTGTGTTTACAAAAATGTTATCACAAACGTAAAGAATGATTCATTATTTTCTTATTGTTATTTCATCAAGATTCCGAATGTATCATATTTTGTTTGAAAATTTAGAAAAACGTTTGCCTTTGGTGATTTCACCTAAAAGTGAAGGAAAATGGGTTATTTATTGAAAAATTGTATCCCATAACTTTATAGGGGTACGGAATAACTTAGGCGTAGCCAGGATTTTCATCAGTTACGTCATTATTAGGTACTCCAGTTATCGTTATTCCTTATTGCTTACTGTGCAATATGAGCGCGTTACGCCTCTCAAGGCCGTCCTTCGAGTAGGCATACTCGTACTGGAAGGTAAAAGCGATATCAACAAATATTTGTAATTTTGTAGGGCTCTTTTTGAGTATTACCTAGTATTGCCAAGCATTAACCACTTTATCTACAAAGAGTTCCATAAATAAGCCACGGTACCCTATTGCTCTCTCCTACGCGTCTGTCTGCCTGTTTGTCACCATCTTCCGGCTGCTTAATTGTATAACGATAGTTGTCCAAAAGTATACATACATATGTATATATGTATTAATTTGTGATCAGCGTATCCATCTGTCTGTCTGCACGAGTATGTCACAAGTTTGTGGGCCTTAAATTGTGAGCTAGAATGAGGACATGAAATCTTTTCTATTTATAAAATTTGTCCACAAACACGTACTTTACAAAAATTGCGATTTTTCAATATTCTTATTAGAGACTTAAAAATATTTACTTTATAATAATATATTTAGACGTTGCCATTCTCTACAATTCGTCTATACAGTATATATTTCAATATTTCATCTAATCGGTGACTTTTGGATACAAATGGTGACAGGCACATCTACTTTCTTCTATGGACAAATTTTAGCAATAAATTATCTGCTAAAATCTTTTAAAAATTTGCAAGAATATTCTCTAAATAGAAAGATGTCACTACGTTTAAATTGTAATATTCTAAACGCCACGCCCATTTTATTATGAATGGGTTAGAGGATGAGGGATTTTAGACGGTTTGTAACTTTCCCGTATGTTTTTTTATTTTTATCGAAATCTGATGAAAAAAAAAAAAAAAAACGGAGCTTTATATTTGTGAATTCGGAGAATTGTTACCTTTCATTTAATGCACATATTCTACTTACCTATACAAAATATTTTCATTCCAACCTCCTCAAGTTTTACTACAGAGCTATGAGCAGGTAAGTCCTAATTCTGATCCAAACAGTACTTATGTTTTTATACAATATACGGTTTTGTTGTGAAAAAAAGTAATAAAAAATTAAGAATTAACACGACTTTCGTAATTTTTATAAAATTTCTTTTTATTTTTGGTTTTCTCTAGTGCATTGGAAGGCCTTTTAATGCACACAAACATTGAAATTGTGTTTGCAACGTGATGCTGGATATGCAATACACCTATAATTTTCCCGAAATATGTTTTCTTTTCTGGAATTTAATGGAAATTTAGTATCTACATATGTATATACATACATGTATGTACGAGTATGTGTGTTAGAGTCATAGTTAGAGATTAGGCGAAAAGTAGGAATTGTATTTTGGAAAAGTCCAAAACGTTTCAAAATCTACAATATCAAATTAGTGAGAGTAGATACCAAAGTAGGAAATGGGTTTATTTCTTTAAAAATGTTACTACGACCGTAGCAAAGTGGCAGTGCTGAAAGTGACACGTCGATATCTCCACCTACAAGGCAATTTTCGCGATGTATTGTGCAATCTACCCATCCACCGACTTGTGTTGTGCGATAAATTGCCGTTCTCTGTTTCCACTTCTTCTTAGCCGTATTGCACACCGAGTACACGATTACCATTGTTCTAATCAACGCCACCTCAGCCAGTTGGTTGACTGTTCACTGACACATAAACCTCTGCCATGGCCAATGATCAACCAACCGGCCCTCTCATACCTCTTGATACTCTTCTCTGGCTTGTGCACAATAGGGATGAGTGGTTATTGAAAAATAATCATTTATTAACCGGTTATTAACACCCTTCCTGCTCTATTTCGCATGCTGCTACCACCAACATAAACGATGGATAAACGACTTTGACGTCATGAAAAGGTAGCACGAAAGACCCGCTCCACAAAAATGTCAAATTCATCGGTAAATAAGTACATCCTGAGTCTCGGTGAAATCAGTTTCAAAATAAATTTATTTGCAATTTCTCGTCAGTGATAAACAATTATTCTATTCTGTGTTAGACCAGTTGTAGAAAATACTATAAAAAGGACTTCTTAAAGTAAAAAATGGCCATAACATTTATTAACGATGGCTAACACTACAAACACCAATACAGGCGAAACTCACGTGCGATTGGACACTTTGAAAGTTAATTTAACTAAATGTATTGTCTCGTAATTAAAAGCTTGCATGAAATTCCTGCTGCCAAAAACAAGAATCTTTGTGAATTGTAAAGATGGGCTAAAGTAATGCCCGATTCACAATGCAGCGTGAGAGCGAGACGAGTCTAGCGGGAGTTGTCAAAAAAATGTTCGATCTACGAGTATGCAAATGTATGAAACAATACACAATGATGCGAGACTCGTTCTATCGCAACGCATTCTTTTCGGAAAATTGAAAAACTCTCGCGACGAGATAGCCGGCTGATGCGACTTTGTTATGTAGCCAGAAAGAGAAAGGTAGTGTGTTGCCGTTGTTGCTTTTAGACAGATAATACAGGCTCGCTGTCAAAAGTATCGCCTTCATTGTGAACTGGGAAACGATTTTATGATAACGAGGATTTCTCGCCTCGCTTTAGGCTCGCTCTCACGCTGCATTGTGAATAGGGCATAAGCTTTTCATTGAGAAGTGATAGCAGTGAGCAATGGAAAAAATTTTAGACAGCGACATTCTCTCTCTTCTTAGAATCACACACAAGCGTGAGTTCGTTGAAAGGATATGACTTGCGCAAGAGTGAATAAGATGCGTTTTGGTATTCACTTATCTACCCAACGTTACTGAGGAGCAATGAGCAAGTAGTGTTTGTCTGACTATGTGGGATCGAAGCAAAAAAAAAAAACATTGAGCAAAAGAACAGTTATATTTTACCGGAAGCGCGACTGTTGAGGAGCGATCAGCAAACAGTATGTGTTTAGCGTTGTAAAAGTATTGAATAACAGAGCAGTTTACTGTAGGCTGTAGACTATTGAGGAGCAGTTAGCAAGCAGTAGAAAGCATTGAGCAGTTATAGAATAGAATAGGGTGAATAGAATGATGAGTAGCAGTGGTCGCAATCACAGTCTCACTTTAGTGAGTTTCTTAAACCTTTTTGCACAAAAATAGGATGTTCTAGTAAATCCTGTTTATATAACGCGTGCTACTCCAAAGAGTAATTCAAATAGTGGCTCTGTTACCGTGAAACTGACACAAGAGTAAAACAGGAGTATTGATCTTTGATTTAAGAGCAGTGCATTCGTTCGTGTTTATGAAGCCTGCCGGCTGACACACAAATTATGATAGGAGGCTTCCTGTTTTATGGACGATATGCGAGGTCATGGTATACCAATTTTTTTGGGAAAATCACAATCGTTTTGGAGCATCGTTTAGATAGGTTGTGTTTAGATAACAACCCTGTTGTTTGTTAAAAGCTAATTTTGATTCCAGTTTTCTTCTTTGTCTGTTTATGGTGATTCCAAATTTCTGCCGTGCGACTAACTTTTTATTTCCGAAATCAAACGAGTTTTCCATGATATTGTAACATAATGTAGCATAATAACTACTCCCCAAAAAGATGCAACACATTCCGAAGTGTCTTTTCATTCGAGGTTCGCGTCCACAGTAAGAGACGAATTATGTCTAAGACGACGTCGCGGAATTAAGAGAGAATTATAACCGCAAGAGAACTGTAACCGCAAGAGATTATTGGCTGCAGCTGTCATCTTGGAATTATTACATCAGAATTTTCTTGTTCCAGTGGTCGAAGAATTTACTAGAAGTTTCTGCCTATCAGAAATGCTGCTATATAAGGACAGATGGCGATCGAGGCAAGGCAGTTGGTTTTGAACCGCACGAGGAGATTGGAAAAGTGATAACAGCCGAAGTTGTAATTTTGTGATAAATTGAAAGTTGAGAGTTAACAAGAAGAAGTAATTAGTTTGGATTTGTGAATTAAGTAAATGAAATGAGATAAAGTGATTTGAGAAGAAAGAGACCTTGTAAGAAAAGAATTTGCGAAGAACAGTATAGTGTGAACTTGAATTGTTGTATAGACTAGAAAAATAAAGAAATAATCTCACAGAATAACGTTTAATCTACTCGAGCCGTAGCTCGCATATTACAATACATTTCTTTAGTCGATAGATCCATCTTTCAAAACAGTTTTCAAAATCCTCTTTTTGGAGTTTTTCGATTTCGACATTGACTACATTAATAATCTCCTCATTAGATGTGAAGATTTTTCCCCTGAAATCTTTTTTTATTTTCGGAAACAGCCAAAAATCACACGGCGCTAGATCCGGAGAATAAGGTACTGGGCGAATTTCATTGATGCCTGAGAGCTCAAGAAAGTTGTTGGTTTTTTCAGCAGTGTGGTCAGGCGCATTGTCGTGGTGCAAAAAGTAGCGGCGAAGGTCCTCTTTTTGTCGGTGTCCTAGTAAATTTCGGAAAACTTATGGTAAGCAAGTTTCAGTATACCAATTAGCTGTGACTGTCTGACCCTGGTGAAGTACATCGACATCATAACTTTTGTCGCTGACTTTTGCTGTTTGGCCTTTACTGGAGGATTTGCACCTTCTAGGATCCATACCATGGACTGCTGTTTGGTTTCCGGGTTGTACTTGTAAAACCAAGATTTATCACCTGTATCGATCTTATTGAAGCAGCTTGACTCTCCATTTTCAAACTTATCCAGGAAATATTGAGCAAAATGAACACGAATCTCTTTTTGCTCTCCATTCAAAATTTTTGAAAACCATTGAGCTGACTTCTTCGAATATTTCAGGTGATAATTTAAAATTCGTGACAAACCCATGGCATTCAAGCCCAGTTCATTCGCTTTCATCTCCCGTGCCATCCTGGCATCTTCATCACCTTCACCAAGCCCACATTTGTGTCGTCGGTCGATTATTTAGGCCGACCTTTACGAGATTCGTCCTCCACAGAAAAATGAAATAGTAACAAGAGGTGGTGCATTTATTCCGTATGCATTCTGGCATTCGTGCAGAATTCTGACTGGCGTGAGTTGACGTCGACTAATATCATAAATTGACACCAACTAAGCGAACTTTTGTTAGTCCCTACGTATGTATTTAAAATGCCATAACCACACGTATCCACAATGTTCAAATATCAGCGATCTTCATTCATTTATTAGAGAAAAGAAATAAGAAAGGATACCAATTCCAAAAAAAAAAACGAATTTATTAGGTACATACATAAGTTATGCAAAAGTTTAACATGAGATAAACAAAGAAAGCCTAATTGGGTTGCAAAGGGGACACACAAGAGGAAAAGAAACTATAAACAGAAAGTACTGGTGCAATTTGCGATCTTGAGATTTTGAATCAAACTTGACATTACTAAGGTAGAGATACTCATTAAAGTGGGTCTCCCAATTCTGTCCGGCTGTCTATCTGTACGCACGATTGCAGCCTAAATGGCCGGACGAATTTTCTTCAAACTTCATATTTGGAGTGTATCAGATAGCGTGCCACGTTTTCGTAAGAAAATACGTGTAACGGTACTTTACTTATTGACTGGTTCTTAACCATTTACAATTTTTCGGCTAGATTTCGTGCGAAATTAATATCTAACCAATTTTTGATATATGCAAGGTCATGGCGTAACCAATTTTTGGAAAATAGTATTTTTTTGTTTTTAAAATTTTTAGTCTTTAAAAAAAAAAAAAAATTCACTAATAAACGCTAATTTAATAGAACTGTACTTCATTTCCTGTAGTAAAGTTAATGTTTTAATAAGAAATTCCAAACTATTTTACTTTAACAGTAAACTTGATCCGAAAATTAACTCTAGAGATCTTTGGAAAAATTTCAAAGATCTTGAAGCTGCGGGTAATACAAATACAACAAACTGTTCAATATGCCCAAACGAAGTCACTATTTCTGTTCAAGGTTCAGAAAACCACACTGATGTTGAAATTTTCTCTTTTCAGTGCATTGAGGAATTTGATGTAATGAACGCAGTTCATTCAGTAAAATCAAATACTACGGTCCAGATAGTATCTCACCTAGATTCCTGAAACTCTCCCTCGTCTACTTTTTTACGTACACCTACGAGTATACCACATTTTCAATTTCTGTCTATATACGGATACATTTGTACATATGTATGCAGTTGTCAATTTTACGCTCAATGGAAACCAACCCTCAATGGAAACTGCCTTAACATTTTAGAAATATTAGCATACAATACTTTGTTTCCTGTCAAAAGTCCTGTCCAATCAGATTCAGCGTAAACGGAGTAGTAACAACAAGTTGTCGAAGTGGCAATCCGGTTTTCATATCAGATACGGGAACGGGATCTAAAGTTGCTTCGCTCAGCTTTAGATCCTGTTGGTTTTATCATTTTTGACGTCCAGTTGGTTTAGGCGAAGATTGTGTTGCCAATGTAATGAGACCTCGAAAATATTTCAAAGTGGTCTAACTATATACAATAAATTTAAATTTAGTCCTACTAAAACTGTAAGTGTGGTTGGCTCAAGTAAAACATTCTATGCCACATATTTTTCATCTATTGATCCAAGCAGAAACCCTATTGCTGTTGCAAATGCTGTTTAATAACTTGGGTATCACATATCAGAACACATTGTAATGATTGGCCGAAGATTATTAAATAATTGTTAAGTATGATTGGATTGTTAAGCATCATACGAGTAGATATCACTATTGACCAGAATTTGCAACAACATTAACATTTAAATAAAACTCCACTTTAACCTCTTTTCAAAAGCTTTATGTTTTTGCTTTGGGTGACCTAGAGCCACCGATCATATTTCAGCCTCCTATTAAAATACTACCACATATTGATGCACGCGCTAGGCCTTGCAAAAGAGAGGTAAAACCATGACTGTCTAACCTGAGAGTAGAGTAGTAGCAATTTTCGACTCCAACATTTACCAGTTAAATGCCGCACTAGCAGAAATGATGACAGATAGAGGACTTGATAATACGGGTACCTATTTCGTATTAATCCGTGTTGCCTAGCTACTGCGTTCAGCCAGAACAAATTTCTAGCGCAATACCGTCGACCAGACCGCGCAAAAATCACTCTGACCCACTCTCAGTAACTAAGCTGAAATAATGTATACCGCCCGAAAGTGGAGACTAAAATTTGATATCTCAGGGAATCCGATGGAGTTTATGCAGCGACTTGAAGAACATCCCTCCCGAGTACATGCTCCGATCGTTACCAGAGATTCTTCGAGGTACAGCAATGGAATAGCTTAGAATCAAACGGGCCGTTTTCGAATTAAGGCAGTCATTTAAAGAGTAATTTCTTCAGTCTTCCTAGCCGACATGCATACAGACTGGAGGTACGAATTATAAAGAACAAGCAATGGCACAAAGAACAGGCGTAATTCTTCATCGCATCACAATGCAGTACCTTATCCGACAGCACACATGAATGACCATATCCTACAATGTATCACAAGGGCACGCCTCGGGTACTAAATGTCCAAAGAGATAGCAACCAGTCCTGTCGACAAATATCCCTACATCCTATCGAACCCTACATCAGAATAGTGAATAACCATATGTAGCTAACCCCAACAGGCTTGCCAAAACCTTCGTTAAATTGCCAAAACCAAGATTACAGTGCCACCATCACAGCCATTAAATCTTTAAGCACTATCGTGCAGCATTTTATCACTGCTAATGGTCTCACAATTACAAACATTACTGCCGGCAAGAATTAAACCATCTTCTCCTCCAACGCTACTAAACACGGATCCCGCCGTCATGTCTTTAAGAGGCTAAACCGTCGTTGCATTTGCCACTGGCCAAGGCCTTCTGTTAAGAAGCCAAGGTTAGGTTAGGTTGAGGTGGCTGTCAGCGAAAAAAGAAGCCAACATACTTAGACCAGTAATAGGTCCATTGTGATACCACATGGGTTTGGGACTCGGCCTATTGCCTACTCGTTGAACCATTTGGAGCTTCTGATGAAGCGTAGAAGGTCCCTAACGTCAATATTATTCAGAACATTTAGGTCGTTGAAACAGACGGCTCCTAAGTGGAGCTTCCTTCTTTGGGAGAGAGCTGGGCAGGTGCAACGAAGGTGAAGAATAGTCTCTTGCTCCTCCTCGTCCATGCAGTTTCAGCAGAAACCGTTTGAGAAGACGCCAAGCCTTGTTGCATGTTTTCCTATTAGACAGTGTACAGTTATAACACCTACAACAGCGCTAATATGCTTTCTATTAAGAGAATCCAGCTTTAATTTAAGTTTACATGTAGCGATAGGCATACCCAGTAAACTTTTGCCTGGAAGGATGAGTATTGTTGTTCCATGTTTGGCAAGTTCGTCAGCCTTACAATTTCCTGAAATATCCTTATGCCCCGACACCTAAATTGGGTAAATGTTAAACTGCTCCAACATCTCTATAAGAGACGATCGGCAGTCTAGAGCTGTTAAAGAATTCGTTGAGGATGATGATTTGATTGCGGCTTGGATGTCTGAAAAGATGCGGATATCAATAGAGGATATCAAGTTTTTCTTTAGCCAAGACAAGACTTCAATTATTGCCATTACTTCCCCCTGGAACACGCTACAATAGTCTGGGAAACGAAAAGAGCGGTTTAAATTAAGCCTATCAGAGAAGACACCACCGGTTGTTCAAAAACTAACGACGAAGTGGGCCCCGTCGTTAGCTTTTGAACCGTCGGTATAGAAATGTACCTACTTGTCTTCCGAAAAACCACCTGGAAGGGATGGTAACTTGGAACTTTTTGTCAAAATGTAACTTGAAAATGGTGTTTAAGATGGAGGCGTAGCCATATACTTTTTTGGACCACTGTGAAGTTTCATAGCTTTAAGGCGAATGGCTGAGTTAGCTGCCATTTGCCTACCATAAATGTCAAGGGGTGTTAAATGAAAAATAATGTCCATGGCTGTGGAAGGTGTTGTTCGCAGTGCTCCGCTAATGCACAAACAAGCCGAACGTTGGACTTTGCTTAATAACTTTTGGTTTATCGCCTTGTCCAAGGCAATCTATCAGACAACTACCCCGTACATAAGGATTGGTCTAATGACCGAGATATAGAGCCAGTGAGTTAATCTGGGTTGTAAGCCCCATTTGTTCCCAATGGCTTTTTTGCAAGTGAAGAGTGCGGCAGTGACTTTCTTAACTCTTTCATATATAGGTTTCCAGCTTAGATTCCTGTCCAAAATAAGACCCAGATATTTTGCTTCGTTGGAGAAAGTTAAGCTTGTTCCATTAAGGGATAGAGGGTTAATATGTGGGATTTTATATTTCCGTGAGAAGAGGACTAGTTCGGTTTAGTGCGGATTCACTCCTAGACCACACAGAGCTGTCCGTCTAGATAGCTTATTCAAAGCGTTTTGTAGCAGCTCTTTGAAGGTAGTGAGGTGTTTTCCGGAGACTGCTATTTTTTATAATTTGCACGTGTAAAGGGGATATGAATACCCTTATACTAATTTTTTTAGGACACGGGCGTTTTTGTGGAAAGGGACAGAGAGGAAGACAGATTGGTGTAGTTGGTTCGAAACTCAGGTAGTATTGAAGTTTCGGGGAACTCCAAGGGTGGCGTCCAGATAACTGGGGAGTATTTTTATTTTTTTGCTGTTATTGTCTTTGCTTATGATTCACAGTATTTTTTTCCGTCCTCCTGATGTCATCATCACGATCAAGTTGCATTTTAGCCATATGACTGCTATAGCAACATCGTCCGCATTAGCGATAACTCCGCAACCCTCAGCCTCCATGATTAACAGTAGTTCATTAACCACCAGATTCCAAAGAAGTGAGGACGCCCCCTTGAGGGGTACCCCTGCTGACATACCAGCTTTGAGTTGATAATCCTACTATTAAGCAGTAAAGTAATCAGCTCGCCAAGTGAGCTATCTATCTTCAGATTTGACAGTGCTCTGATTATCGCAGATGAGTAGACGTTGTTAAAAGCGCCTTCAATATCTAGAAAAGCTACCATTGTGTACTCCTTATGATATATGAAGTGTTCGATCTTATTGACTATCGGATGCAATGCTGTTTCTACTGATTTACCCTTTAAGTATGCATGTTGAGCCGTGAACAGTAGTTGATTAATATCCATTTCATGCAAGTATTTCTGAGAGGTCCTTGATCAGAATTCCATCAGTGTGGTTTTTTCTTTCCCATAACCCTAACCCTAACCAAAGGACAAGAGGAAGACAACGCTTTATTGAGTTCCAAGTTAAGGTCCTTAACCCTGCATCAAGCTCTTGAGGATTGCTCGGGAACATTAGAGTGTCGGAATTAACCAATTTCTTTAAAGTTTCCCTATATTTAGGCCAGTTAATTTTACGGATATTTCTGTAAAGCAATGGTTTACAAAGAGATTACACCGCAGCACAAGCGATCAGCTTGACATGGCCTTGATGCCAACCTGGTGTTGTGCACCTTAGGTCTTTTTTAATCCGACCCGGATTCTTCCAACGATCTTTGTTTTTAAGACGTGAAGTCTCTGTTAATCTTACCAGGTTGAGTACTGATGATCTTTTTGGCCCAATCGACTACAGCTTTCACCGTACCATTCATTTCGTTTTCCAGAATTTTGCCGAATTTCTAGAGAATATGGCCCGGCCACCTGAGCGACGATCTTTGTCCGTCTGTTTTGAGGCACCGACTTGTCGTGAGCCGGAGTTACAATCCGATCCCGAAGAGTCCTTTTTGGATTGTAAAATACCTTTGCTAGGCTCTGTGCTGCTTTTGGCAGCAGAAGGATCATGTGAATCCACAATCCTTTTCCTATCCAATGCCTTTGGAGTTTTACCGTTAAACAGCTTAATCGCCGTGCTACGGTCCGGTTTTAAAGGAGGACTGGTCTCATCTTGATTGCTACTGCTACTCTTTGTATGAGTATTTCCGGTAAACAGCTTTATCACCTTGCTACCGTCCGGTTTTAAAGGAGCACCGGTCTCATCTTTACTTCTTTTTTTATAAGTTTTAGTTTTAGTTATTTCAGTTTTGTTCATGTTCCCACGAGTAAACCGGTATGGGAAATGTTCATCGCAACATAGCCGGTTCTACTGCGATAAGGCAACTTACTACAGGCACTTGTCAGGGCACTTGATGGAGCTCGTTAGTGACTGATTTTACCTTCAGCCTTGCATCCTTGGGCACGGTTTACTATTTGCTCACACCGCCACTGGAATCAGGTTGATTACTTTTTAGCTTCGGACCTTCCTCTGGAAACCTTACAGTTTGAGTGAACCTGCTAATATCGCCCTCCAGGATCACTAGATCCTACTGAGCATCTCCATCACGACAAGGTAAGTAATCGAAGAAGAGCCAAACAGACGCCACCTTCACTGAAGATGGAGTAGAATCAAAACTGTAATTACCGCCATCACGTCATCAAGAAGCTAAACCGCCCGCACCTTCTTCATCTCTGCTAAAGGTCCGACGGTCACAGTCCCGACCAAGACCACAGCCACAGACTAAACTGTCCAAATGTTCGCCGCTGCCAAAAATCTTACACCAACAGAAAGGTGAAATTTGACATTTGACCTTCTTAGAACCTGAAGCAGTACAAGTGTAAACATGTTTGAAATCCTCCCATCGACACTCCCACTTTAGTTTTTTTTTTTTTTTTAAAGACCTTTTGTATATTTTTAATATTTGTAATAGAAACTGATAACTATTGCCTTAACGAAATAATATAGACGTTCATATTCCCTACAATTCGTCCAGCTATGCCAAGTGCACTTTTGAAGGCCGTAAATAATATTTGCGAATTAGTCGACACAGTGAACGTGCATTTGCGGTCCTTAACCTCACTTGGTCGACCGGTTGCTCACTGGAACGACGTCATCATCTGCATCGTTCTGTCAAAATTGGATACCATCACCTGTATAAATGAATTGATGTACGCACAACGTAAAGATTTCCCACCCTTAAGGAACTGTGTAAGTTTTTACACAAACAGTCCCCGTTAACATGATTGGTAAAAGCGGACAGCTCTATATTGCCAGAGCTATCTTTGACCCAGGCTCTTAAGTTGACTTGTTACAGAAGCCCTAGAGCTAAAATTAAGACTTAAACGCTGCAAATCTTTTATCCCTATTTGCGGAGTAGATAAGACTTTAAACTTACATCATACACACACAAATAAGGTCGCTTGCTACCGCTTACTCAGCCGATCTATGCTTCCATGTCATCTCACGAATTAGCGACCCAATGCCAATTTTCATCATCAATACCTCGAATGCACTACTTTTTACCGCATCATTGCATAATTAAGACCCACAGCTCATCCACTAAGATACGTGTTGTATTTGACGCTTCCACTAAGTCCACCACCAATGTTTCGCTGAACGACCTTTTGTTGGTTGGGTTTACTGTCCAATCAGACTTATTTAAGGCTCTGACCAGATTTCGAACCTATCATTGGGTATTCACAACAGACATAAAACAAATGTACCGTCAAATCGAGGTAGATCCGGCTGATCGGCCATATCAAATGATTGCTTGGTCTACCAGCTATTTTGAATTAAATTCAGTAACGTACGGCACTTCAGCTGCGCCTTATCTCCACTGAGCAACACGTTGTCTTAACAAATTAGCGACAGAAGAACAAGATACATATCCATCTGCAGCAGCTTTCGTGCCCTACGTTGATGACATAATGACGGGAGCTCATAACCTGAATGACGCTATTTCTCTTCAAGCAGATCTTATCGAAATGATAGGAAAGGCGCGGTTTGAGCTCAGTAAATTTTGTGCGAATGAACCAGCACTTATTAGCTCCATACCAGAAGAGCACCGAGGACAATTTCTTAAAATTGGAGAAAATGACATTTTTAAAACATTAGGACTAGCATGGGAGCCATCAGAAGAGAAATTCATCTCCCACATTTCCATCAGAGAGCAAGCATCGAGTACTGACCTCGGCAAAACCTTTGATCCACTAGGTTTGATTGGGCCTGTGACTGTACTCCAAGAATATGGAGATATTTCTCCAAGAATTGTGGATACTCGAATGTTCTTGGGACGACAAGTTGCCAGATTCACACCAAGAGAAATGGTCACGATACGTCCAACAATTCAATTCAATTCAATTCAAATTCATTTTATTTATCAAATTCAGTGTTACATGGTTATCCATTTATCTGCGAAGCCTGAGGGGCTTATCTGCAGAAGATTGCATATCACTTTTTAATAAATGTTTCTTAAGTGAGCTTTAAATTATTTTTACATATTTAATGAAGAACAAAAAAAAAAAACAATAATCAAAAATTAAAAGTTAAAATTTAAATAGATGGCTAATTATAGGAAACAAAAAAAAGTTATATTTCAGCAAGAAAAAAATCTTTTAAACGCTTTTTGCGGGTTTTGAAATTTGCAATATTTTTTAAATTTGAGGGAAGCTCATTAAACACTGTTGGAACACTATAGTTTGTTTGTCTTTTGCCGTAGTTGTTGCTGCATAATGGTGTTTGAAGCATACCTCGAACTCGTCTTCTCGTGTTGTATTGATGGTCAACAGGTCTTTTAAGTCGGATGTCATCATAATATTCTAGGCATATCGTCAACTTGAAAATTTGCTTAATGGTCAGTACCTTCAAAGAGTTCTCTCCATATGTGTTTGTTAGATGTCTCCTGTTGATCTTCTTAATAATGGTGTTTTGAAGCTTTTGTAATTTATTAATGTGTGTATTAGATGCATTGCCCCAAGCAAGTATCCCGTATCTCAGTTTTGATTCGACTAGTGCATAGTAGACTTGCTTCTGGACTTGAAGTGTCGAGTAATTTCCCAGATGGTATAGAGCAAACAGCGCCTTTTTAAGATCAAAGCGAAGTTTATCGATGTGTTTGTCCCAAATGAAATGGCTGTCGATGGTAACTCCTAGGTATTTATAACTTTCGACAAGTTCGATGTTCTGATTCGGCAATGCATTTTGACAGATTATACTTCGAAAGCTAATGCTCTGTTGAGTTAATCTATGATGTGGTCCCCGAATATGCATCATCTTGGTTTTTGATGGGTTCAATATTAGTCCGTTATCGTGACACCATTCTACAGCTTTATCAAACTCATCTTGCATTATTCTCATAGCCGTATCAAGACATTTATGTTGGACGATTAGCGCCGTGTCATCTGCGAATGCAAAAGGCGTACTGTTTTTGAAAACGCGAAGCAGCTCGTTTGTAAAAAGGATGAACAATAATGGTCCCAGTTTTGATCCCTGTGGAACTCCGAAAAGAACCGGTGTATGATTGCTGAAACTGTCTCCCACCTTCACTCGAAAAGATCTTTCACTTAGATAGTCTTGCAACCAGTCAGCCAGTGTGCCTCGAATCCCTAATCTTTTTAACGCCGTTATTAACTTTTTATGGTTCAGAGTATCAAATGCTTTACTGAAGTCCATGAATAAAACAAGAACATGGTGGTTTTTACTCAAGCTCCCATTGATAATATCTGCAAATTCACCCATGAGTTTTCCCGTACTTTTGTTTTTTTGAAAGCCGAATTGTTTTTCGTGGATAAGGAAATGATTTTCTACAAAGTTTTGGAGTCGTCTTGTTATAACTTCTTCCATACACTTCTCAATTGCCGGCAAGATTGATATTGGTCTGTAATTGGCTAACAAATTTTTAGTTCCTCCTTTATAGATAGGGCGCACAATTGCAGTCTTCAGTATTCGAGGAATTTTAGATTGATTCAAGCTAAGGTTTATAAGCCTTGAGATTATCGGAGCAAAAATAACAGCATTGTTTTTGATATCACGCACTCTGATACCATCGATACCCGCTGATTTATTTTCATCCATTTGTTTTAATACATCATGAACGTCTTCAGTGTTTGTTTCTAAGATGAATATTGTATTGGGTAATACGGAGTTGATATGGTGGGATATATTTGTATTGCAGCTGTGAACTATCTGCAGGACTTGATCCGAAAAGTTTTCAGCGCATTTCTTTGATAAGGTTGTCAGGCACTTCTCTAAAAGAAAGTTTTTGCTGATAACTTCGTCGATATTTTGCTTCTTCCGTCCCATTATTTCATTGACCAGGTTCCATGTTTTCCGAGGATCCGATCTAAGGTTGTTAAATTTATCTCTATAGTAGTTAGACTTCTGTATAAAGATATCCCTGTTCACTTTGTTCCGAAATTGCTTATACTCGGCTTCATAAGTCATGTTCAGCCTGTTATTCTTCCATCTTCGATACAGTTGATCCCTCAGCTTGCATTTTTCACGAATATCAGTGGTAATCCAAGGATTGTGTCTGCATTTCTTGTGCGATATAGTAGACACCGTTGAGTTCGCATAGATGTCTTGCATTGTTGTTAAAAATTTGCCATACATATCGTCAATATCATTTTCATTTAAAAGCACTTGCCAGTCAGTTGAATGTATTCGTTCGTCCACCATCCTATTTCGAATATATGCCTTTGGTCTCTCTTGAATGCTAGATAAACTCTGAGTAATGGTTCCATACAAAACAGCATAGTGATCGGAGATTTCACTTTCAATTACGAAGGATAAGATTGGTCTATCTATCATGCTAACCACAATGTGCTGTATCAAGGTTGATGTTCCTCTTTTTAGGTCTACTCTCGTGCTATCCTGGATCACATTCATCAACCCATGTGCAGCTAACATCTCTAGGTAGTCCTTTACATAATTTCGATCAGATCTTCGAATGTCAATATTCATATCTCCTAATATCACGATATCCCTTTTCTTATCTAGTTGTTCAAGTATAAGTCCCATTTCTCTAATAAATCCTTTTATATTTAGTTTAGGCGGCCTATATAATCCATCCACATATTTAGCTTTTTCCCCTTCCAGAATTTTTATTCGAAGACATTCGTAAAACGTACTTTCAACACTCATGCGTTCATATTTTAAATCATTTTTAATGAACATGACAATGCCACCACCTCTGCGCTCGTTCCTGTTCAGAAATTCCGCATTAAATCCGTTTAAGGAATATTTATCATTTTCCTCTTTTTGAATATTAATTTCTACTAGAACAATTATTTTTAAATACTTCAGAAGGTTGCTTATGTTTACACAAAAAGTATTCCAGTGCTTGCGCATTGATCTTATATTGAGACACAAGCAACTAAAATTCGCATTTTTTAAATCATGGAAATTATCACCGCTAAAACCGTGTATTACCCTATAATCCAAATCTACTAGTATATTATTTCTATTTGTGTTTTCCATTTTTGTGGTCAGTTAGTTGTTCGTCTAAACACACACTCTCACATTGAATTTAAACATTTGCTATGAGACTGACGTCATCAACTGTCAATATTGGAACCGCATTCGTACTCTCGCTTTTTTTTGCTAGTACTCTTCCCGCTGACTCCCACACATAGCTCCAGTTTACTTGTTTTGCCTTTTCTTTCGCCATCCAAAGCAGTTGTTTATTTTGTTTGGTCAGCTGATTGTTGACGAAAACAGGAGCACTACTCCAAGCTTGATTTGGGTTGGGGGCATTGTCAGTGTTTTGCAAAACAGTTTTTAGTTGCATTGTACGGGTTGATCGTGCTTGTTTAACAAAGCAGGATTTGGCTATATGTGACGCAAATGATGCAACAATTAAAGATTTTTCAGGATTCTTCGGTTTGGTTCTATAAATGTCAGAGATGTCGCTGTCTTTTACTTCGTAATTGATAGTTTTACCGATGCCTTTAATAATTTCCACAAGATTTTCGTTACGTGTTGGTGGAATGTTTTTAATTTCAATATTATTCTTAAGTGTTTGTTGTTCTAAAACGTTTATCTGTGATTGCATATTTTTGATAGTTTCGTCTTTTTTTGCGTTGCTTTCTTTGAGATCAGTAATTTGTTTAGCTAAGTTTTCCATTAATTTGTTGTTTTGGGTGATGTTGGAATTGAGTTCGTCGTATTTTGTTGCAAAAAACTCACAGCTGATTGCAATGTCTTTAATTTCCGCTCTCAGTTTTTTTAGCTCAGCTAGAATGGGAGTGTCATTGCTACCAGTCAAGTTCGTAGCAACGGGACTGGTTGTAATTTCGTAGTGCACTCTCTTACTTGCTTGCACTACCGGTACCAATGGCTTAGAGGTCGGTGCCGTTGTTGAAGACGAAGAGTTCTCAGCAACACTAACAGCTTGGTTGTCTCCACCTCTGCAGAACTGGCACTTCCAAGCATCTCTTCTGGCCGGACCCATGGTTCTCCAAGACTTTTCTTGTACCGTACTGCACCGTAAACTGGTGCAGTTTTTGCACACCACGAAATCGCCTTCAGCGGGCAGACATTCCTTGCAATGGGAGCAGAGATTCATGTTTCGCGGTTAAGAGAGAGAAAATCAGTAATGATAAAAGGAAATTAAATAGAAGGGGGGGGGACAACCAAAAACGAGCAAATAAATGCTTTAGTAAATTCAAAAAAAAAAAAAAAAAAAAATATTAAGATATTTGAATAAACTGGCACTTATACTTTTATTATAAGAAGGCTATTAAGCAGTCACTGTCTTATATTGGTTTTTAAAAATATATTATGCAAGAAAACGTTTTATTTCAAGAGTAAATCACCGAAATTCACAGAGCACTTTCAATAGACGACTGTAAAGCTCACGATTTGTGTGAGAGATTTAAAAATACCACATACTTAGCAACACATTCCCTAAGACTATTCAACTATACGCCTTTTCAGATAGCAGTAAATATGCCTATGGAGCTTGTTGCTATATCCGATGCATAGACCATAATAATAAAATCACAATTAAGCTGATTTGCTCGTATACCTGGCAAACGTTTGCCGTAAACCGGAGGAGCTTTTAAGAATAGAGGAGTGAAAGTACATTAACATGAAGGAAAATCCAGAGGACATCATTTCCCGGGTGCGTTACCTGACTATTTTTAAAGTCATCTCTTTGGACGAATGGGCCTGAGTTCTTGCAACGGACATCGGAAAATTGGCCGTAACACCAACTTGCGGACACATTCACCGTTATTCTCGATCAGCAACATAAAATCCGTGTTTCTGGTTACATGCTACTCGGACATTTTTTTCTCTGTTTCCCACCGCGGACTGTGGCAGAAATTTGAAAGAATTTTAGCATGCTGCCTCAGGTTTACAAGAAACGTAAGGCTTCCCAAATCTGAGCTAAAATTTGGACCCTTGCAAATATTCGAGCTCGACCCAGCACACATCGGCATTTTATGCAACATTCAGCGCCGAGATTTATCCTCAGAGAATAATCGCTTGCTCAACAATAAGGACATTGAGAATTGAAGTCGTATCAAGAGCCTTAGTCCGTTTTTGGACAACAAGGGCCTAATACACGTCAGTGGACGCCTTCAAAATTCCCCGCTCGATTACGACTCTAAACACCAAATAAATCTTCCAAAAAATTACGTTACAAAAATGATAATCATATTTTTTCATTTCATGTATCTTCACACGGCTCCCCAAACGCTTTTGTCTGACCTACGGCAACGGTATTGGCCAATGGTCGGCAAATGTCTGTCGGAACGTGGTACACCGCTGTGTTAGATGCGTTCGAACGAAACCAAGGATAATAACACCCTTTATGGGCAACTTACCACCTGAGCGAGCACAGCCCGGTCGCCCATTTTTATCAACTGGAATCGACTTCTCCGGCCCGTGGACGAGCACCCATCAAGCCATATTTGTGTGTGTTCGTTTGTTTCACCACAAAGGCTGTTCACCCTGAGGTAGTGAGTGATCTTTCCGCTGAAGCCTTCAACGCCGCAGTGCACAAGTTTACCGCCAGAAGGGGACTCTGCAAAACCATTTTCTGTGATAATGCGACCAATTTTGTTTGGGGCCAGAAACCACCTTTTAGAATTGCACCAACTATTCCAAAAGGAGTCTCATCAAAAGGGTATTCAGGAGATGTGTCAACAATACAGAATATAATGGTCTCATATTCCGCCAAGATCCCCACACTTCGATGGCCTCTAGGAGGCTGCCGTTAAAACAGCGAAATACCATCTCATCAGAGTAATAGCGAATGCAACTTTGACATTCGAGGAGCTAGGCACTCTGGTAGCCCAATCAGAAGCTAAGATTAATTAAAGACCTATCACCCCACTTACGTCTGACCCGAATGACATGGAAGCTTTAACCCCCGGGCACTCATTCCTCATTGGCTGTCCTCTGACCCACCGAATTTGTTGGATGTTCCAGTAACTCGGCTGTCAAGGTTTCACCGGCTCCAGCAGCTCCAACAAGTTTTTTGGAACCATTGGTCCAAGAAATATTTCATTTGCTCCAGCAGCGCTACCAATGGATATCGAAGTTTAACAATTTAATTCCGAACACCCTAGTAAAGGGTGACCAGATAGCAATGATAGTTTTTCCAGCTGTCAAAATGTTCAGTAAGGTTTGCCATTTCATCATGCATCTTTTGACGCTTCCCGAAAGTGTGGATATTACTCGTATTAAAAAATATTATCGAAATTCCGGCTCAGTTGTAAATACGCAAGGTCAGTCGTCATCATGGCTTCAGTGTGCAGGCAATTTGTGGCACCTTGGAAAGTTTGAGCGTGAGTACACTCTGGACCTTAATCTAGCAACCAGACAGAGATCGGTGCGAAGTGACGCCGTAGCGTCGAAGTATCTCCGATATTATATTGTACATTTTTTGAATCGAAAATCTCATGACTAATGTAATTTAATTTTTAAATTTGCTACTCTTTTAATCAGCTTTTAAGTAATGATAAGAAAACAATTAGGGTGTTCGTTTAAAAGTAGAATTGTTGGTACAGATTTGATAAGAAGACGCAGGTTAAGAAGAAACAAAAAAAAAAAAAAAATCAAGCTGGCACACTCGTAACTTCATAAAGGTAAAAATCGAACCCCATGTTTAAAACACAAATTTTTCTCGAAATGCAATACTCTATCAGACCCCGAAATGTTTGCCCTTATTTAGGAAACATAATGTATATGGTATTATATGTATTTTTCATTGTCGATATATTCGATAGTGTGAACCTAACTATAGAACCAGCGATAGTATTTCATTACTAGGATCTGCCTCATTAAAATTGCGATCGGATGAGTGCCACTTTGTCTAAGGGTAAAGCAAGCCAGCTAAAATTTGTATTCATCGGCATGCGTCATGGTTACGTTTGCCACTACTACCATATGACTAATGTTATGATTTTTAACACAACACTTTCCTCAACACCGAAACAGATCTTGTTCACACACAGGTACCAGTTTAGTTGTTAGCATTTTGCAATAAAACTCGGTTGCGTGACTTTGCTTTATGGAATTTCATTCAAAAGCTGCGCGTGAGTCAACAACCCAAGAGAAAAGAGTACAAGACTAAAACACAAGGTACTCGTACACAGAACAGATACAGTTGAGAAGAGACATTCCTCGTGTTTACCCACGAGGTGGATGGTGACGGATGATGACTAATCCGAACATAAAAACTTGAAATAGGTATAAACAAATTTAGTGTAACTCATTATTATAAGATAAAGTTTGTGACTCTGAATCTAAAGCTCACTAAACTGGTTTCCTAAATTGCAATCGAATGGTACAAAACTTAATTACTTTTTAATTGCTCCTATAGGGTTAGTATTGTTTTCGTGAAAATTTTCGATCTTGATATTTTGATCAACCTTGATAGTACTATTCTATAATAGAGAAACTCAAAAAGTGCGTCTCGCAATTCTGTCTGTCTGTCCGTCTGTCTGTACCTAGGGCTACAAACCGCTGAATGGATTTTCTTCATCGTCTGTGGGGTCCAGAGCCTAAATTCTAGGGCTAGCCGAAACTAGGTACTTTAATTAGGGTCACTTTAAAAAAAAAAATCCTTTCTCGAAAAAGGCTCTAACGATTTAGATACGAGGGTGGGTCAATAAGTCCCTGAAAAATGAAATAAGGAACACTCTTTTCGGTATAAAAACATTTTATTTTTCAACATAGTCTCCTTTTAGCTCTATTCACTTCATCCAACGTTTCTCCAATTTTGTGATGCCCTCCAAATAATACGATTTCTCAAGCCCCTCAAAATAAGCGTTTGTTTCAGAGATGACCTCTTCATTCGACCGAAATCTCTTACCTCCGAGCCATTTCTTCATATTTGGAAACAAGAAATAGTTGCAGGGGGCTAAATCTGGGGAATATTCTGGATGAGGGAGGAGTTCGTAGTATAACTCATGCAATTTTGCCATTGCAACTGCGGACTTGTGCGCCGGTGCGTTGTCCTGGTGAAAAAGAACTTTTTTTCTTCGCCAAAATTTTTGCTTCAAATCGGCTTGGAATCGATCCAGCAGCTCTGCGTAATATGCGCCGGTGATCGTTTTACCCTTTTCAAGGTAATCGATGTGAATAACACCGCGCGCAAACCAAAAAACTGTCGCCATGACCTTGTTTGCTGCCCGCCTTGGCCTTCTTCAGTTTCGATTCACCAGGAGAAGTCCATTGTTTTGACTGTTCTTTGGTTTCTGGTGTGTTGTGTTGAATCCAGGTTTTATCCACGGTTACGAAACGGCGCAAAAGCCATGTGATAAGCCTGTGGCCTCATCAAGCTCGCGCACTTTCACTCGCCGATAGTCCATTATCAAACAATAGATATTGTCGACCATTTCTGGTGTGGTGACCTCAATTGGGCGACCAGAACGTTCGGCGTCACTTGTGCTTGAACGAACGCACCGAAATTGAGTAAACCAGTGGTGAATGGTTCCAATCGATGGTGAAGAGTCCCCATAATATTTGTCAAGCTTTTGTTTGGTTTGCGTGATAATTTTTTCTCGCAAAAAATAGTGTTTAATGAGCACTCGAAATTCACTTTTTTCCATTTTAACGAAAATGCTAGTAGGCGTCTATATAAAATGGCTGCCACAACAAAACTATTTGACAGATCTGTCTGAAAATTTGGGTACATTCTTTTGAAAGATGATTCTTGACAAAAAAAAAATAAATTTAAGGTGACGACACAATTTGTGTTAATTTTCAGGGACTTATTAACCCACCCTCGTAAGAGTGAAATAGACTATTGTATTGTAATAAGATTGCATATTGAGTTTTGCTATACAAATTCGTATTTCTCGGATATGGCTAAGGCGACTTTATTGAAAATTGATATTTGGTATAAGTAAGGATATGGCACTCAAATTTTTGATATATGCACAAACATTTTTTTTTTTCATTTTTAACACATTTTACCAAAGAACTCATTTTGTTGCTTTCTACCGATTTTTCCTAAATTTAAAATCTGAACAATTTGCAAACAAAAAGCACATACGTGCACTTTATTTCCTTATGAAACTAACATTTTTTTTTGAGTGGACAACTAAAATTTATTGCAAATAAATAGAAAAGTCACTATCAAATAAATCTGCTGCCTGTGCACTTAATGTAGCGTTTTAATGCTTTCTGTTGGACGGGGCTTTAATTTGAACTAATTATATGTATGTACATATGTCTATGTTGGATAATTTTTTTTTTTTTTTTTGTAATTGTAATTTTATTTATTCAAGTAAGTTTTAACAATAGTTGTGTTTCCCGCGAAGCCTAAGTGGCTTTTCTGCAGAAGATTACATATCAAAAAATTTAGTATCTATATAGTGAGTTAACCTTTTTACATTTTTGTTTTAGTTTTTTAGTTTATAAATTAAATTTTTGCTTAATAGTTTTATGTATATATTAATTAAGGATATTATAAGTTTTGACGGGGTTTAAGATAAAAAGAATTTTTTTAAGAGTTTTTTTCTGACTTTAAAGTTTCTAATATTTCTTAAGTTAGCTGGAAGTTCGTTGAACAGCCTTGGAAAACTGCATAGCAATTGCCTTCTACCATATATGTTGTGCGATCTTGGAATTTGTAACATTCCTTGTGCGCGTCTTCTCGTGTTTTGCTCGTGATTGATGGACTTCTTGAAACGTACATCGTCGTAGTACTCCAGCAACACCGTCATCTTAAATATACTCTTGACTTCCAGAACTATAAAAGGTGTAATGTTATGTATGAGGCGCGAGTTTGCAGCTCTGATGAGTTTAAGGGCCTTATTTTGCAGCCGTTGTAGCTTCAATAAATGTGTATCTGAAGCATTGCCCCACGCAAGTATACCGTATCTCAGCTTCGATTCAAACAGGGCGTAGTAGACTTGTTTTAGGACACTCTGTGTTGAGTAGTATCCTAGATGTGCTAGACCATAAAGAGCTCTTCTTAAGTCCAAACGTAAGTTGTCGATATGTTTATCCCATATAAAATGGCTGTCAATTATTATCCCTAGATACTTAAAGTTTTCAACGATTTCAATAGGTTGACTAGGAGCTGCGCTTGGGCACGAATCATTTTTGAGAAGTATGTGATTCCCTGTCGCTGGTTGATGTGTACCACGAATGTGCATCATTTTGGTTTTGGATGGGTTGATTACTAGTCCATTATCATGGCACCATTTAACCGCATTAGTAAACTCATTCTGCATTATCGAAGTAGCTGTCTGTAAGCATCTATGTCGAACGACTATTGCTGTGTCGTCAGCATAGGCGAAAGGAGTGCTATTTTCGAAAACTCGTAACAATTCATTAGTGTAGAGAATATATAGTATTGGGCCCAATTTTGATCCCTGGGGTACTCCATATTTGACTGACCTTTTTATACTGACATTTTGTTCAATTTTGACACAGAACGTTCTCGAGTTCAGGTAATCACCCAGCCAGTTTCTTAGTGCACCGCGAATACCAATTTTTTCCAGGGCTACTAATAATTTTTGATGATCCAGAGTATCGAAGGCTTTACTAAAATCCATAAATAGAACAAGAACGTGATGGTTTTTATTCAAGCTTTCATTGACTGTGTTCGAAAATTCACCCAGAAGTTTTCCTGTGCTTTTGTTTTTCTGAAATCCGTATTGTTTTTCATGAATTAAGGAATTGGTTTCTATAAAACTTATTAATCTTCTTGTCACGACTTCTTCTAAACATTTTTCTATTATTGGCAAAATCGATATTGGCCTGTAATTGTTGATTAATTTTTTGGAGCCACCTTTATATATTGGACGTACCACCGCAGTCTTAAGAAGTTGAGGAATCTTTGATTGCACTAAACTGAGGTTGATTATTTTTGCAATTATTGGAGCAAATTTATTAACATGCATTTGTATATCAACTGCTCTGATGTTATCTGCTCCTGGAGACTTATTAATATCCATGTGTTTAATAATATTACGAACCTCTTCAGCATCTGTGTCATCTAAGTAGATCGAATTAGTTATTGAAGTAATAACATGCGTTGAGGTAACTGTGTTACAATTGTGTAGAATTCGGATCGATTGTTCAGAGAAGCTTTCAGCAAATTCGTTTGTTAAGACATTTAAACATTTATTTGGACAACAGTTTTTAAGAATAAATTCATCGACACTAGCCTTTTTCCTTCCCATAATTTCATTTATAAGATTCCATGTTTTGCGTGGGTCTAACCTTAATTCGTTAAATTTGTTTTTGTAAAAGTTAGATTTTTGTTGTAGTATTTTTCTGTTTAATTGATTTCTGAAGGTTTTATATTCTACTTCATATGATTTATTTAGGCGGTTGTTTTTCCATTTACGATAGAGGCTATCTCTTTTCTTACATCCTTCAATTAGGTCGCTCGACATCCAAAGATTTTGTTTATATTTGTTTTTTACTATCATAGACTTTGTAGCTTTCTGGTAAATCTGTTGCAGTTTCGCGCAAAAGTTCTCGTATAATTGGTCAACGTCGGTTTCATTTAGAAAAGACTCCCAATCAGTAGAAACAATATATTCGTTGACCTTTCTTTTACATATGAAAGACCGTGTGTAATCCTGTTCTATATTAATTGGAGAATTAGTACGATCATAATATAAAAGTGGGTAGTGATCGGACAAACCACACTCAATAACAGCGGACTTCATTTCAAGAGGAATTTTAGAGTTACGTACAAGAATGTGGTCTAATAAGGTGGATGTTCCTCTGTTCAGATCGACTCTAGTATTTACGTTTATAACATTGGTCAACCCGTTCGATGATAGTATCTCTAGGTAATCCTTAACGTGATTTTTATCGTAGTCATGAACATTGATATTAAAGTCTCCCATTATTATAATATTATTCCTTTTTTCAATTTGTGCAAGATTATTTTCGAATTCTTGGTTAAATTGTGCAGTACTAAACCCAGGTGGTCTATAAACTCCAAGTATGTATTTATTCTCAGTCGGGATTTGGACTAACAAACATTCATATGAAACGCTATCAACAGGAATATGATCAAATTTAATATTATTTTTAACAAATATGGCAATACCACCGCCCCTTTGCTCAGGTCTATTGAGAAATTTTGCTGTAAAACCCTCAATATTATACATTTTGTTTTCCTTTTTTTTTTTTATATTAATTTCAACAAGAACGATTAATTTTAAATACTGTATCATTTCTTTTATGTTAAGACAAAATGAGTTCCAGTTTTTTCGGATTGATCTTATATTATGATATAAGCAGCATGAATTAGTTTCCTTCATTTCATTTAAATTGATGCCGCTAAAACCATGTATCACCTTACAATTTACGTTAACATACACATCTTCAATAATATTTGTGTCATCCATCTTTGTAAACAGTTTTTGGACTTCTTTATACTGCATTCGTAAAAATCAAAATATTATTGTGGACGTTTAATTTTGTCGACGTCATTAACGGTGCTTATCAAAACCGATTGACTTCTTTCGTTCTGTTTCGCCAATATTTTTCCGGCACTCTCCCATACAAAGCTCCAGTTTTCTTGTTTTGCTTTTTGCTTTGCCATCCACATTAGATTTTTGTTGTATCTGGTCAGCTGATTGTTGATGTAAACCGTATTATCAGGCATGCTTGTGATCTGTTTCACTGGGTTGTTGCTGTTCTCAATTATTTTCTTTAGTTTTATGTTGCGATTTGCGCGGACGTGTCTCATGAATTGAGTTTTGTGAGCATTCGATGAGAAAGATGCTAGGATTGTTGATTTTTCCGGGTTTTTTGTGTTTGTTCTGAATATATCGATGATATTTGTTTCTTCAATAGTGTAGTCTATAGTTTTGCCTATTCCCTTCAAGATTCCCACAAGATCTTCATTAGCAGAAGGCGGGATATTTTTTATTTCGACATTGTTTTTCAACATTTGCTGTTCTAATGTGTTTATTTGGTGATGCATATTATCAATGATTTCATCTTTTCTTTTGTTGCACTCTTTAAGATCAGCTATTTCCTTTGTCATGCATTCCATTAAGTAATTGTTTTTAATTAGGTTTGCATTCAGCTCGTCGTATTTTTTTGCAACAAATTCACAGCTGTTCGCAATTTCTTTCATTTCCTCTCTCATTAGTTTGATCTCTGCTATAACTGCAGATTCATTATCAACATTGGAGTGGGAAATCTCGGGACTGCTTGCGCATGCTGCTCGTACTCTATTTGCCGCTTGTACCTCTGGTGTTAGTGGTAAGGACACCAACACATTGCTGGTGGTAGCAGCAGCAATTGGGCCGTCACCACCACTTCGGCAGACCTGACATTTCCACACTTCCCTCCTTGCACCCATTGTTCTCCACGATTTTTCTGTTACCGTGGTACATTCAAAGTGAAGTTTACGGGTGCATTTCATGCATACCGCAAAATCTCCGTCAGCGGGGAGAGAATCACCACAATGATTACACACATGCATATTAAGGGGTAATCGATTCGATTTGGATAAAGAAATGAAAAAATAAAATTGAATAAATAGAATTAGTACCTAATACACTTTTACTCTTCTAGAGGTTCATAAAAAGTCACTGTCTTATTGCTTAAATGGGTTATTTACGCTGGAGTAAATTAAACTTTTAAACTGGGGAAATAAATCAGATAATCACAGAGCGCCTTTAAAACACGACCGTATACCAAGGTTCACTCACTCGTTGAGTGCACTAGGGCGGCCTGGCGCACAATGGTTGTATACTAACGTTTTCAATGTTCGCGCTGCCCAATTTAGTACCCCCAGCGAATTTTATTTTGAAGAGTAAAAATACACATATACATTAAATCACAATTTTTGTGTTTTATATACGAACGCATTTGAATTTGTATGAGTTTCTTGAAGTGGATTCTAAAGTTGTTCCTACTATTTGCGATTTGCGGTTCACAATTTCAATTGTGGACACATCTTAATATCTGTCACACTGCTAGACTAATATGGTTAACAGGTGAAAGGTGAAAAGATCTCCAAACTTCACAAACATCATTACTAGACACTTCGTCATCGGCAGGCATGCTCAGAGACTGGGCATTGCAAGCAATGATTTCCGCAGATCCTTCAGAGATGAGGAGAAGACTGTAATTCCCCTCCCCTGCACATGTCGGTTCCTTGCCCATATCAGAAGGGATACTCGAACACTTATTCAACGGTCTGAACAATCTGAACAAAACCTACACCCTATACCTTATCTTCTAACCCATCCCAAACAAAGTGGGCGTACGAGCATATTTCTATTTAGATATTACTTCCGCGACTTTTAAGGGAAGTAGCTCCCAAAATGAGATCGTAGACTTATTACATGAAAAGACTAGAAACAACTTAATTTCATACGAGTATATTACACAAAGCGGAAACATATTGTGTACTACGCAAAATATATCTAAGCAAAATATATATATTATCAGCGCTGCGGCTCTTTCTTATAAGAAAGTGGGCGTGGATTTAATTGCAGAAAATGTGAACGTCTATATGTTTTGTTAAGCGATATTTTTCAATTTCTAATAATATTGAAAACAAACAGAACGGATAGCATAATACCCTAACCCCCATCTTCTAGCTCACCCCTAATAAAGTGGCCGTGGCGTTGCGAAATTTTTTAAACAGACTTCTAAACAGAGAATATTTCCGCGATTTATAAGAAATTTGATCACAAAACTGTTGTTACAACTTTTTCTTAACATTAAGTGGGCGTAGCTCCCACAATTTTTAATTTTTCTTCAAGGATTCTAATGAGATGTTGATAATAAGACTTAAACATCACTGTAAATGGCTTTGAAAAAGCAGTATATGTTTTTTTTTAAGAAAACGCCTAAAAAAGTGGGCGTGACCATGTATATTGTATGGAAACAATTTAGAGAAAGTCAACATCTACATATTTTACCTGGACAATATTTATCAGTTTCTAGCGGATTTTAACAATTTTACACACGTACTGCTTCGGATTCTGGAAAGCTACACCAAAACTCATGTTCCTAACTCAAAACTGACAAACATGGCTAGATCGACATAATTTTTCTCATATGTCTCATATGTCCTCTTGAGAGTCTAACGTTATTACTTCTCTCTGTTACTTAATATACCCTGGATAGGGTATAAACAGAATTGCCTCATTCATTCATACCTCTATCTGTATATATATAGGTATCACTATGTTACGGGTGGGTCAATAAATCCCTGAAAATTAACACAAGTTGTGTCGTCACCTTAAATTTAATTTTTTTTTGTCAAGTATCATCTTTCAAAAGAATGCACCCAAATTTTCAGACAGATCTGACAAATAGTTTTGTTGTGGCAGCCACTTTATATAGACGCCTACTAGCATTTTCGTTAAAATGGAAAAAAAGTGAATTCACCATCGATTGGAACCATTCACCACTGGTTTACTCAATTTTGGTGCGGTCGTTCAGGCACAAGTGACGCCGAACGTTCTGGTCGCCCAATTGAGGTCACCACACCAGAAATGGTCGACAAAATCCATCCAAAATCCGAGTGAAAGTGCGCGAGCTTGAAGAGGCCACAGGCTTATCACATGGCTCAGTGATTTCGATTTTACATAAATATTTGGACATGAAAAAACTTTCCGCAAGATGGGTGCCGCGTTTGCTCGCAATCGACAACAAACGCATTCGTTTGACAACTTCAAAGGTGTGTTTGCCGATGTTCCAGAAAAATTCGGCTGAGTTTTTGCGCCGTTTCGTAACCGTGGATGTAACCTGGATTCACCACAACACACCAGAAACCAAAGAACGGTCAAAACAATGGACTTCTCCTGGTGAATCGAAGCCGAAGAAGGCCAAGGCGGGTTTGTCAGCAAACAAGGCCATGGCGACAGTTTTTTTTGGGATGCGCGTGGTGTTATTCACATCGATTACCTTGAAAAGGGTAAAACGATAACCGGCGCATATTACAGCCGATTTGAAGAAAAAACGGCCGCATTTGGCGAAGAAAAAAAGTTCTTTTTCAGCAGGACAACGCACCGGCGCACAAGTCTGCAGTCGCAATGGCAAAATTGCATGAGTTAGGCTACGAACTCCTCCCTCATCCAGCATATTACCCAGATTTAGCCCCCTGCGACTATTTCTTGTTTCCAAACTTTAAGAAGCGGCTCGGAGGTAAGAGATTTGGGTCGAATGAAGAGGTCATCGCTGAAACAAACGCTTATTTTGAGGGGCTCGAGAATCCAAGATCATCAAAAAATTGGAGTAACGTTGGATGAAGTGTACAGAGCTAAAAGGAGACTATGGTGAAGAATAAAATGTTTTCATACCGAAAAGAGTGTTCCTTATTTCATTTTTCAGGACTTATTGCCCACCTATACTCTTTTTCTATTCTTTTCTTTTCGACTGCTCATCCTCAATGTTACATTTTACTGCGTTTAATTTAGTGTTTTGGGTATATGTTGAATCACTGGATGAAAATAAGTCCCCAAAAAGAATTTTTTTGTATGTTCGCACGTCTTGGCATAATTAGTAGAAATAGTAACCTAAAATAATAATATAATAATAATAATAATAATAGTAACCTAAAATCAAATTATTTAAGTTCTGGAATTCAAAATGAGATCATAGACTTATTAAATCAATAGACTAGCTAGTCAACTTATTGTTGAAGTTGAGGTTGTGTAAAGTGTAGCTAGGTTGAGTAGCCGAAAGTCGCTAGGAGTTGCTAGCTTTGTCTTAAAAAGTAAGCAACTACAAAAAAACGACATGACTGTATAGCACGTATTTGCTCCATATTTGCTTTTCGTTTGTAAATTGTTAAGATTTCCATTCTAGGAAAAATCGGTAAGAAGCTACAAAATAGGCGAGAAGCAAAACAAAACTTGTCTGTACATATGTCAACAATTTTAACGCCATGTTCTTACATATACCAGGAATAATTTAAATATTGAATTAGGATCAAATTGTCTTAACCATATCCTAGAAATAGCCAATTTTTCGCACGTCTGCTAATAAGTAAAGTACCATTATTCGAATTTTTAGAAATTGCTGATCAAAATCTGGATCATCATCGACATCACATTTCCTTGGAGATAATCGTCTTCCTTATTTTAAATGAGAACCAGTTTGTTTAGCTTTGCAGTCCAGTATTTCATAGTATGTATAAAACCACCAATTGGTATTTTTTTGTAAATTATATACGAATAGCATTAAATATCTAGCCTTAACAGCAGACACTCTTTCTTGTCTGTTTGTTTTAAAATAATTGATTCTCTATTTACCGGTAAGGTGCTAATTAATTAAAATTTTTGGCTAAATGTGCTTGTCAAAAAATTCACAAACCAGGTTAGCCAAAGAAGCTCTGCTTCAAAAAACTTTAAGAATTAGCTTTCTTTTAACAGGGCTAAGTACTAAACTTCAGTTATGCTGTATTTTTTCCTTCAAACTTTTATGTTAACCTCCGCGATCGATCAGCTGAAAATAGTCCTCATTAACGACTTATTGGTGTGCTTATAGACATAAATAACAAATTTGAACCTCATGCTCAGTTCTATAAATGTGAGTGAAATCCAGTCTAAACGCGGTGTGAAGACTCTTGTTGCCTACATCTCTGATGCAGCAAAAGATTTTCAATCATTAAGAAGATGCAATAGAAAATAAGTATGGTATGACTGGGAGTGCGTAGCTGGGTGCCGTGAAATAAGGCCAAATTTTAAGGTGTGGCTTTATTTCACTTTGTGAAAGAGAAATAAGGACAAACGAATTCACTAATCCAAAGCGAAATAAGGCCAAATGCTAAAGTCTTTCATGATGAAATCTTTAAAGTAATTAAAAGCATTTACACGCCGCGTAGCGGCTCCCTGAGCACCTGCATGTGAGGCCGAAGGCCGTCTGGTGTATGAGTCGAAGAGATATCAATAGTTTTTTTTAGCGCCACCCAAGTACTGTTTGATTTAATGGAAAGTGAAATAATGTCAAATTGGCCTCATTTCATTTTCGTAAAGTAAAATAAAGCCAAACGTTAAATTTATTTCACTTTCGCAAAGCGAAATAAGGCCAAATTTTTTCATTTGGCCTTATTTCATTTGACCTTATTTGACAGCACGCTTAGTAGCTAGGATAAAAAACATTCGCATGCCTACGTTTAGTCAGGGAAACAGGCAGCAGTTTTGCTACGAGCAAAGCTATGTTCTTGGTATTCTTGGCCAACAAGACTTATAAAATAATATGTAAGGATAAGCAAATAAGGCGTACACATCATCTGATGAGGATCCTAGGGGATATTAACGATAGTCGCTCTTTTTGGAAACAAGCAAGATTCCTTAAAGGTACGAAGTTTGCACGAAAGATCCAACTTGAAACCTCGGTTCTTGCCGATCATTTTAAACATTTATTGAACCCGAGTTGTAGTGAAATGCAGATGAGTTATGCGATGCCTTACACAGCACTGGAAGAATTAGACTGAAACTTACTCTAGCATACAACCATATTTTCGACACGGGTGAAATATCTGACAGTTTCAGAAGGAACATAATTTTCCCCATATTTAGGAAATGAGACGCGAAAGACCCAAATTAGGAAAAATTATTCAACAGTTAACAATATTTTCTCATTAACGAGCATCGCTTAGTCCTACGTTCTTCGTGGACTTTAAGGCGCTTTTCTATAAGCTCAGTAATATAGGACTATCAACGAAAGTGCTCAGATTAGTTCAAAACCTTTAGGACTAAAATAGGATTTCGATGTGGGATGGTAACAAATTATCCAATTGGTTAAAGTCGCATATGGGATTTAAACAGGGTTACCTATTTAGTTCACTCGTCTTTTCTTTATACTTAGATGACCTTACAACTTTTTTATTAGGAGGAATCGTATTCGGTGGACTTAATATAAAGCTCCTACTTTACTCGGACGACATTGTTATCTTAGCAGAATCGCCAATGACTACTCAAATGATGATAAATAGGCTACATTAATACTAAATGGATTTGGGAGGTAATCGAGGAAGGAAAAATGAAGAACTAGAAGTTGTGAAGGACCATAAGTATTTGGGGGTAATCATAATACCGAGCGCTAAGTTTAAAATCTTCGAAGCCACCATGCGGTCCATCATGTGCTACGCAGTCTGGGGTGTCGGGCAGTATGAAGAGGTGGAGAAATTGCTCGGATACTTTTTAAAAAGTTTCGTTTACCATGTTATACTTAGAAACTGGACTGCCTCCTTGGTACATCTTCAGGCTTAGACTGCATTTTCTCTATATCTTGAAAGTATTGGCGCTTCCCAATTACCGCCTAACATGCATTGTTGCAAAGCACGTAATACACCGAAAGTCACAATTTTGAATGGTCCAGATTAAGTAACCAGCATAATGTTCCTCTACCAGAGGGAGGGACTACTGATTGGGACTATTGATTTCTACCGCGGAGTGTACGCGTGTTGCTTTTAGAATTAAAGCGCAGCAAAGCGAAGCTATGATTACATATCGAATGCTAGACCATGACCTTAAGATTTTCAACGATTTTCAAGGCCAGAGGTGAACTGCTGCATCTAAATTTTATACCGCATAGAGTTATGGAGAATGCAGAGTGTACTCTATGTAACCTGCGCTTAAAAGAAGATGTAATTCACTTCATGGAAACTGTCCAATTTTAAAGACTATTAGACACTGTGGAAAATATAGGCTCTCGGAAAACGAAATCATGCTAATCCTGAATGGCCAAGATTCTTAGTACTTATCTACATATATGTATTTAACTAAATATCTCTCCTTTTTGGCTGATGGCAAATGTCAATGTCTACAATTGTGAATTATTTAAAAAAAACACGATTCTGAAATAAAAAAAATAAAAAATAAATAAACTCAGCACTGAAACAGATATGTATAACACGTTTAGAGTATTTATTTCGACCTCACTTAACGCCATATTGTTGATGATAAATTAGCAAAAAAAACATAAACAATTTTGCTGTATGATGTGCTGTCAACACATCGTGGAACGATCCACACATTCATCTTAACCGCAGCACAGTTAAGAAATTAATTAACACGCATTCATGACAATATCCTTCAGACTATGATGATACCTGGAGAATGATACCATAAATGCATTTTGAAACTGTACAAGAGTTTGCCCCATAAGGGAAGAGTGACTGGAAGCAACATCATAATATTGTACAATGAGAAATTTAAAATATTAAATGTATTACCAGTACCAACAAGGCTTAATGATAATTTCACATTTACATATAATCCCTTCTTCCGATTACTTACTAATTAATCTCCAGGGAGACCACTTCTATTCAATGAACAAAAATGAGTTCACATCATGCAAGCAGAGATCATCCGATGTGTTCTGGTGTAATCTTCAACATCCAATCTATACGTCCGGGTCTACAACACAATCAGGATTTGATCCCATCATGCTTAACACACACCATCCCTGCCAAGACCTATTGGATAGAGAAAAGCAATGTAGGCATCATTTGTGACTACAAAACGAGATCAACCAATTTCCAGGGCAGTTGCATGATTCGTCAGTCAACAACGGGAATCAGGTAATAATGAGCAGTCTGGACTCATCATTCTTGCCAACATATCACGGCAACTAACGAATTTCAGGCACAACAAAGAAAAAGCTCCTCTACTTCAAGTTGATATTTCTCAAGAAATATTAAAGGTGCAGCATGCCATTGAAATTCAACAAAGTCAAGAAAGGTTTTAAAAAAACTGAAGGCATCAAATTGAAGGAGAGTGCTACGAATACCAAAACAACACGACTACAAGGAGCAGCTCGGAATCAGTCAAGAAGAACCATAACCATACCCAAGGCTGTCAGAACAGATTTCAATGATTCAGACTTCTGCGTGACGTCAAGATAAATTGGCCCCAGTACTTTGTGACAACAAGAGCGGTATAACCAGTTTTTATTTTTTTAACGTTCTCAGCATAAAGGTACCACAGTGCGCACTTTAATTTGTAAATTTTGTTTTTTTCCCATATCTTGTAAAAAAGCATTCCATCGCAGGATGCGATTAACTTAGCTGTCATTTTAAATGAAAGAGGAAATAAACCTTAGGACCAGGGAACGAACCAACACTGTTTGGTTATCAAGAGAGGATTATGTTATATCCCGCAGCCTATGGCCACAATTAAAGGTCAGTACACCCATCCGCATCTTGAAATGTAGGTGTACTGACAGGACATTGTGCGATCGGCACTATCAAAAGGCTGGGCATAAACTCCCCGGACTACTGCAGGAACTGTCAAAATGCGGAAGAAATAGAAACCATCAAACACCTACTCTGCGACTACCCTAAACTCTTCAACCGTCGCATCGCCTCCTCCATATGGGAACAGGCTTTTTGGAAAACTGGGTGATATGGCACATGTTTCGTTGATGGACTTGACGAGATTCATAAGAAGAACGCTGGTTCAAGTAAGAACCAGCTAACTAGAAACAGTGTTAGATGAGGTAACATAACCCAAGGGGCCCCCTTACAAGCTCTTTTTGAACAGAGGGGCACCCCCCTGTTCTGTTTCTGTTAGTGCGATTGGACTCTATCCTTCCCCTCTCTAGAACACGCAGTTTATTCACGAAAACTCCTTAATGACTGGCAGTATGGTTTTCGTAGCAACAGGTCCACTGGTGATTTGATGGCATATCTTACCGAGAAGTGGAACCACTTCGGCGAAACCAAGATGGTTGCGCTTGATATTTCAAAGGCATTTAACAGAGTTTGCCATCAGGCTCTTTTGTCGAAAATACGTGCATATGGCATCGATGAGTCTCTTCTTCAATGGATTAGAAATTACCTTTCGGGGCGTTCAATACAAGTTGTTTTGGACGGCTTCAAGTCTGCAATTCACCAAATAAATGCTGGTGTTCCCCAAGGCTCTGTTTTGTCTCCGACTCTCTTTCTCATTTTTATAAATGATCTCTTGTCTGCAACTTCTAATCCAATCCATTTCTTCGCTGATGACAGTACCCTCAGTTTTTCATATTCGTTCCCTAACTCACGTCCTTGCTCTTCGGCCGTAGAAGGGGAACGGCAAAGTATGTTAAACACATTAAATTCCGACCTGGACAGCATAATTAAATGGGGTTCAACCAACCGCGTGGAATTTAATGCTTCCAAAACACAATGCTGTCTTCTGTCTCTCAAGCGAAACCAAAACCCTCAACCATTATCCGTGGATGGTACTTGCATCATTGAAACCGAAAGACTTGCCATTCTCGGTATGTGTATTAATAACCATCTTCGATGGAATGATCACATATTCGAGGTCGCCAAAAATGCTGCAAAATGTCTAGGATTCCTTAAACGGTGCAAGAAATATTTTACCCCGTCTGATCTGGCCTCAATTTATAAGGCATTCATACGCCCTAAGCTGGAATATAACGCCCATATCTGGTCTGGTGCACCCAAGACCGTTCTGCACATTCTTGATAGGGTACAAAATCGCGCGTTAAAACTTATAGGTGATAGAGACATTGTGAATTCCATTCATTCAATAGAACATCAGAGAAATGTCTCCTGTCTCTCCCTATTTTATCGTTTTTTCCACAAAAAATTCTCCAGCGAAATAGCCAGTTGCATTCCTCCCCTTCAAAATTTCACCCGCAATACGCGACATGCTTCGAATGCACATCAGTTTTCCCTAAAGTCTAACTTCGGTCGTAGTGTTAAATATAGGGATTCGTTTATAAGCCGAACGACACGAATGTGGAATGATCTACCAAGCTCTTTATTTTCCCATCACTACAACCTTCAATCATTTAAAGCCAACATGCATAGGCTTCTCCTCTGTTCCTCCCCTTGTCCTTAAAAGCCCGTGCCCTGTAATAGTATAAAGGTATTCATATTCCTTTTGGCGCGCACGAATTATAAAAAAAAAAAAAAATTTTCCTTACGTTTTCTGTCACTACATTCCATGCCTTTTAGCTTTTAAGCATTTCGCAAAAAATGTTTTCGGCTCACCGTGTTTTCTCGTCAGTATTTCCCTGCCACCGATAAATTGTGGACACTGGAAGAACACGTGTTCGGCGTTCTTTGCGCAGTCCATGCAGTGTGGACATTAAGGGCTATTGTCATGCTTGAATAAGTACGAGCGGAAACTGCCATGTCCTGACAGGATCTGTGTTACTTGACCGTGACGCCTTTCTATCAGTCGGTGGGTGCACCTGCCTTTCTCAGAGGCATTTCCCACGCTTCACATTCCCTCTGCTATTTGTTGGTTTTCGCCACCCATATTGCATTGCTGTTCGTTTGCCAGGATTTTTATTGGAGGCATTCTTGCCACCACGCTAGCTGTTTCGTTTGAAGTAGTACGGAGTGCTTAACATACCCTTACAGACGTGCACTGACGCGATTTTTAATCTGGTTGAGTTAATCCTCGTTTCTCTGGTCCAGATTGGTGCAACGTAGAGGATTATGTATATAACTATTTTCGCCAAAACCAGTATTCAAATATGCCTTGGTCCACCTATGTTGAAAATGATGCGCACTAGTACAGCACTCGCGTTCGATACTTTACCGCTGATATATTTTACGTGTTATTTGAATGAAAGCCTTGTATATATCATGACGCCTAGGTATTTTATTTGCGCCCTAGATGTTATGGTATATGCGCCTACTCTAAAATTGACCATTTCTATCTTCTTTCTACTGCTTGTGAGCACTGAGCTTCTAGTCTGTTGCAGATGATGTGCTCCAGTATTTTCTCTGACATATCTAGCATACTTATTGGGGGATATGACGAGCGATCGTCTGGTGGGTTGTTTCTTTTAGGGAGTATTACTAAGGTCTGCCATTTCCATTGATCGGAAAAGACCCCATGATTGCCACTTTAAGGGCAATGTTGGGAATACCGTCCAGTCTAGGTGCCTTCTTGTCACCTATTTTGCTACAGGTTTCGATCAATTCCGCTGCGGTGACTAAGGGAATGGTCGGTGTTTCTGCAGTTTTTTGATCCCCTAGGGTGGTCTTTTCATGATATGGGAACAATTCTTAAGTTTTTCTTAACAACCTGGTAAGCCATACCCCAGGGGTTTTGTTCGGCTTCATTTCATAGCTCTAGGAGGCATTTTTCTTACTTCTGATGATGGCTGTTACTGATCTCCCTAAGTGCTGTCTTGTAGCACTGGTATACAAATTATACCTATTTCCGGTGTTGGCAAGCACAAACGTCTAGGGCTGAGAAGGCCTTCAGCAAGGCATTTCCTCTTCTGTTTGTTTCAGGACAACTCCATTTCACAGTTCCAAGAGTTCCTCGAATTCCTGGATTATCAGGCTCGCAAGTGTATAGCAGCTGTACATATCTATGAATGCCGTCTTTTTTGCCCGTATAAAGCCGATTTCAGATGTTCTCATTTTTTCTTGCAAGGCACGCTTTCCGCAGGTCCACATAGCAACTTTCTTTCTAGCGTCCGATGCCTCAAATGCTTTTCTTCATACCCTTGTACCGTTCACTAAGGATAGCGATATCTACTTTTTCTTCACGAACAGATTGTACTAAAAGGTTGTGCGCTGCTTTACAATGGTAGAGGTTGAGTTGTAAAATCTTCATAAACTATTCTTCAGCTCTCTTCATGTTCTCCTTCCTGTAACCTAGTATGCATTTTGGGTTTTGTGATGCATCGGTTAAAGCAGTCTTTCTCGCTCTTACATACCCATGCCTTATGTCCAAAGTTCATGCAAATGTAACACCTAACTAGAAGTATTTTTTCGCGTAATCGACAGATGACCCATCCAAAACACACTGTACCTACGGAGTTTATTTTCTCAGCTATTTCCGCTGGCAGCCCCATTTGTTGCTGTCTGTGTTCCTAAGTCCGGAGTGACTCCACGCTGCCACATTTACACTTTGGATTTCTTGAAATTGTTCCACTAATGCTTAGCAAATTTCCTCCTTTGTTGTGACTCCATCCAAGTCTTTGACTTCGATGATCACTTCGCGCTTTACCTTTCTCATTTCAGCTAGCGTTCCAAGAGCCTTTTACACAGAGTCGAGGAATTTATCAGCTGGGGTTCCGGTATTTTTTTCAGTTTCAGAAGTACACTGTCGGACAAAATAAAGTGCAAAACTAAACTTAAAGAGTTATTACGAGTCCGTTTATTTTTTAGCTTGTTTTAATTTATAATCTTGTTATTTATAATTGTTTTACTATATATTGGATAAGTGAAGCAACTGTATTAGCTTATTTGGAAAACACAACCGAAAAAAAAATATAACCCAATATTTACAGAAAAGAAAATTAATGTAAGAAGACAAAATAAAGTGCAAATTCAAAAAAGGAACAACACACATCAAATATTCAAAATTCAGCTTTCAAAATGAAAAAACTTAATAGCTAGGTCTCCTCGTTCTGTTCTGAATTACTGCCGCAAGACGCTTGTTCATGCTGGATACCATATTTTTCAGCTTTCCCAAAAAGAGTTTAAGTTTTAAGTTTCGACGCTTATCTAATGGAATCTTCTCATCCAAAATGGACTAGAGGGACTCAATTGGGTTAAGGTCTAGGGATTGAGGTGGCCAGTCCAACACATCAAACATTTTTTGTGCAAAAAACTGGTTAGTTGCTTTGCTCGTATGCTTTGGGTCGTTATCTTGTTGAAAAATATAACTTCCCAAGGACATTCTAGAGGCAGAAGAAGCTAAATTTTCTCTGATAATGTTAACGTAAGTTGGATCCGTCATTTTGGTATTGATTTTGACAAGATTTCCAACGCCGCTAAAGGAAAAACAACCCCAGACTATTAGTGACACTCCCCCGTGTTTTACAGTCTTCTGTATGACCTTTGGCTAAGTCTTTCAGAGGGTTTGCACCAAACTCGGTTTCTGGTTTTGAGATTTTTTAGCTCAAATTTGGACTCATCGGACCAAATTATACTTCGCCAGAATGTTCGCGACTTTAATAAATACGAGTACTTTTTTGCGAAGGCTATGAGTTTTTGGATGTTGACTGTATGAAGCAAAAAAGTTATTTAATTGTTAATCTTCTTTAATACCCCTTACCGAAGAAAATAAGTTTTTCCTGGCCTCAGTTTTGATTCGTTGGTCTTCGGTTGCTGTGGTCTCCCGCTTCCTTCCGCAAGAACTCTTGAAACTGGCAACTGTTCCTCGTTTTTCAAAGTTAAGGCAGGTCTTCCTTACCCCAGAAATTGACAATCCATATTTTTATGCCAGTTTTTGAAATGTCAATCCACTTTGACGGTCTAAAACTAGCAGTTTCTTTATCTCAGGTGGTAGCATTTTTATATAAAAAAGAATTAACAGAATAAAACAAAACTTAGCATCGAAAATAAAATTTCCAATTTTGATTTAAAGCTTCTACCTCTTATTTTTTTATCAATAGTAAATATCTGTTCCGCAAAATTATAAAACTATTTACAATATTCTAGCGCGTCGCATACAAAATAGAAAATGCACTTTATTTTGTCGCGTCTAAAGAAGAACTGCTGCAGGGTCACCTCAACTGATAGTAAATAGACAAAAGTAATTAATGGTTAATTTTTACAAAACGGTGAACACATGTGTAGGTGACGTCAGCACAAAAGAATTGAGCCATAAATGCTTTTTGCTTTTAACTAACAGGACTTTGATAATGAATCGACTGCTTTTGCACTTTATTTTGTCCGACAGTGTAAGTCTTCTTTGACCGTCTTTCTGATGTGGTCCAGATTCTGCCCCATCTCTTCTAGGTCGGGGTCTCCACCTTGCAGAGCATATCCGTTTATATTATGCTCCCGGTGGCTTTGATAACCAGCCCATCAGAGTGCTGTGTTTTATTTCTCTTGAGGCGTTTCTTTCTTTTACCCATTTGAAGTCAGGTTTCCTTAAGTGGACTGGGGTTTGTACCGCCTTTCCTTTTTTCCTTCGACACTTTTTTTTTCTTTGCTGCGGGTCGTGCTTATCGGCCTTGTGGGCTAGCCTGAGTAGCAGTCTTTGAAGTCGTGTCTCTTATCCGTTTAGGAGTTTGCAGTTGTTCCTTGTTCTTCTGTGGCCTTCCTATATCCTGCTTGACAACTGCTGAAAACAGCCGCCCCTTCGGGTCGTTCGTCGTCTACCATAAGAGAAACGAATTGAGTATGTGAGCCTCCTGATTTTGTGATGGGCGTTACTTTTTCCTTTGATGAAGTCCATCAGTTTGTATATTTTCTTCTCCGGGACTGTGATCGGATTACTCTTCAGTTCGCTTAGCCTTGGTGAGTTTCGCTCTTCTGTATTGGTTATATTTAGCACCTCTTTACCACCGTCAACAGTTGTTGGTTGTGATTTCTGTTTCTCAGGTGACCGGAGAAACATTGAGCTCTTTTTGAAGGGATCTTCTGAGATTTTTATTTTGTGTTATTTAATTTTGGTGGTTGGATGTTGTGTGAATAGGGATGGGCATCTGATTGGCATCAACCTGGCGATGTCCAGTATCGCAACTATCTCACACTCATCAATTGTGCTTATTTTACCTCCCCGTGGTCACCACCGGGTACTGGTCTATGTCCATCCGGACTTGACTTGCTGAACTTATAAGTGCGAGTGTTGATAAAGCAGAAAATAAAGCAACACTATAATGCTCTGTCGGAGTTGTCTGCTCGAGTCTCAGAAGTCTAACATGAGCCCCTTAGAAAGAGGACGTACGGCGGATGAATTCACATGGTTGAATCAACGGTGGCGTCAACAGTCAACATGGCAGTTACCTCAATGAGCTACTTCGACGTATTTGGAGCTGAGGTCATTGAGGATTTTCAACACTAGTCAGGGTGTTGAAATAGAGATGGTGGCGGAAGACCCCTTAATGGGTCAACGGCAGCTCTCACATCCCCGCAGCGGGTTACTGACTCCGGAATATTCCGGCTCCTTTTGTCCAAGGGGTCGCAGAAAGGGCCTGGTCCTCCAGGTTGGGGGTTGTGTGTGGGGCTAACAACCCTACCGCGGAAAAAATGTTTGTTACGAAGCGACCAATAGCCTCGGATAAGAATGAATTTACTGTTGACGACCCGGCTAAACGAAATAAGGACAATGACGTTCGGATCTGCACGTGGAATGTTCGAACCCTGAATAGACCGCGTGCAGCCGAACAACTAGCGGAGGCCCTAGACTGCTACGGGCAAAAGGAAGATGAAAAACTGTGATATCTACTACGGTGATTGCTACAGGGAACAGAAGCAGCGTCTATTTGGATGAGGATTCGTTGTAAGCGGCAGACTTAGGCAAGAAGTCTTGAGCTTTCGACACGTAAGTGAACGCCTTGCAACTATCCGCATCAAGGCTAAATTCGCCAACATCAGCCTTATATGCGCTCACGCCCCCACAGAAGATAAAGACGATGCTACCAAAGATTATTTCTATGAGCTACTCGATAAAGCATATGAGCAATGCCCTAAATATGACGTTAAAATCATCTTAGGAGATTTCAACGCCAAAATAGGAAAGGAGGACCTCTTTGGTAGCACAATCGGAAAGCACAGCCTACACGACACCACGTCTGCAAACGGACTTAGGCTGATTGATTTTGCTGCGGGACGTAATGTTACCATAGCTAGTTCACGGTTTCCTCACCTTAATATCCACAAAGGAACATGGCGGTCACCAGATCATCAAACCGTCAACCAAATTGATCATGTTGCGATCGACGCAAGGCACTCCTCCAGTATTCTAGATGTCCGAACTTACCGAGCGGCCAACATTGACTCGGACCACTACCTTGTTGTAGCCAAGGTACGGATGCGGATATCCCGGACGCCAAAAACAACGAGAAAATACTGTGAGGAGATTTAACGTTGGACGGCTACAAACGCAACAAACCGCCAGAACCTTTGCCGATCGCGTATCCTTAAACCTCTCGAGAAGTCCTATGCTGCCACCATCAAGTGACGAAGACCAGTGGCGTCGATGCCAAGAAGCCATCAAAAACGCCACAACTGATGTTCTTGGTTTCACCAGTCCACCCCCACGAAACCCCTGGTTTGACGAAGAGTGTCGGCAAGTACATGCAGCAAAACAAAGTGCCTACGAAGCGTCACTGCAAAGAAGGACGAGAGCAGCTCGTCAGCTCTACGAGCAAAAAAGGAGGGAAGAACATCGGCTCCTCCGGAGAAAAAAGAGAGAGCATGAGAAGCGCGCGATCGAGGATATAGAGAGGTGCTACTCCAGGAAAAATGTTCGGAAGTTTTACCAAAAGGTAAAAAGAACGTGTCGTGCCAAAAAGACCCGAACAGAGACCTGTAGAGACGAACAAGGAAACCTTGTAGTAGATGTAATGGAAAAACCATTTCTGCAGACTGCTAAACGGCGAAGAGGACACAAATTCCGCTGTCAGGCAGAATGAACCATTCAACCTGGACGATGAAAGCCAAGATTTCCGTCCACCTGACCAAAATGAAGTGAGGATAGCAATATCTAAGCTTAAATCCAACAAGGCTGCTGGACCGGACGGATTAACTGCCGAGCTGTTTAAGGCGGCGGGAGATGACCTGGTGGAGAGCATACACCAACTCGTCTCCAAGATTTGGTCAGAAGAAAGTATGCCTGATGAATGGAACCTCAGCATCGTTTGCCCGATCCACAAGAAAGGAGACACTCTAAACAGCGCCAACTATAGAGGCATCAGTCTCCTGAACATTGCGTATAAGATCATGTCTGCTGTACTGTGTGAGCGCCTGAAACCATTCGTCAACGATCTGATAGGTCCCTATCAGTGCGGTTTTAGGCCCGGTAAGTCCACGACCGATCAAATATTCACACTACGGCAGATCCTGGAGAAAACCCAAGAAGTCCAGATCGATACTCATCATCTTTTTATTGATCTAGTTTTGGCATCCCTGCCAAACTTGTCAGATTGTGCAGAATGACGATGGAGAACGCTCGCTGCTCCATAAAGGTTGGAAACAATCTCACCGAGACCTTTGATGTCAAAAAAGGATTTAGACAAGGTGACGCGCTGTCATGTGACTTCTTCAACATTATTCTTGAGAAAATTGTGCGAAACTCACAAGCCAACACCAGGGGCATAATTTTCCAAAAGTCTGTACAACTTCTTGCATACGCTGATGACATTGACATTATTGACAGAACACAGCGAGCTATCACTGGTGCGTTTGCAAGTATTAGTGCGGAAGCGGCAAAAATGGGTTTGGTGGTGAATGAGGGTAAATCAAAATATATGCTGTCAACAAGAAGGGACACACAACATCGACGAATCGGACAGAACGTCACGATAGACAGCTACAATTTTGAGGTAGTTAGGGACTTTGTCTACCTCGGCTCCGCGGTAAACTCAGATAATGACACCTCAGCAGAAATCAAGCGAAGAATTACACTTGCCAACCGTTGTTTCTTTGGCCTAAGACGGCAATTGATTAGTAAGGCCTTGTCAAGAAACACTAAGGAGACTCTATATAAGACCCTTATCATCCCTGTCCTGCTCTATGGCGCTGAAGCATGGACCCTAGCAAAAGCGGATGAAGATCTTCTTGGTCGTTTCGAACGCAAAATTCTTCGAGTGATTTTTGGTCCCGTTTGCGTTGCCGGGCTTTGGAGGAGAAGATTTAACAGCGAACTCTACGAGCTGTACAGCGACATCGACCTGGTCAGAAAAGTGAGCATCAGTCGTCTAAGATGGCTAGGACATGTAGAGCGAATGGACATCAACGCTCCGGCCCGAAGAGTCTTCGATTCCAACCCGGAGGGACAACGCAGTAGAGGAAGACTTCGCCTTAGGTGGCGCGCACAAGTGGAAGGGGACCTCAACCTACTTGGAGTGCGCAACTGGAGGCAGTTAGCCAAAGATCGCGCTAACTGGAGAGGCGTATTTGTTGAGGCCCAGGTCCACCCCGGACTGTAGCGCCACCCAAAGTAAGTAAAAGTTATTTAATTTTTGTTATTATAATTTTTCAGATATTTCGTTAGAGGATGTGCAATTTTTGCATATTTTTTAATAAATTTCCTGTAGTACCCAGTAACCCCTAAAAAAGATTTAATTTGGTTTTGGGTTTTTGGTAATGCCAAGTTTCGGATTGTGTCGACTTTTATGGGATTTGGACGTGCTCCTTCGAATGTCAATGTATGACCTAAATATTCTGTTTCCTTGAGAAGAAACTTACACTTATCGTCTTGCATTTTTAATTTAGCATTTTTCAATCTTTCAAATATTTTCCGGATACTACAAATATGCTCTTCTAACGAAGTACTGGAAATTAGAATGTCTCCGAGGTCGAGGTAAATGACACAGATCTTATTTATATAATCCTCAAGGATTGAATTGATAAATCGTTGAAATGTTGCCGGGAAATTTTTAAGAATACTATATTCCTATTTGTACTTATATACAAGTATTCGTAGTGACCATGTGGAGTGGAGAATGCAGTTTTTCTTCTGTCATCAAGCTTAGATAAAATTTGGTAGAAACGAGAGTGGAAAAATATTGCGATTTTCCCAATTTGTCTAATATTGTTTCAATACTAGGAATTGGAAATTTATCACTAATTATCACTTGAATTTTGGGCTACCTATACGTTTTGTAATCTCCTAGGAGTTGCAATATCTTCCTTCTTACTTCCAAATTCAAATGATCAACAATTCACTTTTGGTTGGTTCAAGACTATAAATACTGTATACATATATCGGGTGGTTAGTTATTATCGACAAATAGTATTTTATTCCCATTAATGTCAAGGTATTTCTACTCTAAATTGATTTTTGCATTATAGACTCTATTAGTTAAATTCAATACTTTCCAGGAAATGGTTTCGACTGTGTTAAGTTCTTTTTGAATGGAGGTAATTATTTTATTCGCTACTTTGTTAAGTCAATTTATAGTCGTAAAAAATTCTGGTTTATCTAAAGGAACCTCATTATATTTGTTCAATAGATTCGGTCGTATAATGCTTGTAGTTTTTTGATGTGTCCACTAAGCACTTTATTTTTTGATTTTCTATAGTTAAAAGAATCATTGGTAATTTGTTTCCCAATTTCTCGTTGTGAAAATTTATCTCAGTTCCTTGAACGTTACCTATCTCCCTCGCTTCTTCGGATGTTCAAGTATTATTTTTATTTTGTCGTGATTGTCTCAATTTGTTATACAAATTTGTGCTTGTTGTGTTTTGAATTGGATTGTTATAATTATTGAAGTTTTGTTGCCTGCGAAACTGTCTTGAATTTATGAAATTATTTGTATTGCTTTGTCGATTATTGTAGTTAAAATTGTTAGACTTTAAATTCCCATGTGTTTGATCTAAACTATTACAATAACTATGACCCTGATTATAATTATTTCTTCTACCTGTATATACTATTTATTGTTTTTATGTGATTAGAGTTTCTATTATGATTTAAATGATTTTCTACATTTTTGTCAGTAAAGTTTTGTATTTTATTTTTCTATGGCTAAAATCTGCAGTCCTAACGTCGCCTATATATTATTATAAATACCTGTCAAGCTAATATTCTATTTCATATGGGCTCTTATATTGCTATAAATCTTTTCTATTTAAATCTCTGTTAAATCTCTATCCACATTATCTGGTTTGTAAATGTCTTGCTTTTTGGCATCGACATCATATACTTCATTTAACTGGTAACTTATATCTAAATTCCTGAAAAAGTTCTCTTAAATTACTAACCTTGACGTGAATAGCTCAGCATAGCTCCTATGTGGTTGAAAGTGCTGCATCAGCTTAGCTTTAACGCCACTCCAAGTTGTCCGATACATGTCGCCGCTTCGCCTCTTACTTTTTCGTTCAGTACAATTTGCATTCCAAAAATGAATGATGTTTTAATTGTCTGAATTGGTTTAGAACATTTGTGAAATACACTGAACAGTTTTCGCGGTGTGTAGTGTGTTTCAAAGGAAAAATTACCTTTTACGCTACCTTTCTAAGCACTCTGACGTTGTTGGTCCATTTAGAATGGAATCTTAGGGTTGTGTGAAGTATTTTGTAACTTTTATAGATGATAGTACGCGGTACTGCGAAGTGTATTTCTTGAGGCAAAAGAACTATGTGTTTGGCGCTTTTAAGAGCTGTCAGAAGATTGTGGAGAAGCAGACTAATGAGAAAGCGAAGTACTTGCAGTCTAATAATGGTCGTGAGTACTGCAATTCAGAGTACGACGGGTATTTGGCGGATCTGGGGATCGAGCGGAGATCGACAGTTCTTTGTATTCCGCAACAGACTGGAGTAACGGAGCGAATGGACCGAACTCTGCTGGACATGGCTCATACTTATTGCTGCAGTCTGATCTGAGTCCATCGTTTTTGTCTGAAGCCTTTGCCACAGCTTATCATAATCGAAACTGATTTCCGACGAGTAGTTTGAGTGGTGAGAATGCTTATAAGAAGTGGACCGGAAGCAGACTAATGGTAAATTAACTTAAAACGTTCGGTTCGAAAGTGCTTGTTCTAGAAAAGGTTCGTAGTAAGGACTCGCACAAAGATCTGTGGAAGGCGTGTTCGTGTAATATTCCCGATATAGAAAGGTTATTTGATACGGTTACCGAGTAAGCATCAGGGCAGGATACTCGAGTTGAGACGAGTTGTTATCGCCTAAAAAAGGCAGATGATGGTGAAAACTGTCCGATAGTCAAATTCTCACCTCGTCCATTGAATGTCAATGTAGTTCCTGAAAACATCAGGAACATCAAAGATAAACGTGAAGTCTGAGGAAGAGCTTTTAATTCTGGGATGGGAAGAAAATTAATTTTAGAACTGATTAAACAAGCAGCCCTAGGCATTAACTCCCCATGGGTATATACAGCAACTTACATGTCCTATTATGAAGGCCCTTTATTTTACCTCCAATCACCCAAGGCTCCTGGATGAGACCGAGGGCGATTTTATCCCAGATAAACCGTTGGCTAAAAATGTCCGAAGCTCCTTTAGCATGATGCAGGTTACCCTGCAGCACTTTGATGTTATACTTCACCATTTATGCTTGGTGTTTTTGCGGGATGGTTGGCAGGCGTATTAGTGCCTGTATTCTTAAGTTTGCCATCCTCACGAGAGTGCGCAGCAAGCCTATCCCTCACAGCAGAAGCTGTCTTAATAACAGTAGTGGGCACTGATGCCACACCCGCCACATGAGAGGTCAATGTTGTCACCGTCGAGGTATCAGAATCGCAGGTCTTCGGATTCTGTAAAGTGGTTACACTAGACACAATAGTACTAAGTGTATACACTTTGGAGCCTTCTGAGGTGACAGATGTAGACACAGAAGTACTACATTCCACCGTGTTCTGCGGTGCTGCGTCCTTAGGACGGGTGGCAACATCTGACACTACTCCTACGGCAGTTAGAGTAGGTTTTTGTACACCTGAGATCTTGTCTGTGCTCTTCAGGATAAGCCCAACTCTGCCAAAACAGTAGGCACATTGCTTTTTAGCATCTTTAGGCGATCCATCGAGCAGTCTGTGACACCTAGTACCAGATGAACAAGATGCCTCTCGATGGTCCTTTGTATGACCCTCCAGTTTCTGGCGAAGAGATCAGTAATCTGAGCATCCAGAAGCGTCAGAATTTTACTGTTCGCAAAGCCGGTACTTTGTGGAAAGAACCCACGGATGATATGCGGTTTCGGAAATGAATCCTATTCCACTAGCATCATGTTCAAACCACATTTCCCTCTAATTTTTTCGAAATTGACCATCATCCACTCTGCAGTGGAGGGCCCAGAGCATACGACTAGGAGCCCCAGGAGTTATTCGTGCCATACAAATGGCACCCACATACAAATTTTTAGGCCCAGCAGTAATGAAAATTTATTTGTCAATAGAATATTAAAGCACAGTTTAATTTACTCGTATAATACATATATAATAATAATAATAGTTCTTCTAGTAATTATCTTTCATTTAGATATGCGGTCACCATATGTGCATTGGAGCTGTTAGCTGTTGGTTATGGAGGTGCATTACTTGATTCATGTTTCGAGCCTTTCAGAAAATCAAAATGGCTCATTGGTATGATACAACTGTTTTGGTACGATTAATGTAAGAAAACGAAATAGGACAGCAAGTTTTTGGTTGATTACTTTTCCAGAAGATTCTGGATATCCACTCGAACCATAGATCTTAACGCCGTTTCGAAACTCCGTTGCAGTCTTGGTTGAATGACAAATTTACAAAAGTCAGGTCAGTGGTAGAATGCGTGTCTGGCATATTGAGATGTATAAGAAAATTTGTTGCAGAATACTGTCGATTGGCATGGTATTCTACTGGGTAATGATTTCTCTAATATTGCAAAGCCAATTAAAAAACAAAGTAAACGATATTTAACCTACTAATCAAATGCAAAATCATTAAGAACATTTTGAATTTATAAATAAAAAATCAACTGACACTCACAGATAAAATCTAAATAAGGAAACCAAAAACTTCAACTTAGATCTAAAGTAAATATTAAAATCAAATAAAGGATACTGAAAGATTATATAACATAATTTAGTAATTCAATCGATTCATTAGGTTCATCACATTAAATATACATATTTAGAAAAACATTCGTTGCACTCATTGCAAAATCCTACAAAAAGAAAATTATTATTTTAAAAATTTAAATGTAACTACTACACTAAACAATAGTAGCAAGTTTTAAAAATTCATTGAACAACAGTTTGTTGCTATCACATTGTCTTTTTGTTATATTAAAAAAAAAAAAAACTATATTATTGGTGCAAATTTGGTTCTTGCGAAAGTTGCAATATTGTTTTTTTTTTTTTTAATTTATGTAATTTTTCAATATTCTTAGCTTGTTTATTTCAATTTCATTCTTAACTAACAAATGAAATTTTTTTTTGTCTAGTTTGTACTGATTTTCTTTAATTTCGTAGTCTTTTTAGTACCTAGCTATACATTTCAACTATATACAGACGGCTCTAACATATCAGGGGAATCAGGAGCTGACATCTTTAGTGCTAACCCACCGATTGAACTTGCTATGCACCTAGAACCATTTGTGTCGGTGTTCCAAGCAGAAGTCTATGCAATTATGAAGGCAACTGAAATACTAGCAGAAGAGTCCAGCGAAGAGGGGCAAATCGACATCTGCTCAGACAGCAAAGCAGCAATTAGCGCGATTACAAACCCCATGTCGAAATCACGACTAGTAAGGGAGTGCAAAACTAAATTGAACTTACTTGCCAGACGTAATTGAGTCCATCTCACATGGGTACCGGGGCACGAGGGTGTACCGGGCAACGAAAAGGCAGACGAACTAGCAAGGAAAGGAGCAGGCAATACAGAACTGAACCCGGATAGTACAATAGGGGTCCCTCTGACAACTATTAAAACAATAATGAATGATAAGATACGACAGGAGTTCAGTAACTACTGGACGAATCTAGACACGTGCAAAGTGGCTAGATCTGTAATAACAAAACCGAGTAACAACACAGCAAAAAGAGCTCTTAACTCAAGCAGAACACAATTGAGATTGATGGTGGGACTTTTAACAGGGCACATCAACCTCAACAAACATTCGTTCAGACTCGGGATAGCTGATACAACAATCTGTGCCAACAGTGAGGAGGAGGAGGAAGATATAGAACACTTCCTCTGCCACTGCCCTGCTACAGCGAGGTTAAGACTGTAAATTCTGGGATCTCCAAGGATTCCGGATATTACACACCTCAGTAAGAAAGGAATCGGGGATATATTGGATTTCGCCAGACGAACACTACGATTCCCCGATCACTATACGATATAGTTTCCCGTTGATACTACCCATGATCCCAATACCTAATCCTCTCAACACATAATTCCCAAAGCACAGCACTATTTCCTATAGTTACATAGATGAGGGGAACACAACGGGGCCCAATAGAGGCCTAAGTGAAGAGCATAAGCCCACCCTCTTAAACCAACCAACCAACCATACATTTCAAATGGAAATTTATATCATTTAACATTTTGAAGTATTTTTGTTGGTACAATTTTTGGTTTTCTACTTATTGATGAAGCAAACTTAGGGGTGGTCGTGGTGTAGTGGTAACATCATCGCTTGTCATGCTGTTGATTCACGGTTCGAATTCTTATGTCAAGAATCATCTATTTATTTCGCATGAAATAAATAAAAAAGTCGATCTCTTGCGAAAGCTAAGACAACTCTACTGTGTTGCAACTTGATTGTGATGATGACATCAGGAGAACGGAAAAAATACTGTGAATCATAAGCAACGACAATAATAGCGAAAACAAACAAAATACTCCCCAGTTGTCTGGACAGCCACCCTTGGAGTTAGAAACTTAATACCACCTGAGTTTTAAACTACACCACTCTGTCTTTCTCTCTGTCTCTTCCCCTTTTCACAAAAAACGCATGTGTTCTAAAAAAATTGGTATAAGAATATTCATATCCCCTTTAACACGTGCAAATTATTAAATTTTATTTTTATTGAGCTTAATCGTGGAATTGGAAACCGATTTTGTTTATTGGATTCGTTCAGAATATTAAGTTCCGATTCTGACCCATATGCATTCACAAATGGGTACCATTTATTCCAGCTAAAGCAACATTTATTGTAAGCAGCTCGACTACTTTTTCCTCGAGTGCAGTCAAGGAGAAATACTTACGAGTACTAGGGCCACCACCAGTTCCGGAAATATTTCACATCTGCAGTGAATTACTTACTTTTTTCTAAACATTTCCATCCCGCAATGGTGGTCCGTCTGCTTTCAATTCTCTAGCTAGCTTATTCCATAGAATGTGCGAGATCATTTTCACAGCTACTGTCTTCAAATATCCCTTCAACAGATCAGGGTGCTTATCCCTAATATCGATTCGGAACTGTTTTAGTTGTGTGTACTTTTTTGTTCGAATCCCTGCAAAATAAAATGTTTTGTGGAAAAAACGAAATGTACCACCACGAGAACTGAAGAACTGAGAACAATGGGTTTATTACTTTATTAGCTTTATTTAACACTTCGCACGTTTTAAAACATTTTCAACTTTTCCACAAACAAAATAGCAACTGAAGGAAAATTGAAAATTTCGAATGATTTTGGCATACGCATCCTAGTTACCAAATACCTACTTTCCGAATGTTGAATGCGTGTATCGAAAATTTTAATCCGATTTTCGAATTACTAAGTGCGTATTATTCTATTCCGAATAATTTAACTTTCAAAACGGAATACTGAGTAGGGCCCCTGATATCTTCAGGAGTTGCTTTCTATTTGACTAATCTCAATTCCTTCGTTTCTGTCTAGTCTATTTAGTCTAGTCTATTCGTAAGGCCGCCCGAGTTTTTCGACCTAGTGACAACAACTTCTAAATTATTTACTTTCTCATATGTAAATGCTAGGTGTGCTTTGCGCTCCTGGCGGTAGTAGCAACAAGGTCCAGTATTGTTGTTGTGGTCCGCCGTCTAATTCTGAGTTATATTTTTAGATATATAAAAACTAGATGACCCGCTTGGTGTTGCTCGATTTAGTCTCAGTATTTACTTCTTGACATACATAGATACATATTGTAACATAATAATAACTACGCCCCCTAAAATATGACGCAACAAATTCCGAAGTGACTTCATTCTGGCAGAATTTTGGTTCGTACTGTCCTTTCATTCGAGGTTCGTGTCTGGGACGAAGTCTCCACAGCTCATGTCAACGAAAGAGACGAATAATATCAGGGATAAAAGGGAATTGAAACTGCAAGAATTATTTCTCTTGTTCCAGTGGTCGAAGAATTTGCTAGAAGTTTCTGGCTATCAGAAACTTCTGCTATATAAGGACAGATGGCGATCAAAAAAAGACACAGTTGGTTTTAGAACCGTGGCGAAGAGATTGGAAAAGTGATAACGGGCGAAGTTGTAATTTGGTGATAAATTGAAAGTTGAGAGTAAACAAGAAAAAGTAATTAGTTTGAATTTGTGAATTAAGTAATTGAAAGGAGATAAAGTGATTTGAGAGGAAAGAGACATTGTAAGAAAAGAATTTGCGAAGAATAGTATAGTGTGAACTTGAATTGTTCTATAGAGTAGAAAATAAAGAAATAATTTCACAGAATAATTGTTTTATCTACTCGAGCCGTAGCTCGCATATTACATTGGTGTCAGAAGCGGGATAAAACTTATTCTGTGAATAACTATTTCCGTGGTGTGAAATTGCACAAAAAAAAAAAAAAAAAAAAAAAAACGATTTCTGTGTTGAGTTAATTAGTTGCGCAAAATGGGTCGCAAATTGGGAAAACTAACTATAACTCAACTAAAGGCAGAACTCAGTAAGCGGAACCTCGACACAACTGGGGGAAAAGATGCCCTACTGATTCGTCTGGAAGAAGCAGTAACGCAGGAAGGTGAAAATCCGCATGACATAGAGTTTGACGTGGAAGAGGAACCAGCAAGTACAGTAGCCGACCCGGGTATAACAAGTCTGCTCCTGCAACTTAAGTTAGTCATGGACGAACAAAAGAAAGCAATAGAAGATCAAAGTCATAAGCTCGATGACCAAAGGAATTCTCTAGAACTTAAGCTGGACGAACAAAAGAAAGCAATGGACGAACAAAAGAATTCTCTAGAACTTAAGCTGGATGAACAAAAGAAAGCGATGGACGAACAAAAGAAAGCAATGGGCGACCAAAGGAATTCTCTAGAACTTAAGCTGGACGAACAAAAGAAAGCAATGGACGAACAAAAGAATTCTCTAGATGCTCTGGAAAGTAAACTTGATGAGCAAAACAAGAACTTGGAATCCAAATTCGAAGTGATCGAAGAAAAAATCGAGAAGGTCGAGACGCAACTCGAAAAAGTCGAAATTAGATTCGATGAAAATTTTGAGAAACATGAAACTCAGTTCGGGAAGATAGAGACTCAGTTTGAAAAAGTGGATACGCAATTCGAGATAGTAGGAAAGCAAGTCGAAAATCTTGCTAAGGAGCTCAGCAACGTGAAGAGACAGAAAGCACGGGAATATTCCACTGACGGTCTGAGAAGAAAGGAGATGCAGCCTCCTATCTTCGATGGTCAAACATCATGGCCAATTTATAAAAGGCAATTCGAAGCGGCCGCAATGACCAATAGCTGGGACGATGAAGAGAAGTCCATTGCACTCACACTTGCACTGAGGGGTCCAGCTGCGGAGCTCTTGCAGACCATCCCGGAAGATAAACAGCAGAACTACGACTCTCTGGTTCAGGCTATCGAGATGCGGTTTGGGGATGAACACATGCAGCAGGTGTACAGGGTTCAGCTGCGTAGTCGAGTCCAGAAAAGGGGGGAAACGCTCCAACAGTTGCAAGCGGATATAGAGCGACTAGCCCATCTTTCATACCCTAAAGCCGGTGAGGAGCTTATCAACGAAATGGCGGTGGAAGCTTTTATTCAGGCCATAGAGGACAGACAACTGCAAATGGCTGTAAGGATGGCTGAAAAACGAACACTCCCCGAGGCATTGGCATTCGCTTTGTCAATGAAGGCTGCGGACCAAGCATACCAGGGAATACACCGTGTCAGGGAAATGTCCGTCGTGGAATGCTCATGCCAGAGAACAGCCGTCATGGATGAAGACAGAGCTCGCGGAAGTCAAATCCGTTGCTGGAATTGCAACCAAACGGGACACCTACAACGGCAGTGCAGAAGTGCACCTAGACGAGGAAATTGTTCACATTGCGGAAGTAGGAGAAGCAGAGAGGAAGCATCTGGCGGTGATAACATCCATCCTGTCAGTCAGACTTCGCAAAACCAGCAGTCGGGAAATGCGTAAGGACCAACTTCGCGGGGCAGAAGTTGGTTACTGGAATCGAGGCCCCCAGGACCACCATTCAAGTTTCGCAAACCAAACGGGGTAACAAGAGCCTGACAGTGGAGGCACTAATCAACGAGAAGAAGTGCGTAGCCACCATCGACACAGGTGCCACTGCCTCCATTGTAAGAAGAGATATCGTCAAAAGCTCCTGGCTGCACAACACCAACAGCTACTGCCTGAAGACTGCAACAGGGGAAATGGCGAAGGTATTTGGAGAAGTTCGTCTTACGATTACTCTGGCAGGACTGACGTTCTCCCATGCGTTTCTGGTGGCAGATATATGCGACGAGTGCATCATCGGAGTAGACTTCATGAAAGCAAATGAAGTAATCTTGGACATCGGGATGCAAGTACTGAGGTATCGAAATGTGGAGATTCCGATGGTGTACGGAAATGAGAATGCCGTAACTCTCAGGACAGTCATCAGCAAAGACGAAGTTTTGCCGCCGTCTTCAGAGACAATCATTTGGACGAAGCTGGAAGGTGATCTTGGGAGCCACCGATTCTACATAGTAGAACCAGACCCAGAGAAGAATTCTCAAGACTACATCGTGGGAAAGACGTTAGTCGAACCAAAGAACACCATGGTTCCAGTGAGGGTTTTGAACGCAAGACCACACACTGTCAAACTAAGGCGAGGGGAGGTGACTGGAAAATGCACGCCGATTACCGCCGTCGCAACAATATCTGAACGTGATGCTCCAAAACTTCTCCCATCACCTTGGACAGCGGAAGCGAGAGAGACGATTCTCCAGTCCAGTGAGCTGAATCAGGAGCAGCGAACTATGGCAGAGAATCTTATCAATGAGTACGCTGATGTATTTGCCTCACAGGACGGAGAATACGGCCGAACACACCTGGTACAACATCGAATAGACACTGGTGATACTAGACCAATTCGTCAGCCTGCTAGGCGCCTTCCATTGGCAAAGCAGACAGAAGTTGCAGAGATGGTGTCGGCAATGGAGAAAGAAGGTCTGATTGAAAGTTCCAAAAGTCCGTGGGCATCACCGGTTGTACTGGTTAAGAAGAAAGATGGCAGCACGCGGTTCTGCGTGGACTATCGGCAGCTCAATTACGTCACCAAGAAAGACAGCTACCCTCTGCCACGGATTGACGACACGCTAGACACACTATCAGGAGCCCGATGGTTTTCCACTCTCGACTTGAAGAGTGGCTACTGGCAGGTACAGATCCATCCAGAAGACCGGGAGAAAACCGCCTTCACCGCAGGAAATGGGCTATGGCAATTCACGGTAATGCCATTCGGGCTGTGCAATGCTCCGGCGACTTTCGAGCGATTGATGGAATGTGTCCTGCAAGGGTTAACATGGAAAACCTGTTTGGTATACTTGGATGATGTCATCGTCGTAGGAAAAACGTTTGCGCAACACCGAGACAATCTAAGGGATGTGTTTCAAAGGCTTCGAAGTGCCCACCTGAAGCTCAACCCCAAGAAGTGCGCCCTGTTTAGAACGGAAGTCAAGTACCTGGGACACATAATTTCAGCGAAAGGAGTGAGAACCGATCCGGAGAAGGTCGAAGCGGTGAAAAACTGGCCAGTCCCCAAAGACAAACACCAACTAAGGAGCTTCCTGGGCCTAGCCACCTACTACAGACGGTTCGTGAAGGATTTTGCCGGGATCGCAAAGAACCTGCACCAGTTGACGGAAAAGGGAAAACAATTCAAATGGTCAATTGAGTGCGAGAAGAGCTTCAAGGCACTTAAACAACGGCTATGCGATGCCCCGATACTGGCTTACCCCACTCCCGGGGAAACGTTCGTTGTGGATGCAGACGCTAGTAATGTCGGGGTAGGAGCCGTACTCTCCCAGGTGCATGACGGCCAAGAGAAGGTGGTTGCGTACTTCAGCAAGGTGCTCTCTAAGCCAGAAAGGAACTACTGCGTGACAAGGCGGGAACTTCTAGCTTTGATCTTGGCTACGAAGCATTTTCACAAATACCTCTACGGGAGGAAGTTCGTTCTTCGCACAGACCATGCAGCATTAAAATGGCTATTACAGTTCAAGAGTCCTGAGGGTCAGGTCGCAAGGTGGATCGAAAGGCTGCAAATCTACGACTACGAAATACAGCATCGTAAAGGAAAACTCCACTCTAATGCGGATGCACTGTCCCGGAGACCATGCAGAACGGATTGTAAACATTGTGCGCGTCAGGAAGAACGGGAGCTGGTTTCCATCCAAAGAATGAGAGCCGAACCTATCGCCGGCTGGAGCGTAGATGAGATCCGGAACGCTCAGAAGGAAGACCCCGATATCGAGCCGATTCTGGCCTGGAAGGAGAACATGGAGAAACCGGATCATCAGGACATCTCTCACAGAAGCCCGACCTTAAAGGCATATTTTGCGCAGTGGGACTCCCTCCATGTCCAAGAAGGTGTTCTGAGAAGAAAATGGGAATCCTCCGACGGAAAATCGTTTGTAATGCAGCTTGTAGTACCGCGGACGAGGGTCAAGGAGGTGTTACAGGAAATGCATGGCGGGGCGACCGGAGGCCACTTGGGAGTGAATAAGACGCTAGAAAGGGTACGAGAACGTTTTTATTGGTTAAAAGCGAAGGAAGATATCGAAGACTGGTGCAGAAAATGCGACGTGTGTGCAGCTAGCAAGGGTCCGAGAATCAAAACTCGAGGTAAGATGCACCAATACAACGTGGGAGCACCTTTCGAACGAATCGCCATTGACATCGCAGGGCCCTTTCCGGAAACCGACAATGGTAATCGGTATATACTCGTAGTGATGGACTACTTCAGTAAGTGGCCGGAAGCGTTTCCGATCCCTAACCAGGAAGCCAGAACCGTGGCGGAGCAGATCGTCTACAATTGGGTTAGCAGATTCGGTGTGCCCTTGGAATTGCATTCTGACCAAGGGCGGAACTTCGAGTCAAGAATCTTCCAAGAGATGTGTCAACTACTCGGAATCAAAAAGACAAGGACAACCCCGCTTCATCCACAGTCGGACGGTATGGTGGAGCGTTTCAATAGGACTTTGGACGAACATCTCTCGAAGGTCGTAGGTGACTACCAACGGGATTGGGACCGGCAGATTCCCTTGTTTTTGATGGCCTATAGAAGTGCCGTGCATAGCACTACTCGACATACGCCGTTCGAAATCTTATTTGGTGGAATAGCTCGTTTACCCAGTGAGGTGAAATTTGGATCTCCTACCAATGAGCCCAGAAATGAAGAAGAGTACGTGGCGGACCTTAGGGAAAGGCTTAGGGACATACACCAAAGGACCAGAAGCCAGATTAAGATGACGAGCGACCGCATGAAGACCAGGTATGATGCCAAGGCAACAACGTCAGGATTCCAGGAAGGAGATCTGGTGTGGCTGTATAATCCCCATCGCCAAAAGGGGAAATCACCTAAGTTACAGCGGAACTGGGAAGGTCCCTACAGAATAGTAACCCGCATCAACGATGTTGTCTACCGCATCCAGCGAGGACCAAGGGCCAAAATGAAAGTGGTTCATGTGGACCGACTGAGTCGATACAATGGCCGAAATGAGGATGCACTTGTTCGGGACGAACACGTCTAAGAGGGGGGCAGTGTAACATAATAATAACTACGCCCCCTAAAATATGACGCAACAAATTCCGAAGTGACTTCATTCTGGCAGAATTTTGGTTCGTACTGTCCTTTCATTCGAGGTTCGTGTCTGGGACGAAGTCTCCACAGCTCATGTCAACGAAAGAGACGAATAATATCAGGGATAAAAGGGAATTGAAACTGCAAGAATTATTTCTCTTGTTCCAGTGGTCGAAGAATTTGCTAGAAGTTTCTGGCTATCAGAAACTTCTGCTATATAAGGACAGATGGCGATCAAAAAAGACACAGTTGGTTTTAGAACCGTGGCGAAGAGATTGGAAAAGTGATAACGGGCGAAGTTGTAATTTGGTGATAAATTGAAAGTTGAGAGTAAACAAGAAAAAGTAATTAGTTTGAATTTGTGAATTAAGTAATTGAAAGGAGATAAAGTGATTTGAGAGGAAAGAGACATTGTAAGAAAAGAATTTGCGAAGAATAGTATAGTGTGAACTTGAATTGTTCTATAGAGTAGAAAATAAAGAAATAATTTCACAGAATAATTGTTTTATCTACTCGAGCCGTAGCTCGCATATTACAATATTTTGCGTTCTTAAATCTATTTATGGTGATGGATAAGTTTTACTGTACATATCTAATCCAAATCCGTGAACTTCGGTTACAAAAGATGACAGCCACGCCCACTTTTTTCTAAGAAAATGTTTGTAGCAAATAATGTCCTGTAAAATGTTTTAAAAATCACGGAAATAAGTAGAAAGATGTCGGTGCATTTGAATCAAAAAGCGGAGATGGGTTTGACGATAAGAGATGGGCTATCATACGATCCGTTCCAGATGGTTTGCAACTATTTCGCCAAAATTTTTATTTTTTTTTTTTTTTTTTTTCAGAAGAAAGGCGTAAGACATATTACCCA